>CM052886.1:44600199-44782587 GCA_028534135.1 Potos flavus | reverse complement strand
TGTCTGATTGCTGAGGCTAGGACTTCTAGTACGATGTTGAATAGCAGTGGTGATAGTGGCCATCCCTGCTGTGTTTCTTAGGGGAAAAGCTCTCAGTTTTTCCCCATTGAGAATGATATTTGCTGTGGGTTTTTCATAGATGGTTTTGATGATATTGAGGTATATACCCTCTATCCCTACACTGTGAAGAGTTTTGATCAAGAAAGAATGCTGTACTTTGTCAAATGCTTTTTCAGCATCTATTGAGAGTACCATATGGTTCTTGTTCTTTCTTTTATTAATGTATTACATTGGTTGATTTGTGGATGTTGAACCAACCTTGCAGCCCAGGAAAAAATCTCACTTGATCATGGTGAATAGTCCTTTTAATGTACTGTTGGATCCTATTCACTAGTATTTTGGTGAGAATTTTTGCATCTGTGTTCATCAAGGATATTGGTCTGTAATTCTTCTTTTTGATGAGATCTTTGTCTGCTTTGGGGGTCAAGGTAATGCTGGCCTCATAAAATGAGTTTGGAAGTTTTCCTTCCATTTCTATTTTTTGGAATAGTTTTGGGAGAGTAGGTATTAATTCTTTAAATGTTTGGTAGAATTCCCCTGGGAAGCCAATTGGCCCTGGGCTCTTGTTTTTTGGGAGATTTTTGATGTCTGCTTCTATCTCCTTACTGGTTATGGGTCTGTTCAGGTTTTCTGTTTCTTCCTATTTCAGTTTTGGTAGTTTATATGTCTCTAGGAATGCATCCATTTCTTCCAGATTCTCAAATTTGCTGGTGTATAGTTGCTCATTATATGTTCTTATAATGGTTTGTATTTCTTTGATGTTGGTTGTGATCTCTCCTCTTTCATTCATGATTTTATTAACTTGGGTCCTTTCTCTTTTCTTTTTGATAAGTCTGGCCAGGGGTTCATCAATCTTATTGATTCTTTCAAAGAACCAGCTCCTAGTTTCGTTGATCTGTTCTTTTGGTTTCTATTTCATTGATTTCTGCTCTGATCTTTATTATTTCTCTTCTCCTGCTGGGTTTAGGCTTTCTTTGCTGTTCTTTAGGTGTAGGGTTAGGTTGTGTACTTGAGACCTTTCTTATTTCTTGAGAAAGGCTTGTATTGCTATATACTTTCCACTCAGGACTGCATTTCCTGTGTCCCAAAGATTTTGAACAGTTGTGTTTTCATTTTCATTTGTTTCCATGAATTTTTTGAATTCTTCTTTAATTTCCTTGTTGACCCATTCATTCTTTAGTAGGATGCTCTTTAGCCTTCATGTACTTGAGTTCTTTCCAACTTTCCTCTTGTGGTTGAGTTCTAGTTTCAAACCATTGTAGTCTGGATATATGCAGGGAATGATCCCAATCTTTTGGTACCGGTTGAGACCTGATTTGTGACCCAGGATGTGATCTATTCTGGAGAATGTTCCATGTGCACTAGAGAAGAATGTGTATTCTGTTGTTTTGGGATGGTATGTTCTAAATATATCTGTGATGTCCATCTGGTCTAGTGTGTCATGTAAAGCCTTTATTTCCTTGTTGATCTTTTGCTTAGATGATCTGTCTATTTCAGTGCGGGGGGTATTAAAGTCCCCTACTATTATTGTATTATTGTTGATGTGTTTCTTTGATTTTTTTTATTAATTGGTTTATATAATTGGCTGCTCCCATGTTAGGGGCATAGATATTTAAAATTGTTAGATCTTCTTGTTGGACAGACCCTTTAAGTATGATATAGTGTCCTTCCTCATCTCTTATTATAGTCTTTGGCTTCAAATCTAATTGATCTGATATAGATTGCCACCCCAGCTTTCTTTTGATGTCCATTAGCATGGTAAATTGTTTTCCACCCCCTCACTTTAAATCTGGAGGTGTCTTTGGGTCTGAAATGAGTTTCTTGCAGACAGTGTATCGATGGGTCTTATTATTATTTTTTTTTAATCCATTTTGATACCCTGTGTCTTTTGATTGCGGGCATTTAGCCCATTTAACATTCAGGGTAACTATTGAAAGATAGGAATTTAGTGCCGTTGTATTGCCTGTGACTGTTACTGTATATTGTCTCTGTTCCTTTTTGTGTTACTTTTAGGCTCTCTTTTTGCTTAGAGGACTCCTTTCAATATTTCTTGTAGGGCTGGTTTGGTGTCTGCAAATTCTTTTAGTTTTTGTTTGTCCTGGCACCTTTTTATCTCTCCTTCTATTTTCAATGACAGCCTAGCTGGATATAATATTCTTGGCTGCGCATTTTTCTCATTTAGTGTTATGAATATATCATGCCATTCTTTCTGGCCTGCCAGGTCTCTGTGGATAGGTCTGTTGCCAATCTAATATTTCTACTGTTTTATGTTACAGACCTCTTGTCCTGAGCTGCTTTCAGGATTTTCTCTTTGTCACTGAGACTTGTAAGTTTTACTATTACATGACGTGGTGTGGACCTATTTTTATTGATTTTGGGGGAATTCTCTGTGCCTCCTGGATTTTGATGCTTGTTCCCTTTGCTGAATTAGGGAAATTCTTTGCTATAATTTGCTCCAATATACCTTCTGCGTCTCTCTCTCTTTCTTCTTCTTCTGGGATCCCAATTATTCTAATATTGTTTCATCTTATGGTAGCACTTATCTCTCGAATTCTCCCCTCATAGTCCAATAGTTGTTTTATCTCTCTTTTTTTCAGCTTTTTTATTCTCCATCATTGGTCTTCTTTATCACTTATTCTCTCTTCTGCCTCATTTATCCTAGCAGTAAGAGCCTCCATTTTTGATTGCACCTCATTAATAGCTTTTTTGATTTCAACTTGGTTAGATTTTAGTTTATTCCTCCAGAAAGGGATTCTTTAGTATCTTGCATGCTTTTTTCGAGCCCAGCTAGCACCTTGATAATCGTTATTCTGAACTCTAGTTCTGACGTATTACTAATGTCCATATTGATTCGGTCCCTTAAGCTGTCGGTACTGCCTCTTATTCTTTTTTTTGTGGTGAGTTTTTCTGCCTTGTCATTTTATCCAGATAAGAATAGATGAATGAGAGAACAAAATACTAAAAGGGTGGCAACAAGCCCAGAAAGATATACACTAACCAAATCAGAAGAGACCCAAAACTGGGGGGAGAAGAAAGGAGGAAAAAAACAATTAGACTGATAAATAGAACAGAGCCACACACTTGATTTTGGGTGTATTTTGGTCTGTTAGAAGAAACTACCTCCCAAACTTTTAAAGAAAGAAAAACATATATATATACAAAAATAAGGGTAAACATGAAGGGATGGAATATGACTGTAAAGATGAAAATTTAAAAAGATTCTAAAAAAGGAATTGATAAGTTGGTTGAGAAAAAAAAAAAGAGGGAAGAATGTGATCAGACTGGAAACTAGAACAAAGCCATGCTCTAGATTTAGGGTATATTTTGATCTATTAGAAGAAACCGTATCCCAAAATTTTAAAGAAAGAAAAACTTATATGTATACAAATAATAAGGTTAAATACAATGAAGGGATAGAATATGATTATAACAATGAAAATTTAAAAAAGATTTTTAAAAAGGTATTGATAAAATAGTTAAAAAAACATTAAAATAGGAAAGAGGAAAATTAAAAAAATAGAATAAGAAAAAAATAAAATTTAAAAAAGTTAACTTTGAAAGACTAAAGAATCATGGGGGAAAAAATATCCATGAATTCTATGTGTTGCATTCCCCTAGCTCTGGAGTTCGGCAGTTCTCATTGATTGATGAACTTGGTCTTGGCTGGATGTTTTTGCTAATCTTCTGGGGGAGGAGCCTGTTTCAGTGATTCTCAAATGTCTTTACCCAAAGTGGAATTGCATCACCCTTGCCAGGGGCCGGGATTAGCAATCTGCTCGGGTTCGCTCTCGGGAGCTTTTGTTCCCTGAACAGTTTCCGTACAGCTTTGGAGGGCAGGAATGAAAATGGCAGCCTCCCAATCTCCAACCCCCTAGGAGCCAAGAGCTCAGGGCCCCACTCCTCAGTGTGCCCTCAGAGAAAAGCAATCAATCCCCCCGTCTCCCTGGTCTCCAGCCACGCTCCGTGCTCACCCAGCCTGTGACCAAGTGTTTCCATCTCTGGCGCTCAGCCTCATTTGGAGTCTCCAAATCCAGCATATTCCTGCAGCATGGTCCCATGCCACTCCTCCTGCAGTAGGAAGGAGGGAGTCTCTCCGGATCTGCCACTTGTGGGGTCTCTGCTCGAAGAGCAGTGGCCCGACTGTGCTGTGGATCACGGTTTATGGCAACCCTGAGCTGAGAGCCCCCTTCTCGGCTCCATGTTTGCAGCCAGCTTCCCTGCTCTGATACCTGGGAGCTCTGGCACACTCAGACACCCCTGTTCTTTCTGTGACCCCATGGGTCCTGAGACCGCACTGTCCCTGCTAGGGCTGCACCCCAGGCTTAGCCTCTGAGGCGACGTCCCTCAGTGGAGCAGACTTCTAAAAGTTCTGATTTTGTGCTCTGCTGCTCTACCGCTTGCAGAGAGCCGACCCCTCTGCGTGTGGTCTCTCTTCCCATATATCACCTCGGATTCACTTCTCTGCATGTCCTACCTTCCGGAAAGTGGTTGCTTTTCTGTTCCTAGAATTGCTGCTCTTCTTCTCTTTGCTCTCCTGTTGAGTTTGTAGCTGTTCCGAATGGTTTGATAACTATCTAGCTGAACTCCTGGGACCTGATGATATTTTGGTCTCCTACTCCTCTACCATCTCGCTCCTCCCCCTCCTCAATACTGACCTTTAATGGGATATGTCATTTGCAAATATCTTCTTCCATTGTGTAGGTTGCCTCTTATTTTTTTTGATTATTTCCTTTGTTGTGTAGAAGGTTATTTTGATTAGTCCCAATAGTTTATTTTTGCTTTTGTTTCTCTTGCCTCACAAGACATATCTAGAAAGATTTTGCTATAACCAGTATTGGAGAAATTACTGCCTCTGTTGTCGTCTAGGATTTTTATGGTTTCAGGTTTCAGGTTCTTTAATCCATTTTGCGTTTATTTTTGTGTATGGTATAAGAAAGTGGTCCAGTTCATTCTTTTGTATTTTGCTATCCAGTTTTCCCAACAACATCTGTTGAAGAGACTATTTTTCCCATTGCATATTTTTGCTTCCTTTGTAGAAGATTAATTGACCATAAAATTGACAATTTATTTCTGGGCTCTCTATTCTGTTCTACCGATCTATGTGCCTATTTTTGTGCTGGTACCATACTGTTTTGATTACTACAGCTTTGTAGTATGTCTTATAATCTGGGATTACAATACCTCCAGCTTTGTTCTTTTTGAAGATTGCTTTGGCTATTTGAGGTCTTTTGTGGTTCCATACAAATTTTAGGATTATTTGTTCTAGTTCTGTGAAAAAATGCTATTGGTATTTTAACAGGGGTTGCATTAAATCTATATTGTTTTGGGTAGTATGGGCATTTTAACAGTATCTGTTCTTCCAACCCATGAGCATGGAGTATCTTTTTGTTTGTAGCATCTTCAATTTCTTCCATCAGTGTTTTATAGTATTCAGAGTACAGGTCTTTTACCTCCTTGATTAAGTTTATTCCTAGGTATTTTATTATTTTTGGTTCAATTGTAAATGGGATTTTTTCTTAATTTCTCTTTCTGCTCCTTTATTATTAGTGTATAGAAATACACTGGTACATTGTTGTATATTGATTTTGTATCCTGCAACCCTTACTGAATTCATTTATCACTTCTAGTAGTTTTTTGGTGAGGTCTTTAGGGTTTTGTATATATAGTATCATGTCATGTGAAAATAGTGAAATTTTTACTTCTTCCTTACCAATTTAGATGCCTTTTATTCCTTCCTCTTGTCTGACGGCTGAGGCTAGGACTTCCATACTATGTTAAATAATAGTGGTGAGAGTGGACATCTCTGTCTTGTTTCTGACCTAATGGGAATTGCTGTCAGTTTTTCACCAGGTGGGCATTTTAAACCCTTCAATTCACCGTTACTTATCAGTAATCTGAGGGTGTTATGCTGGTGGTGGGTTATGTTGGGGAGCACATCAAACATGATCTCTGACTTCATGATATA
Source organism: Potos flavus (assembly GCA_028534135.1). Taxonomy (NCBI): domain Eukaryota; kingdom Metazoa; phylum Chordata; class Mammalia; order Carnivora; family Procyonidae; genus Potos; species Potos flavus. Next base: position 44,776,562 of record CM052886.1, on the reverse strand, counting down.
TAGAATTTAGTGGAGACACTGTTATCAAATGTTGGCACACACAATTAACTATAATTATTGTGATATCTGAGTGGCTCCATCGGTTAAGCATTTGCCTTCAACTTGGGTCATGATCCCAGAGTACTGGGACTGAGTCCCACATCAGGCTCCTTGCTCAGCGGGGAGCCTACTTCTCCCTCTGCCTGCTCTGCCTGCCGCTTCCCCTGCTTGTGCTCTCTCTCTGACAAATAAATAAATCTTAAACAAACCTGTATTTATTATGAGCCAAAGAAGCACACAGTGATATGGGAATGTAGACTTACTTGGCTTTTGGTGTTTTGCACCTTGGCATGGTGTGGGGCAGAGGGTCTCACTTCATTGTTGAGGACACAGACTTCCAGTTCATCCCCGTTCTTCATGGTATACCTAGTCCTGCTCCCATCAGTGCCCAGTGTCTCCAAGTTCAGTGCCTCTCTGGTTCTCATTTGCTGTAGAGTAAGACTAAACTATGTGGGGGTGGGGGTGAGGGTGAGGGTGTGGTCACCCAAGTATGTGGAGTCAGGGTTGGTCCATGAGGTCTGCTTCTTTTATTGCTTTCCCACCTGGGGTCTTTTGTTCCTAAGCTTTTCTGGAGTTCACTAATGCTGGCTTTCTCTTTCTTATTTTTGGGTTCATCCAATAGAAGAGGAAGAGGCAAAAACATCTTTATTTCATAATCTTGAAACTGATGTCATTACTTACTTGTCTCTCCCGATAGGTTGTGACATACTTGAGGACAGTGGATTACCTTGGTATCTCTAGATGAGCAAAATGTGCAGTGTCTTTTAGGTGCTCAGTAAATATTTATTGCATAACTAATACTTTACATCTGTGTAACTTGTTGCATCCACCTATATTCCCATTCATAAAGCCTCTACCAAGTAATCAGGGCAGGTGTTATTATCCTGCCTTCAAAGAATGATTGTTTTTGAAACTTCTTAATCTCTATGACCAAAGTAGTGGCTTTTCTGAAGTGTTGCATTCGCAGTAGCAACTATGAGGATGAGAGTATGGGTCTCCTTACTCCCAGCCCACTATTTCCCTGGAATCTTCCAATCCTTCCCCCCCAAGAAAGGCATGCGATGGCATCAGTAGCAAGTTCAGGTAAAGAATCAGACAGTAAGATGGTATTTTGATTTAAAAATGCCTCCTTCATCTTCCTGGTGACATTCTCTCCCTCCCCAAAAAGACACAGAACCCTGATTTTAGAAATCTGAGAGTTCCTCTACAAGACATTTGCTCTGTAAGCCACTCTTGGAGATTGGCTAAAGTGACAAAACAGCTATGGGAATGGACAAGGCAACAGGACAGACACGGTGGATTCAGTGCTGTCTTAGGACTTCCTCCTCAGACCTCAAATGCTAGAGACAATCCCTGACTAATTTCTGGTATAAAGCTATTTATCAAGCAGAACTCTGGGGCATTAGTGGCACTAGATTTCACTCACTTCTATGAAACCCCAAATGGCTCCGGGACATGCCTCATCCTATCAGGGGAAAGAGACGAGGTGTCACGGGGTGCACTAGTAGGGCGCACCAGGCAGACTGTCCTCCAAGTCTGGCTGAGACGGGGACATACGGAGCCCCAAAATAGCTTGTGCCCTGCTGCCTTCTCTCTCTCCCCTCTGGTCATGGCAGAGCCCTCATGTCATTTGTAGCCAGACTTTTTACTTTATAAAATCACATATGTGAATATCTTAAAAATTCTATTCTGAAATTGAGAAATGAACTTACAAGGTTATTTGATAGGCCCTAAAAGAATATCCCTGTAGTTCAGTTATTATGCAAATGAAAACAGAGTAGATGGAAAGATCAAGATTACATAGCTGTAAGAAATTACTGGCATAAAACCTAGCTCTGCAGAATTCTAGGTCATTGGGGCAGTGCGCTTGATGGCAGGGACCGGTCACCTCCTGAGACTCACGGCGGGGGGCCTGTGACTGTGGGCAGGGCTGAAGAGTCCATAGACTCTCTGGGCGGTCTGCTCCAGCCCTGGCAGGACTACTCCATCGAAAAATTCTGTAACTGCTCTGTGTTCACATTTTTATGTTTTCCCCAATGTCCTGGCCTTCTTCACAGACATAGAAAATTGAAGTTCATACAGAATTGAATATTACAAGTGCAGCATTTGCCTGTGGGACAGAGAGAGAGTTGTAAGTAGCTTTTGTTAATACTTTACATCTAGGGAAAGGCACTGGTGAGAAGTGGGCAGAATGAGAGAAAATGTTTTTAACAAACTTAAGGGGATGTTTAATGACATTATCTTTCCAGCATTACTCAGAAATAGTTTTTCTTTTTGTGGTCTGGGTGAAAGACAAGACTTAATAGCTGATTAATAGTTTTGAAAAGGCAGGGAAAACAATTATGAAAGTATGCTGCAAGCTTCTTGCAAAATACTTTTTTGGTCAAGTTAAGTCCTAGTTTCAACATGGGTGAATGAATCTCAGGAAAAGGCAGTTAGGCTGCAGACTCTGAGGATTACTGTGTTCCAAGGGACGTACTTCCTCTGGAAAAGGGAACCAGAGATGTGGGAAGAGCATAAAATGGAGCCAGTTTTGGACACTTGTGGTTTGATAACCATTTGTTTGTTAGTTTGGCTGTGTTCAATTATAAAGAACTTGAGAACAGTTATTCTGCTGCGAACACCATATCTGGTTACTAGGGGAAAGCTGATATAAGTGGGAATCCTGCTGGCACGGAACTTAGAAAAGACAAACCAATGACTGCCATGCAACAGGGTAACAGAATCCCAAGTCTGAGGGCCAGCCCCAGCCTCCCAAACAACAACAAAAAATCCCTCAAAGTGAGGTGCGTCTCTGCAGAACTTAGGGGAAATATGTGCAGAAACATGATTTGTAGTTCTGTGATTCCAGATCTACCATCTCATTTTTAGAAACGAATCCCCCCCAGTATTTGGAAGTTCTGATTTGGCATTGGAAGACCTATTTCTGATATACAACCAGATGAGCTTCCTATGTTAAAATAAAAATTGTTTCTATTGAAAAAATCAGCAATTTAAAAAAAAAGGAATAATGTAATTATTGCTTTCCTTCTGGAAAGTCTTGGCTTCACAATTAATTATATCTAAGTGAAAGTGTACACAGAAACTCTACTAACAAGTAGACTCTTCTAACTATAGAAGGATGAGAGCTGAAATTTTTTTCTGGATTACTTTTGCTGCCACTTTTTTTAAAATCAAGTTTTGGGTGAGGGAATTTGTAGCATCAATTGTGATATAACAATGAATTAAATTGACCCGCATTAAAATTCAGAAAAGAGTAGGGTAAGATGTAACCAACAGAGGTTTATAGAACAGATGAAGATAATACCATTTATAGCAAGATAAAAATCACACTGCCATATTTCATATTTTATTCAACTTTAATATGGTTTCCATTATTAACTTTTAAAACAAAATGATTTCCAGTTTAGAAAACAATGCACTGACCACATAATTCCTTTTTCATTTTATACAGTTATACAAATATTCTAAATACACATTTTGTGTTCAAGATGATGGCAAATAAGATTAACTGTACAGTACGTAAGGAAAGAAAATATTTTAAGCATATTTAGAAGCAATAGAAATGTCTATACAAAACAAGCAAAAATGGAATAAAGTTTTTTATTTTTAAAGTATTGCAACAGGCCCACAGGTTTGTAACAAAAATGTCTTTGCACAGTTCCTCACAATGCCCCAGGAATAGCTAAAGCAAGACAGCGGTTTTAGAAAATAACGTTTTAAAATGCTACACATGGTACTACTGTTTGCACAGTTTGATCAAAATAACAATTCTACTCTGAGTCAAGCAAAACCTAGAGGAAATATACCTACCAACTTGAAAATCATTTGTATAAAATTCATTGCACATTACTCAGTTGTTTGAAAAGTAAAAAAGTGTATTTACAAAATATTTCGCAGTCAAAATTATAAAGTGAATGAGTATCTCTAACACGTCTTGATACAGACAGTTCAAGGAAAACACACAAATGGGTTTTTTTTGTTTTTGTTTTTTAAAGAGGTTTTCAGTGCTCCTTCCACAGGGAAGTAAGTATCATCTACTCAAATGGATTTACAAGATGTTACACATACTGGAGCAAATTCAACACATACATTATAAAAGATGAAGAATTTGTACATTGTAAGAAGTGAGCTATTCAGAGATCAACAAGTATAATTTTTAATTCAGTTAGCATAAAAGCCTTCGTAGTCTTCAGATAATAGACAGTGAACATACTTGACTCGATGAAAGTTGAGAAAGCACCATGCACAACAGTTTAGTGGTAAACACTGAAAAAAAAATAGCACCTGGAATTCTGTGGTATTGACAATTTAAAACTGGTCTAGTAATTGCCGTAGATATGGTGCCTTGGATAATTCTCTATTTACTCGGGAGAGTTTGAAAAGTACTGGGCAGTTCAGAGAAACACACGGGATATGTCGATCAAAGCACCCTGTACAGTTCTTGCATATCTGAAAGTATAAGAGGAATATATAAAACAATAGGAAAGTCCCTATGTATATGTGTTAACAGCAAACTTGTATAATCCCTCCTCTCTGACCCACCATAGATTACTGGCAGACATATGAGACGCAATATATTACAGAAAGTTTCATTAATTTTCATTTCTGAAGCCTAACTACCCTGATGGATATTACAGGTTATCCTTGAACAACAGGGATTTGAAATGCACAAGTCCACTTCTATATGGATTTTTTTTTCAATAAACTCACAGTACACATTATATATGTTACAAATGTCACAAAATTCTTATAATAAAGGAAGCTAGGGAAAAAGGTTTTTTTCTCTAGCTTACTTTAAAGATACAGTATATAATCCATGTAACATACAAAATAGGTGTTAATCAACTGTTACCAGTAAGGCTTCCGGTCAACAGTTTAATATTAGTAATTTAAGTTTTTGGACAGTCAAAATTCCTATGTGGATTTTTGACTGGGAGGAGGGTAGTCATCCCAACCCCTATATTGTTAAGGGTCAATGGTATATTAAGATCCACAAATAAGCTACCCAATTACCATTAAAGACTGTCTTTTAAATGAGCTATAAACACTATTTTTTTTCCAAATTACTCAGATTTATCTTTTTAGATGCCAATAATAAAGAAGTGATCCATTTTCTCATTCCAGAAGATGTCAGTATGGAAAAAAAAATCAAAATATATGAATTAGAAAGTAGTAGTCTAGACCAGTAGTTCTCATATCTTGCTATACATGAGCTTAAAAGTGTACTAACACCCGAGCCCCATCCCAGACCAATGAATCCGAATCTTCGGGCAAAAGAGCCTAAGGATGTGTATGCTTTGTAGGGCCCCCAGGTGATTCTGATGTTCAGGAAAATAATAAGGCAATTATTAGCAGAGGAGAAGCATTATAATGTCTTAATGATCAGATTTTAAACAAAGTCTCAGGTCACACATAGGTTAAAAAGATTATAAAACATGAAAAACATCAAAACATTAAAAAGGATATTAGAAGTGGACCCAAGGGTCAAGCAAATGCAGGCTGGATTTTTTATTTGAATAGTGTATCCAATAGTGTATTTACAAAATGGATACCAAATAGCTGCCTCTACTGTAGATGATCTTGTAAGAGAGAAATCAAACTGCTTTAGTTAATTCTCTGATCTGTATCTCAAAGAGCTTCTCTTTTTGAGATGTCTCAACATTTTTGTTCTTTGCCCCAATATCTTCCAGTCAACTGAAGGGCACGTTTTTCTGAGCACACTGGTTACTGTATCCGGTATTATGATACTGTCCAAGCAAACTCCTGAGAAACTGTATACTTAGTGTGCTCTCTAAAGACTAAGTATGCTGTTCTACTAGGAAGCCTTCCACTAAGGAGTCTCTGCCAGGAGGCTCCCATCTCTTCCCAAATACAGACTACGTGTCAGGTACCGGGCAAACCGATCCATATTTATACACTCTCTGTGCCTGATAAATAAGCCAGAATGGAATTACTTGCCTCTTTAAATTTAACTCAATTTTTAGTTTCAAGATCCATTACTGGTGATTTAAACCCTGGAGCACTATAGCTCAATTCAGCTTATGTTTAAAACTTGAAACACCACAACCTGGATACTTACTTTTTAGCTCATAAGGAGGCAGACATTTAAAAAGAAGAAAAAAAAGTCTGCTGTAGTCTTTCTGCTATCCTTTGAAAAATTTTGAAAAGAAAGCCAGTCAGATGCTTACTCATTTTCATTCTTTCATGGTTTATTATTAAAAGTGTTTAAGGTGATGAATTTTTCCCTGAGATCTGCTATGGCTCTCTAGAATCTTATGCGTAGTGTTTAAGAGAGAGTTAAAAATTTCCAACTATCATTATGTTTTCTGAGTTTATAATGAATTACTAGCTTTATAGAATTGTATTGATAAAATGTCTGTTATATTTCTAACTTTTTAAAGTTTATTAAGGCTCTCTTTTTTTTAAGGATTTTATTTATTTGAGAGAGAGAGAGAGAGAGAGAGAGAGAGAGGAGCAGCATACTCCCTGCTGAGCAGGGAACCCAATGGAACCCGATGCGGGGCTCGAGCCCAAGACCCTGGGATCATGACCTGAGCTGAAGGCAGACGCTTAACGACTGAGCCACCCAGGCGCTCCTTATTAAAAGCGTTCTTTACAGACTAAGATAGGGATAATTTTTTAACATTCTGTAATGCTTGAAAAAAGGTATATTCTAGAATACTGGGTTTCAGAGTTTGATACATAATCATAAGGTTTACCTTATGTTGTTTACATCTTCTATAACTGTACTTTTTGATCACTTGATTGTTCTTGGGCTGAGAAACATGTGAAAATCTATTACAAATATTTCTATTTATTATATCTCCTATAATTTCTGCTTTATGAAAATTTCTACAGGCTACTTAGTACACAGGAGACACATTTTAATTCTCTTAAAAAAAGCTTTAAAGTTTAAAATATCTTTTGAAAGGTGAGCCATCCTTATTTATAAAACAGCATCCCTTCTTTTATGTATTTCTGTATGAAATAAGGCCTAATATTGACTGAGGGTTCTAGTTAAATCGATGGCACCAACTAGTGTGGTCTATGTTACTGAGGGCAGAAGATAGGAAGGTCCCGGGAAGAAACCAATCACAGCCTTTGACTTCAGTGGAGCTCTGGAGGTCCTGCTCACATTTGCACCTTGTAATAGAAACCAACAAGAGAATTTGCTGTGAGGGTTGGCTGCTATCACCAGGGCAGCACCCTACAAAATAGAAGCTGGGAACACCCAGTGACTTCAGTGGTTGCACCGACTAATTACTAATACAAAGTGGCTGAAACTTGGCTGGTAATCACTCCTGGGACATACTGCTGCTTCACCTGTGCATTCAGCAGGAAGCTGTTCATTCATTCCGATTTTTACAGACTACCCCCACGGGCTGGACTCTGCTCAGGAAGTCGACTCAGCAGTGAGAGAATGGCAGGGCCTCTACCCTCACCGGGCTCCCTAGCTTTCTGGTGGGGGAAGTCAGACAGACACATGATCACAGCAAAGCTGAAGAGCTTATGGCAGGGGCCCACTGCAGGGAAGGCTTGAGCGGGTCTAGGGGTTTAAGCTGATTCTTTGTGGATGATGATTAATGGCGGTAGAGGAAAGCATTCCAGACAGAAGGAATAGGATTTTTAAAGGCCAGAACAGGGGAGAAATGAGTGTGTTCATGGACCTAAACGTTCAGTATGGTATGCACGGAGGGTAGAGTGTGAGAAGGGCAAGCGCTGCTGACAGAGAGGTGGCAGGGAGGCGCCAGGATGGAGACAGACCTGTGAAGCACACCTAAGGAGTTTGAGTTTTATCAGAGAGAGAGAGCACCAGACTCGTTCTTTTATGATCTCAGGGTCGTGAGATGGAGCCCAGTGTCGGGCTCGGCGCTCAGCAGGGAGTCTCCTTCTCCCTCTCCCTCTGCCCCTCACCCCGCTTGCACATGTGTGCGCTCTCCCTCAAAAACAATAAATCTTAAAAAAAAAAGGATGGAGACAATGGCAGGTGGTAGAAGGCTGTTGCAGGACTTTAGGGGAGAGAGAATGGATGATAATGGAAGGGAAGGAGAAAAGTCAGGGTATTTAAGAACTACTTAAGGGGGTGGAAGGGGAGAGGGAAAAATCAACTTATTTCAGCAAGCTAGGCTTCTGTGGTTGCATCAAAATAACCATACCTTTACGATTCTACCATCCTTAATGAGAACCGTTTAATGGATTCTGGATGACTGGCTGTGCTCTCTAAAACTTAAGAATTTCCTGCCACTGGAGCGCCTGGGTGGCTCAGTCGTTAAGCATCTGCCTTCGGCTCAGGTCATGATCCCAGGGTCCTGGGATCGAGCCCCACGTTGGGCTCCCTGCTCCGCTGGAAGCCTGCTTCTCCCTCTCCCACTCCCCCTGCTTGTGTTCCCTCTCTCTGTCAAATAAATAAATAAAATCTTAAAAAAAAAAAAAATTTCCTGCCAGTAATAACTGTAGCAGTTAGAACAGTGCAGAGGAAATAAGTCTGTGCTTTATCAACCCCTAATCGTCTTTATATAATATTCAAATTCTTTTTTTTTTTTTAAAGATTTTATTTATTTATTTGACAGAGAGAGAGAGATCACAAGTAGGCAGAGAGAGAGGGGGAAGCAGGCTCCCCGCTGAGCAGAGCCCGGTGCGGGGCTCAATCGCAGGACCCTGAGATCATGACCTGAGCCGAAGGCAGAGGCTTTAACCCACTGAGCCACCCAGGCACCCAATATTCAAATTCTTAAGAGCCTTCTCTCTCCATTCACCTTTGTGGCAGCTAAGTTTTACTGAGATTGTGGACTGATACTCTGTCTTGATTCAATAGCTTCTTTACCTTGAGGATAAGGTGCAGAGCCTGGCCTTCACATACCGGTTTGGATACTTTAGGACTGTGAAGAATGACTGTAAGAGAATTTACAACGTTGGAGCTAGATGGGGCCTATAAAAGAGCGTTCTGATAAAACAGGCCAAAGGACAAGGCCAATATTCTGAAGTCCAGATTGGAATCCTGATATTATCATCAGCACGATTCATTTTCTCCTAACTCACACTACCGTCTCAATTATTTGGTTGATTTTCAAACATTTCAGTTACTTTATATATTGCTCTTCTAAAACAAAACAAACTCCACTCCAAAATTGTTTTCTCTAGCCTGAAAGCTAAAAGTGTAACATGAAATATGATAGTATAAGATATAATCATTCCTTTAAGAAATATACCACTTTGTTTTTAAAAAATGTGCTAGATAGCCTTTCTTCAGATTTCATTTTCCAACTTATTTCAAGAGATTTCTGTTGTTTATTTCTGCTAAAATTCCCACATTTGAAAAATCATCTCCGCATGTTATGCCTGTATCCCAGCGAGCTGCTTATTAGCAGTGTAACATAGGGCAAATTACTTAACCCCTCTGTGACAGTTGACTCATTTGTAAGAGTTCTCTGGCATAGATTAAGACTCAATCATGTTAACTATTTTCTGTCTGGACTCTTAGAACTGTGAGCCTTCCAAGGTGATTAGAAATTCTCTAGGACAACTGGATTTTTATGAGAATGGTATGTAGATATGGTAGAGAAATTGGTACTTCCTTTAAAAAAAAATACTATTATAAAAGAAATTGGGTAGAACATTGTAGTTCTAGGTTTCAATAAACACAATACACTATTCCATAAAAACAAAAAATAAGTTATGAAACAATCAACAAAACTAAAAGGCAACTACGGAATGGAAGAACATATTTGCAAATGACATATCTGATAAAGGGTTAATATCCAAAACAAGCCATCTTTAAATAATTTAGTTCAATTATGATATTTTTGTTATTTTAAAGTTTATGAACTTAGAATCTTTAGTCTGCTTTTCACCCAGTTTCATGTCTCAAACTGTATCTCCAGTATTGATAACATTTCCCTGAAGAATCAGATTGCTTGGACTTCTGGGTCTGTCTAACAAGGTCGTACCTTTACAAGTTGCTCCTGTTTGCGTTCCAACTCCCGGATTTCTTGGTTGAGGATGACTGCAACATGCTGAGGTTGGCTCCGACATTTACTACAGATGCCGTGCTGAGTCAGGGCGTCACACACGGGACAGTGTAAAGTAGTAAAATATTGTGAAATAGTGCCTTTTCGCCCTTCAGGTTCACTTCGAGACGAGCTGGTGGCTTTCTGGATCTATAAAAACATCAATTCAGAAATAAGTCTCAGGGAGGTGGGCTGAGAGATGGGTGATATGGCTGATGGGGGTTAAGAGTACACTTATGTACATCATGATGAGCACTGAGTAATGGATACAATTGCTTAATCACTACGCTGTACACCTGAAACTAAAGCAACACTGTATGTTAACCATACAGGAACTAAAATAATAAAACTTAAAGTCTGATCCAGCTTCACGGCAGAGCTGCTACTGTCATGCTAATTACAGGTTTACAAAGGCATTATTTCATTGATCTAACAAATAATGAGTAGCTACTATATGTCAGGTAATGTTGTACATAATGGGGCTATAGAAATAAACAAAATCCTTCCTTTCACAGAACTTACATCATATATACTTAATATATATGATGTAATATATATATATGTAGCATATATATATATAAATACTTAATATCATATATATGTGTGTGTATATATATATTTATTATTTATTTAGGGGAAGAAAATGGGTCTCCTGTCACTCAGTTTTTTGGCTGAGATATACAGATGTATGAGATCATACAGGACATTGACATTAAAAAGGACAGTGGAAGAAATCCAGGTTGAGAGTGGATACTGTTTAAGGCTACACAACTGGGCCGGGGAAACAAGGCAAGTCAGAAGGTTAAAAATAACTTGTTAGGCAGTAAGGTGCAAAATTCAAGCAAGAATAAACCTGGAACATTCCAAATGTAATTAGGTATGTGTCACCTAAGCATTCTTCATTGGAAGTTAATACTGGTTTCAGAGATCTGTCTTCTGGTACTCTTTTGACACTGAAATAACATTTTCATGATGTTATTGTACCCTTGGTCTCCTCCTGGTGTCTTTTAATCACTACGCATCAAAGTTATTATTAGGTCAGCCTCTTACAAATGCCATTGATTTAGCATTCTTGCTGATGAAACGAAAAGTCGTCCGAGTCTTCTGGTGCAGAGCTAGGACCCAGATGACACAAGGCGGCCAGTACAGCTTCAACCTTCGTTTCCTAGCTTATTCTTTCCCTTGAGGGCATACGTGCTTGTTTAGAAATTAAAAGTAATATGAGGATCAACTTTTACTAGTTTGCTTAAATACCATCAGTCTTTCATAGTCTGACACAACAGCAGATGACTGAGCAGATCCAATTCTGAGCAGTAGATAAAAACTCCTCTCCGAGACTCATGTCTCCCAGATGATTATCTGGTCACAGACTGCTCCTCCAGGCTGCCAGTTAGTTAACTAAGAGTTCAAGCAAAACTCCCTTGGCCAAGATTCCAAGTTCCAGGTTTTACTTTAGTATAATGCTCTTTTAACATTATTTCTTTAGTCTGATTTCTTCAAACATTATGTGGAGATACTACATACTATATACATTCCTTAAGCACCCATTTTGAAGGAATTTTTGCTCTCCTTCATTTACTTTTTATTAGCTGGTTTATTATGAGTTATTTTTTAGTTAAGTGTTTACCACTGAAATAGTTGCAGAATTTATTTTAATGTTCTATAATTTGGCCAATGTGACAGAAGCTGGGAAGGTGTTTGTAGAAAACTTAATTTCTTTTAGGAAACCGGAACACTGTGGAGCCTTTGCCCGTTTAGGATAACAGAGCATCTGTGTTGCCTCTCATAGCTCTTAAATAAACTCTTTAGTTCTACTGGAAACTGCAAGTGAATTCTCTCTACAGTCATAGCACAGGTGTACTATTTGGTAGGCTTACCCTTGGTAATTCATGATACCAGTTGAAGACATCAATACCAATAAGTGAGAAGATTCTTGCCAGGGGTGGCAGGATTTGCTTGGTAATATAGTAAGTGGCATTCAGTCTCAGAGTTGGGTCTTGTAGCACTTCCACTGGGCGCCTCACCAGCTGGATAAGCGGTACTCCGGGGGTCCCATAGATGATGACGTAGGGCACTCGCTCTCCAACTCGAGGCTCAGAGCGCCGATCATAAATAAGCATTTTCCTATTTAAATCCACATAAATATTCACTCAAAAACTGTTATGGAAGGCATCTTACCAGAAAATTAAGTGAGAATTAAACAATTATGAAACCATGAGAATACAAGGGGTACCTTTATGTTAGAGTTACAACTTTTTTTTTTTAACAAATTTTTAAATTTATTCATTAGGGGGAGAGAGACAGAGGGAGGGGGAGAGAGAGTGAGCGAGTGAGCAAGCACATGAGCAGGGGGTGAGAGGCAGAGAGAGAAGCAGACTCCCAGCTGAGCCAAGAGCCCGGCATGGGGCTCAATCTCAGGACTTGGATATCACAACCTGAGCTGAAAGCAGATGCCCAACCATCTGAGCCACCCAGGTGCCCCAGAGTTACAACTTTTTTGAAAGCTGTATACACTTGACTTAATGAGCACCAAGCAGACATAATGTAAGAGTTTAAAACTTACTCCATAGGGGCACCTGGGTGGGGCTCAGTCGGTTAAGCGTCTGCCTTCAGATTGGGTCATGATCTCAGGGTCCTGGGATCAAGCCCCACTTTGGGCTCCCTGCTCAGTGGGAAACCTGCTTCTCCCTCTCCTCCTGCCCTTCCTCAAGTAAATAAATAAAATCTTAAAAAAAAACAAACCACAACAACTTACTTTGTAAATCATTGCTACCTGAAAAAACAACATGAGTTGCCAGATACCAACTAGCTGAAAATGTTTTCTCTCTCTGAAGAATAAGAACTATCATAAATCTAACAGTGAAAGAGAAGAGAAAATTTAGCTGGTTAGATCATCAGATTTTAGAATGATACCATCTAAGTGCTTTGGTAGACACACACTGAGTGATTCTGAAGTGGAAAAACAACAATTCAAGCTCTGTACCAGATTATAATTTCACTAAATGCAGTTTCTCAGGGGAAGCCCAAAAGAGGAGTTCCTTCTTCCTTTTCAGAGCTTACAGAGTATGGGAGAGCATCTATTTACCTTTAGTGAGGCATCATCTGGGCAGGTGAAGAAACTGTGTGCCTGTGGACTAGCTGTCTTTTCATCTATTCCAAACCACTCAGAATCCCAGGACTACACTTGCTAGGTACTGAGAGTTCTGCTGTGGTGTGCATCATTACCTTGTAAGTTCAAGGGCTGGCACACAAGCTCCAGGTTTGTAAGAAGAACTTCCTCTGTATTCCTTGGCAAAGATAAAATCTTGGATGCTCGCTTTTCCTTCCAGAAGCTTCATACATTGTCGCTGAACATACTGTTTAATTAAACTTATATCTCTTGTTTCAAATAGCAGCTTTAGAGAACGTTCAAGTATCTTAAAAAAAAAAAAAGGGTATGTTTATAAAATCCCCTAGTACATTTCATCACTGTTATATTTTCAATTATGTAACTACTGAGTAATTTGCCATCTACCTAAACAATCTGCTATTTATAGTAACTGGATAATAAAAATTACTAAAAATTGGAAAATATTTTGGTGATCTTTTATAGCTTGCTATTTCTAAAAACAGAGTATCATGTAGTTTGAGGAAAATCATATTGAAATAACATGCAAATAAAACATTTGCTATGTAATGAGTAACATGAAACACTTAAGCACAAGAAGCCAGACATAATTTCATGTTTTGTTTTTTATTTGCCTGGTATAGACTCCGGTGGACCGACAGAAGGTTAAGTGTCATATCACTAAGCAGTGAAATCAAAATCAGTCTTTTGCTTTTTCATAGTGTCAAGAAATATATATTAATTGTGAAGGAATTTTCTATGCTAGAAATATTTCTGACATGCAGTGGATTTATGTAGCAGATTGAATTTAAATTAGTTCTAGGTTAAAGTTCTGTATCATATTATGAATACTGGAACCAATACAAATTTACTAACTTAGTTTGCTAATTTGGCTTAAGTACGATTCTACCCTTAGAGAAAGAATGCACTGGATGATATCTCTTTAGAAACTAGTATTAAATATCTCAAATCATATAACATTATATATATGGCATAATATACTGACTGACATCGACAACAATCTACTGTCCTTTTTATGCTCTTGTAAAAATCAGTGTGTATTGTTCCATTTATACCACTTATTTTTGGTTTGTTATAGAAGGAGTCTGGGTAAAGAAGTGGGTAAAGTGAGTAAAGAAAAAATATAAAATACTATCGTTACAATTGTGGTTGAGAAATTTATGTAATTTATGGTACCATTCTTCAGAAATCTAACTTGTATTTAATCATTCAAGTAAATATTTCAGTTTATCTAGAAGAGATTACTTATAAAATTATTCTGTTGCTAGTTTCTTTATCCTGCTCCCTAGGTTTTGGGTGTTGTCATACAACATTATCATCTCCAGGTGATAGGCAGGAAATTCTCATCAAGTTCCTGTGTTGTTTTTTAGCAGTTGTGATAAAAGGTAAGATGTGGGAAGAAGTCAGAAACGACTAAAATCAAGCTGTTTTCATTAGAAATGAAATTCTGAAAAATCATATAGTTTCTCCACTAATAGTTACATGTAGTCACAGAGGCTAGGAGGGCCACCGTGATGTGTCCTTAAAGATTTTCACCAGATTCTTCAGCGACTTACTTTTTAAAAATGAAAACAAGATAGGTAAAACTTACCTTAGAAACAGCAGGGCAGGAATCTCTTCTAACTGTTTCTATTCCTTTTGCATCAAATACCGGGTCCTTCTGTTCCAGTGTTTCATACATGTAACCCACATACCTCTTTTTTGTTTGTAAGACACAGGGCAAATATACCTGTAATGGATTAACAAAATGCCTCTCAATAACAATTTTCCCCTACCGTGAATATCTTAATTATGTCTTTTTCTGTCTTTAACCAAATTATTACACACACGAAATCTAAATATGGCTTAGCACCAATTAAATTCATGATACATTTAAAGGGGAAAGCACACAAAATGAGTTGTCTTTACTTCCTTACCACTCAACTCCTTTGTTTGCACTATCAAATTTTTGCCCCTACTGTAGCTGACACTGCTCTCTCAAAAGTCGTCAATCATATCGATTTATAAGATATATGTCTATTTATAAACAATTAAAAGTTACTTTAACACCTACATATTTATTTAAAAGTTGTAAGTACAAAATTAAAAGTTAGTTATAAGAGAATAGACAATGAAAAGCCCTGGTCCTCCAGCCTCTACTTTCCCTGCCTTAGAGGCATCCTCTGTTATTGATTTCCTGTGTACCCTTCCAGAGATACTTATACACAAAATGGTAGCTTATCATATATATCATTCTGTACTTTGCTTATTTCATTTAATAATGTATCTTGGAAATCACTGCATCCTAGTACAGAAAGCTGTTTATTTTGTAGATACATAGTAGTCCCATTATGGGAAGGTATCACAATTTATGTAACTAGTTACATACTACTGTGGGTCATTTAGGATGTTTCCAACCTTTTGTTATTACAAATTGTGTTCCACTGCACAACCTTGCATGGATTAATCTACTGGATAAATTCCTAGATTAATGGTCATGGGCCCTCCACCCCCTTTTAATGCTACTAAATTGGTCCTTTGTCCCCAAGCTTTATCAATAATTGCACTAAATGTAAATGGTCTAAACAACCCAATTAAAAGGCAGAAGTAATCAGATTGGATCTGACCAAAAAGTGAGACACAGCAATAAACTAAACTACTAAAAGTATACTTCAAATATAAGGACATAGAAAGTTTATAAATAAAAAATGGAACAGGATACACATGCTAACACTAATCAAAACAAAGCTAGAGTGGTTATATTAATATCAGAAAAAGTAGACTTCAAGACAAGAAATATCAAAGATAAAAGTATCAATTTGTCAGGAAGATACATAATCCTGAATGTGTATGTACCTAAGAAGAAAATGTCAAAATGTATGAAATAAAAATAGGCAGAACAAAAAGGAAGAAATAGGGAAAACCATGATTATACTTGAAAACTTCAGCACCTCTCTCTTAGAAATTGACAGAAAATCATTACGAATATAGAAGGCTTCAACGACACCACTATTAACTTAACCTAAGTGACACTTATAGGACATTCCAATAAGCAGAATACAGATAGCTTTTAAGGTCACATGGGAATATTTATTAAGACTGACTATATGCTGGACCAAATGACACATTTCAATAAACTTAAAAGCATTAAAACCATACAGAGTGCATTCTTTGACCACAATGGAATTAAATTAGAAATAATAACAAAAAGATTTCTGGAATATCCTTAAATATTTGGTACTTAACACAATTCTAAATGACATTAGGCATTAGGTCTTTATCATTGAAACAAATGAATAATAATGAAAATACAAGATACCAAAATTTGAAATTGAAGTAGTATTTAGAGGGAAATATATATCTTAAAATATTTACATTAAAAAATATTTAATATCAATGATTCAAACTTCTAAATTAAGAAGACAGGAAAAGAAAAGCAAACTAAACCTGAAGTATAAAGAAGGAAATAATAAAGATTGGAAATTAATGAAATGGTTCTTCAAAAAGTTCAGTAAATGGAAAAACCTCTGGCTAGATGATCAGGGCCAAAGAAAAAAAAACAAATTATCAATATCAAGGAGGGATGTCACTGAAGATCTTACAGAAATCAAAATCATAGGAAGTATAAATAATTCATGCCAATAAATGTGACAACCTAGGAGAAATGGACAAATTCCTTGACAACTGCAAGTTATCAAAACGGACACAAGAAAACCTGAATATTTCAATATATATTAAAGATGTTTAATTTATAATTAAAAACCTATGGCTTCCCTCTCTCTCCCCCCAATAAAGTGTCAGAACCAGAGGGATTCACTGGTGAATTCCATCAACCATTTAAGAAAAAAATAACTGTACTAATCTTATATACATGGGAACATTTCCAACTTATTTTATGAAATTAGCCTTTTTTTTTTGGGCCCAAATTCAATACGAGAAAAAACTACAGACCAATATTCATCATCAACATATACATCATAATCCTTAACTAATGTTTATTTTCCTTAAGAAGTTTTGCAGTTTTTGCTTTTATGTTAGGTCTGTGATCTATTTCAGGTAAATTTTCATGTCTGGTGTCATGCCAGATGGGCTGAGGGAGTGAGTGTCCACACCATATGTGTACCTCTAGGACAGCACTCATTCTCACTGTTTTCTAGCTGTTCTCCCCGTCTGTGCGCCAATTAGAATGCTCACTCTTCAGGGCAGATACCATATTCTAATCTTTGAATCTCTTCTCACACAATTCTTGCTCCAAAGTAGGTTACTTTTATCCTTTGCACACCTGTTCTCTTAAATCAACCACTTCTAACTCCTACCCATCTTTCTCAGTATCTCTTGAATTGTCCTTTATTTTCCCTAGTTCAGGCTATACAGGTTGCACTCTATCTTGAGATTCCCCTCTTCCAATCCATCTTTTTTTTTTTTTTTGTCAGAGAGAGAGAGAGAGCACAAGCAGGCAGAGTGGCAGGCAGAGGCAGAGGGAGAAGCAGGCTCCCTGCCGAGCAAGGAGCCCAATGTGGGACTCGATCCCAGGACCCTGGGATCATGACCTGAGCCGATGGCAGCCGCTTAACCAACTGAGCCACCCGGGCATCCCCCAATCCATCTTGTATACCATTGTGAGGACATTCCTCCCCAAACAGCTCTGATTATGTCATGCTCTTGTTTGATAAATTTTTCTGAATCAAGTTTACACACTTTAGCTTGGCATTCAAGACACTCAGCAATCTGGTCTTAACTCTATTTTCTAGACTTCTCTCCCTGTACTCTCTATTCCCATATTGTGCTTTTCTAACTCCATATTCTCCTACATACCATTTTCTTCTATGCAGAATGACTGCAGCCCCATGGCTGCCTATTGAAATTCTAACCATTTTCTGAGACACAGTGCAGTATTACCTCCTACAAGGAGTCTCCCTATCCAGCCCAGGAGGACATAATGTCTCCTTTTATCTGTGCTCTTACAGTGTTTGTTTAGGGAGACTGCTCTCATGAGACTTTCTGTAAGTTTAAAATAAAAGATTTCTAATCTTTCCTTTTAGAAAAGGCTCTTAGAGAGTGGGACTGTAGTCTTATCTGTCTTTGCATGCCACACCTCTCCTAGCTTAGTATCTTTTATATAGAAAGAACTAAATACATATTTGATATCTAAAGTAAAATGAAAATAGTCTAAGGTCCTTGTGGCAGACCAAATTGTCCAAAGAAATAGTATCTGCCATCCTACATGGTCTTAACAGCATGACTCTGACATTCTTCCCATTAAGAGATGGGAGTCTATGTTCTCTCTTAAATCTGGACAGGCTATGATGCTGTGTGACTTTGAGAAAAGGTCATAAAAAGCAAAACAGCTTTTGTCTGTTTTTCTTTGGAATGTTCATTCCTGGAACTTAGCCCCATCATGCTGTGAAGAAGAACACGTAGTCCAGGGAAAGACCAAGTGTAGGTGTTCCATCTGACAGCCCCAGATGATGTTCCAAACAGCAGCCAGCATCAACCCCCACACGTAAGAGTGAGCAAGCTTATTTCAGCCATTAGCTGTTGGTTGGATCACCTTCAGCTTTTAAGTTTTCCCAGCTAAGGACCTAAGCACTGTGGAGCAGAGATATGCCATCTCTGCTGCACCCTTTCTGAATTCCTGACCCATAAAATCTGTAAGCATTATTAATAAAAAGGGTGATTGTTTCACAACATTAAGTTTGGGGGTGCTCTGTTACACAGCAATAGTTAACTGGAACAATCATTTTATTTCTTAACATAAAGACTTTACTAAAAATTTTTTGAGAAAATTGCACAAAACTAAGGGAAAATATTTTAAATTTTAAATTGCACAAAACTAAGGGTGCACTTTGTACACCATATACTATTACTGATTCTAAAAATGTATTGTGCAAGTCCAAAATCTCTAGAAGGTATGTGAATTTTATACGTGATTACTAGTACTAATTACATTTCTCTTACCTTTTCAAACTTCAATTTCACTGGTTTAGGATTGGTAGCAGTTACAGCTTCAGCAATTTCCTGACCAATCTTAAAAGACTGCTCCTTAGTGGCTCCTTTCAGTAGCACAAACATACTAAGAGGATTAAAAACGAGGAAGTCATTTTAATAAAAAAGTTTCATCAAGAGTAACTTTCCTGGTCAATACTCTAATACCAAAGAAAACTACACCCCCCCTTACTCTTCCTTATTAAGTTGCTTCCTATCTAAGCTTTCTTGTTTTGTCATACTTTCCCTCTATATCTTATTACAGATCTTTAAGACATTTAATATTTCTAGTTTGGCTACACAGAGACCAACTTAGTTGTCAGAGCTGCCAAGAAGGTCTTGGGTCATTCCTAGACAAAAATGGCTTTATATGACACCCAAGTACATTACTCCTAAAATAATAGAAAATGTGATTATAAAGAAATGGAAAATTTACTTGTGATATGGAAGGAAATTTCCTTATGGCAGACTCTACTGTTCAAAGAAATAATATCTGCCATCCTACATGGTCTTAACAGTGTGATTCTGACATTCTTCCCATTAAGAAATGGGAGTCTATGTTCTCTTAAAAGACAACTTAAAAAAGACACACATATATTTTGTAATATAAGGTCACTGAAGAAATGTTAGAAAACATAAAGCACAAAGAAGAAAACAGCCACCTAATCTTACCATTCAGAAAAAAGGCACTACAAACCTTTCTGGGTTTATCTGTAAATCTTTTCTCATTTGAGATCACAGATCATTATTGCCGGATAACTTTCTCCTTCAGTTTAGTTGTACATCTTAACATTTTTCCTACATTGTTTAGTTCTTTTAGATTATTTTAACAGTTGTATTGTATTTCAGTGTATGGATATATTATAATTTAACCAAACCTCCATCATTGAAAATTTAGGTTATTTCAATTTTTTGCTAATATTTCATATATAATAATTTGGCATACCTCTGATTATATCCTCAGAACAAATTTCTATCAGTAAAATTTCTGTGTAAATGGTATACACTAAAAATGTTTTTTGAAAGATACTGTCAGGGCGTCTGGGCGGCTCAGTTGTTAAGCATCTGCCTTCAGCTCAGGTCATGATCCCAGAGTCCTGGGATCGAGGCCTACATCGGGCTCCCTGCTCAGTGGGAAGCCTGCTTCTTCCTCTCCCACTCCCCCTGCTTGTGTTCCCTCTCTCTGTGTCTTTCTCTGTCAAATAAATAAATAAAACCTTAAAAAAAAAAAAGATATTGTCAAATCTGAATTTTAGAAAGATAGTTCTAATGTACAGTTCCAACAGCAGTACATGCAGGTCAAGAAGGAAGGATTTCTAATATAAATAAAAAACTGCAATACAAAAAATACTCAAAAAATAAAAAAAAAACAAAAGTATTGGGTATTTTTCTCTAACATAATGCAGTTAAATTTATAATAGCACAATCTGTGACCAACAAAAATAATAGCTAATAAATATATTTAAATAAGAGATAAAGTTGATCTTCATGTATAATTTTTTGGTAAATTTTATTTATTTTGAGAAAGAGAGAGACAGAGTGAGTGAGTGAGTGCAGGAGGAGGGACAGAGGGGAAGAGAGAATTTCAAGCAGACTCCATACTGAAGCATGGAGTCCAATTCAAGGCTCAATCCTGTGACCTCGACATCATGACCTGACCTAAAAGCAAGAGTTGGACTCTTAACTGACTGAGCCACCCAAGCGCCCCTTTACTTATAATTTTAATGGAAAGATATTAAATAGTAGAAATGGACACTACCTTGAAACATGATCTTAAGATTCTTTACCTAGTCTTGGGGCCACCTAAACCAATCTCTTATTTCTTAAATGTTTTTTATATTGGACCTCAAATCTCATTTGGATGGTTTCTTTGGAAAAGCTTTCTCTGCCAATACTGCAGACGATACTTAGAGTCTGATATGAAAAGCTTAAGAAAATGAATATTTAAGTATCACTTAAGGTCTTTAAAATAAAAATGGGTCTCAATCTAAATTAATTTTAAAGGCTATACTCTGAACCACTTGAAGCTTTCTATAATATTTTTTTTGTTAGGCCCATCTGATGCTGATTACACCAATACAACTTTACTTTTAAAATAGATTTTAAAATTTCCTCTTGACAGATTATTTTCAAAAGCAACTTTACTGAGATCTAATTTGCATATAACAAAATGAATACATCTTAAGTGTATAGTTCCATGAATACTGACAAATACATAGACTTCTTAAGGGCTGAACTGTGTCCCCCTAAAATTCATATGTTGAAGCCCTAACCCCAGTACCTCAGAATGTAAGTATACTTGGAGATAGGACCTTTAAAGAGGTGATTAAGTTAAAATGAGGCCCTAAGGTAGGTGGTGAGGATGAGCCTAATGTTACTGGTGTCCTTATAAGAAGAGAATATTTGAATATACAAAGGAACACCAGGGATGCATGTGAACAAAGGAAAGGTCATGTGAGGACACAGAAAGAAGGTGACCACTTATAAGCCAAACAGAGAGGCTTCAAGAGAAACTGTATCTGCCGACACTTGATCTTGGACTTTGAGAAAATAAATTTCTGTTGTTTAAGCCACTAAATCTATGATATCTTAGAAAACTAAGCACATTTTCATCACCACCCAAAATTCCCATGTACTGCTTTGTAATAATTTTTCACTCCTGGCCCTAGGCAACACAAGACCTGCTGTTAATTAGTACAGATTTTTTTTTTCTTTCAAGAATTTTATATAAATGGAACTATATAGTATGTACTCTCTTATGTCTGGCTTCTTTCGGCTTATTCTTTTTTTTTTTTAAAGATTTTATTTATTTATTTGACAGAGAGAGAGATCACAAGTAGGCAGAGAGGCAGGTGGGGGGGGGGGAAGCAGGCCCCCCGCTGAGCAGAGAGCCCGATGTGGGGCTTGATCCCAGGACCCTGAGATCATGGCCTGAGCCGAAGGCAGAGGCTTTAACCCACTGAGCCACCCAGGTGCCCCTCTTTCGGCTTATTCTTGAGATTCAGCCATGTAGCTGAAGTAACAGTAACTGGTTCCTTTTTATTGCTGAGTAATATTCCATTGTATGGATATGCTACATTTGTTTACCCATTCACCCTTTGGTGGAAATTTGGATTGTTTGTGGTTTTGGACTATTATAAGTAAAGCTGCAATGAACATCTGCATCAAGTCTTTGTGTGGACCTAAATTTAAATTTCCCTTACGTAAATATCCAGGAGTAGAACTGTTGAGTCCTATGCTAAGGGTATGTTTTACTTGAGATGAAACTGCCAAACTTATGTTTTTTAAAAGATCACTATGCTTAAAATGGTCAGGTGCAAGGATGATGAAGACACTTTGAAAATAAAGTGTATATAAACACATTTCTATAAAACTGTAGGACAGGAAAAACTAAGCTGTGGTAATAGAATCAGATAAGTGGCTGCCTGGTGGTAGGGGATGAAAGTGAGGGACCGACTGTGAAGGGATACAAAAGAACTTTCTATGTTGATAGAAATGTTCTGCACCCTAACTGAGGTGGTAACAGGTTACATGGATCTATACACGTATATACTGAACTATGCATTTTCTTTCTAAAAAATTGTGCACTTAGTATACCTCGATGAAGCTAAGATCTTAAAAGTTATTATTATAGGGTATAGGAGATTTTATCCAGTAGTTAGTGGGTTTGAGTCCATCTATGTTGTTTGGGCCAGTTTTATTTGGAGCTAAGCTTCAAGACAGCTGGCCAAGATTAATGGAAGGTCACTTAACAGAATGGAGGTGACTAGCCTACAAGAAGAGACAATTTTAAAATGAACTCTTTTGTCTGTCACTGGTGCTTTTAATCTAGTTAAATAACATTTATCTTTGGGTTGAGAGATCCAAGTACATATAGAGCAGTGATTTTCACATGGTAGAGACTGAGTGGGGATATTAGAATAACTTAGGAGGCCTTTCTCAACTATAATCAGATGAATTTCCCAAGAGATTCTTCTTAAAAAATTTTAATTTTTTAAATTTGAGTATAGTTGGCCCAAGAGATTCTAGACAACTCATAACTGATGGGAGTAGGTTACATCCCACGAGGGTGCAGTAAATATGATTGAGAACCATTATTCTACAAAATAACTGTTTGAACCACTAGTCAATAATATTGTAATAACTTTGTATGGTGATAGTTGATAGCTACAGTTATCATGGTGAGCATTTTATAATGTATATAATTGTCAGGTCACTGTATTGTACACTTGAAGCTAATACTGTATGTCAATTATATTAAAAAATGATTTAACAAAAAAATGCAGTGTTTATTATACTTTCTAAATGAACAATGATGCATAACTGCTTTAGAAAGAGAAACACCCTTCTAACAGAGTAATTTTAATGCTTTGGTGACTGATCTCCCTTAGCTAGACCCCAAGATTCATAAAATCAGCAGTCTTGAAATTAGAGGGATGCAATGGTCATTCACCATCATCTACCAGATTTCCTTCATTCTGATTATGAGGCAAGTGAGCTTCAGAGGGGCTAAGCGATTTGTTAATGATCACACAATCAGCTAGGAGTACTGCTAGAAAGAGAATCCAGATCTCCTCATTCTCAGTTACGAACTTCTTCACCTGGGTGGCTCAGTGGGTTAAAGCCTCTGCCTTCGGCTCAGGTCATGATCTTAGGGTCCTGGGATCGAGCCCCGCATCGGGCTCCCTGCTCAGCAGGGAGCCTGCTTCCCTCTCTCGCTGCCTGCCTCTCTGCCTACTTGTGATCTCTATGTCAAATAAATAAAATCTTTAAAAAAAAAAAAAACTTCTTCACCAAGTATTATCTGTTATCCCTAAAGCAGTGTTTCTCAATCTTTTATCATTATTGTCTTCTCAAAGAAAAAGGTTAAAAGTAAATATAAGAAAAAATAATTAGTAAGGAATAAAATATTGGGTGGAGTTGAACTTTGTGGGGCCTACTAAACCCATTGTACTATTTAAGTTTTGCTCCCAATTTGTACCCTGTTAGGGTGATACTATTACCACTGATAATGTATGTTCTAGAGTGACTTGCCCTCATACAGTATATTTCAATGAAAAGATGAATAAATTTGATTGGAATCATAAAACACCTGTGAATTCTGACTTAATGAGAAAGCACCAGCTAGGAATCAAAAAACACTGAGTACTACTTTATGGCTCCACTGCTGATTAGCTGGGGATTTTAGACAAGGGGAATGTGCTTTTATTATCATTATTTACTTATTTAATTTTTAAAAAAAGTTTCAGATGTAGTGTTCAATGATTCATCAGTTGCATACAATGTGCTTTTAGGCAGTACCTGAGAATGTGCCTCTAATGGTTCTTCCTGACAGTGTGAAAACTGTAGAACTCTGTTTTTAGGAAGGATTATCCTTAAGCTATTTCAAACACTGAAATGAATATCTGAAGAGATGTAAAAAGACAACTATAAAGCAGGAAGTTCATTACCTGTCAGTATCTCCATATACAACCCTAGCGCCCCATTTCTTGGTATCATTCACCAGTTTAATAGCACGTTCCAAGGTCTCTCTGGCTTTGTGAACAATACTATCACCGACCTGTTGGTACAAACACATTGGAAGTAATTTCTTAACACAGCTTAGTATAAATCAATAGACTAACATAGAATACTTTTCATAACTAAATATTTCTAAAATTGAAATAAGAATAAAAAATAAAACAAAATAGTCTTTGCTGTCATTCTTTCTATAAGGACTCAAGAAGAAAATAAGGTGAAGAACTTAAAGGAAACAATCAATACACGGACTCACCTGTGAGTGTATTAGTTAAGTACCAAGGATTGCACTTTATACAAGGTACGCAGATTCATAATTCCTGGAAGAATTAGCCTTGTTTATTTAAGGACTTTCTTATATGCCTTTATAACCAATTAGCCAGGGAATTATTCTGTGTATGTGCATGAGTGTGTATATGTGTATCTTTCAAAATTTTTCTGTTGTAGTGTTTCAGGGAATTTTTACTTTATTTTTCTCATTATGACTTTTCGTAATCCCAACCATTGCCTAAACTGTAAAGCCAGTCATTTTCCTTTTTTAAATCTAATCTCAACCCTGTAATGGAGTAATGTTCAAACTAGGAACCATGACACAAAATAGCAGAATCATTTTTAATTTAATTACCACTCCCTCCTTCTTCCCACTGCCTCCGCCCCTCACTCCTGCCACTGAGTCCTTCCCACTACAAGGTTTTGGAGGCAGTTGCACGAGTTCTGACTCATCCCGGTGTAACTTAAATGGGTCAGAGTAGGCAGCGGGAGTTAGACATTTAGGATCAGTATGTGTATGTCTCAAAAGCATATTTGACTCTGACACTAGATGGCTCAGCCTTCCAACTATTTGCTGTCACATATTTTAAAGTGTATCTTGTTTTGAAAGTGACAACAGATGACACTGAACATTTTATTCAAACTTGAATTTCAACTAGATAACATGATTTTTTTTTAAGTGTCTCAGGATACAGTTCACATTCTCAAGGTTTTCTGTTGCACTAAAGGTCTCAACAGAATTCATGATTCTTAATAACCGAATTAAGTATCTGCTACCAGTTCTTTAAATTTATTCCTTTGTTCATTGAATATTTCCTTTTTAAAGCAACTATAAACAGCCTTTTACGAGCACAGTCTTGTAAACGTGTATCCAATCTTACATTTAGTTCAGGTGATTCAAACTTTACAGTAAAAGAAGGATGATTGTAACTTTTGTTTGCTTCGTAACACAAAAGTGCATGATTCTTTAAAATTTTAAAAGGAATGCTGCATTTATGCCAAAGGGCAATTTTCCCCAACCCTTAGTTTTTATGAGTTTAATATATGAAGCAGCAGTCCCATGCCGCTCTCCACAATTTACTTAACTGTAAAATATAATTAGTTTGTCATATTTGTCAAGCTCTACCATCTTTTTGTTTTGACAGTTTATGCCATGATCTTTGTTTAATTAAACTCACTAATGACCAATGAAAGTACCCTTGTTAGGGGCACCTGGCTGGCTTAGTTGGTGGCGTATACAACTCTTGATATCGAGGTCATGAGTTCAAGCACCATGTTGGATGGAGAGATTACTTAAAAAAAAAAAAAAAAAAAATTAAAGGAGCTCCTGGGTGGCTCAGCTGGTTAAGCATCTGCCTTCGGCTCAGGTCATGATCCGGGAGTCCCAGGATCAAGCCCCATGTTAGGCTCCCTGCTCAGTAGAAATCTGCTTCTTCTTCCGCAGCTCCCCCTGCTTGTGCGTATGCACTCTCTCTCTGTCGAATAAATAAAAATCTTAAAAAAATTAAAAAAAAGAAAGTACCCTTATTAGACATATATCTGCCTACCTAATTTAAATCGAACACTTGTAATATTTTTTCCATCATATAATTATACTTTTCTTTGTATTCTTTGTTTTCTAAAAATTACATATAACCAATCACTGAGATTAAAGTTCAGTGTTAACTTTAATGATACTGAAAGAAATTATAACACTACAGAGTTCTACTTAAATCCTTCCCAATCCTTATGATCTTGTGATCAGGATTAGCTCAAGTCCTGAATTACCAGATAGGATCTTAAGAGACAGAAAATTTGTGTCCTGAGCCACAGACTTGTAGAGATTCCTCTTTTATGATGGTGAAAAGCAGTGGTGAGAGGGAGGTCATCCTTGCCTTGTTCCTAATCTTAGTGGGAAAGATTCAAGGTTTTCATAGCTAAGTATGATATTAGCTGTAGGCTTTTTTGGGGGGGTAGATATTCTTTATAAAGCTGAGAAAGTTCCCCTCTTCCTAGTTTACTGAGGGTCTTTATGATGAATGGATATTGGATTTTGTCAAATGCTTTCTCTGCATCTACTGTTATGATCATGTGGCTTTTCTTATTTAGCCTGTGTGTGATATGACAGATCTCATTAGATGATTTTTGAATGTTATACCAGCCTTGCATACCCAGATAAATTCCACTTGGTTGTGGTGTACAATTGTTTCATAAATTGTTGGATTTGAGCTGCTAATATCTGTTGAAAATTTTTGCATCTATGTTCATGAGAGATATTGGTGTGTAGTTTTCTTGTAATGTCTTTGTCTGGTTTTGGTATTAGGATTATGCTGGCCTCACAGAATGAATTATCAAGTATTCCTTTTGCTTGTAATATCTGAAAGAGACTGTAGAGAATTGGTACAATTTTTTTCCATAAATGTTTGGTAGAATTTACCAGTAAACCTATCTGGGTCTGGTGCCTTCTATTTTGAAAGGTTATTAATTATTAATTCAATTTCTTTGATACAAGCCTACTCAGATTTATTTTCTTACTGTATGAGTTTTGGCAGATTATATCTTGCAAATAATTGTGTTCATTTCATCTCAGTTATCAAATTTGTGTATGTGGTGTTCTTTTATTATCTTTTTAATATCCATGGAAACTGAAGTGATGTCCCCTCTTTCATTTCTGATATTAGCAATTTGTGTCCTCTTTCTTCCTTTTCTTAGTTTGGATAGAGGCTTATTGATTTTATTAGTCTTTTCAAAGAACTAGCTTTTGAGTTGATTTTCTCAATTGATTTCTTGTTTGCAATTTTGCTGATTTCTAATTTTTATTATTACTTATCTTCAGTTCAGTTTGGATTTATTCTTTTTCTAGTTTTCTAAGTTGAAAGCTTAGATGATTAGTTTTAGATGTCTTTTTTTCTAATAATGGATTCAATACTATAAATTTCCCTCTATTTGCTGCTTTTGCAGATTCCCAAAAATTATGGTAAGTTGTGTTTTCCTTTAGTTCAAAGTATTTTAAAATTTCTTTTAAGATATTTTTTCTTTGACCTATGTGTTATTTAGAAGTGTGGTGTTTAATCTCTAAGCATTTGGGGATTTTTCCAGCTTTCTTTCTGTTATTGATATCTAGTTTAATTGCATTGTGATTTGGGAGCAGACACTATAGGATTTATATTCTTTTAAATTTGTTAAGGTGTGTTTTATGACCCAGAATGTGGTCTGTCTTGGTGCATGTTCCATGGGAGCTTGAGAAGAATGCATATTTGGGTGTTGTTGGATGAAGTAGTCTATAAATGGCCACCATATTCAGTTGACGGTGCTGTTGAGTTCAACTACATCCTTACTGATTTTATTTTTTCCTATATGTTGCCCTTGTTTTTTATTCCTATTTTTGTTTTCCCCTCTTTTTTTGCCTTTTGTAATTTTGACTATTTGATATGATTCCATTTTCTTTTTTACACATCAATTATATATCTTTTTCCTTTTTTTTTCTTTTTATAGAAGTGGTCGGTTGCCTTAGATTTTGCAATATACATTTACTTTCAATATACCACTTTCAAATACTACTATACCACTTCACAGTAGTGCAAGTACTTTATAATGATGAAATAATCCAATTCCTCCCAAACCTTTTGTCATTTGTCATTCATTTTACTTATACATAAGCATACACATAAACATAATCAAATACATTGTTCCTATTATTATTTTGAACAGAATGTAATCTGTTAGGTCAATTAAGAATAAGAAAAATAAGTGTTTATTTTACCTTCTTTATTCCATCTCGGAGGCTGTTTTGTTTTTTATGTAGATCTGAGTTTCTGACCTATATCAGTTTCCTTCCCTCTAAAGAACCTCTTGTAACATTTCTTATAAGGCAGGTCAATTACCAACAAATTCCTTCAATTTTTGTTTGTCTCAGAAAGTCTTCATTCCTCCTTTGCTTTTGGACAATAATTTTTCAGGGTACAGATTTTAAGGTTGGAGTATTTTTCTCTCAATACTAAATATTTCATTCCATTTTCTTCTTGCTTACATGGTTTCAGAGGAAAAGTTGGATGTAAATTTTATCTTTGCTTCTGTATAGGCAAAGTGTTTTTTTCCCCCCTCTGTCTTCTTTTAGGATTTTAATTTTACTACTGATTTTCTGTGGTATGAAAAGGATATCTCTAGGTTTAGTTTTTTGAGCATTTATCCTGTTTGATGTTCTTGAACTTCCTGGATCTGTGGTTTGGTGTCTGACATTAATTTGGAGAAATTCTCAGTCATTACTGTTTCAAACATATTTTCTGTTCCTTTCTTTCTTCTCCTTCTGGAATCCCTATTACATGTATGTTACACCTTCTGTAGTTGCTCTAGTTTTAGGATATTCTTTTTAAACTGGATTTTTTTTTTTTTCCTCTTTGCTTTTAGTTTTGTCAGTTTTGGTGGAGATTTCTTCCAATTCAGAGATTATTTTCTCAGCCACATCTAGTTTACTAACAAGGCATTCTTCAGTTCTATTAAAATGTTTTTGATATCTAGTATTTCTTTTTGGTTCTTTCTTAGTGTCTGCATGTCTCTGCTTACATTGCTCATTTGACCTTTCACGTGTGTACTTGATCCATTAGAGCTCTTAGCATCCTAATAGTTGTTTTAAATTTGCAGTCTGATAATTCCAACATCCCTGTCACATCTAAGTTTGGTTCTGATGTTTGCTCTGTCTCTTCAAACTGTGTTTTTCGGCTTTTGGTATGTCTTGTAATTTTTTTTTTTTTTGATAGATGGATATATCAGGTAAAAAGGACTGCTATAAATAGATCTTTAATAATATGGTGGTAATCTGCGGGGAAAGAAGTGTTCTATAGTTCTATGAGGAGGTCTTATTCTTTCAGTGAAACTGTACCTCTGGACTGTGGACTTCACATGTGTTTCTGTTTTTTTCCCCATCTTTGGTGGGACAGGATGGCTAGAGTGGGCTGGCATATTTCCCTTCCTCCACATGGAAGGCCAGAGCACTTGGAGCTGGGTATTTCCCTTCTCTCAGGTCAGTCATGCTCCAGTTAAATAGTGCCCCTGAAGGTGGACCTTGTTAAGAACAGAACGCTCTGATGTATTTCAAAATGGTGCCCACCCCCCCTTCCTTTGCCAGAAGCACAGGGGAATTTTTCTTGTGTGAGAGAAAAACTTTGAGAACCTGGTTGAGCTCGCAGAAGTAAAATTCACAAAACTGTAGGGGTCCTGATGACTGGGTCCCCTGGAGTCTTAATCTGTCAGACTTATCCACACTGAACCTCCAGCAATTCATCAGTTATAGTTCAGGTTTTCCTCAGCACTGGTTCCTGTAGAGATTTGTGCTCCTGGGTTTCTGCTCTTGTAAGTTGTGATTCTTTGTATTTACCTGTTGGATTCTTCAATTTTGGGGGTAGTGGTTTGCCCTACGACCTCACTTCTCTGACAGATCTAAGAAAAGTTGATTTTTCAGTATGTTCAGCTTTTTACTTGTTGTGGGGAGAGACTGATAATTTGAGCTTCTGACATGCTGGACCTGAAACTGAAAGTCCCTTGTACAAATTTTTGAAGTTTATTCTGTCTATTCTGTGGTGTGTGGGGACCTTATCCTTCTACTGTTTTTCCCTTTTTAATGTGGTATACCACAATGTTCTGGCCTTTGTTTGGCATAAAAAGATCACCAATAAAACAAATCTATTCTGTTCTCAATCACTACTATGTTACTGTATTACTCTTGTCACACTATATTGTATTTATGTTAAATTAACATCTTAATTTAGTAAACAGCAAAATATTAGTCTTATTCTGTGAAAAGTGTCTTTAAATTGCAACTACCTCTGCAAAACAAATGTTTTGCTTCATATCTACTGGTACATTAGTAAACATAGGATGTTTGGTCATTCTGACATTTGGAGAGCCCAACCTAACATCAGATCTGTCAATACATTAAAAGGAATTATTTAGTATGAAGGTTGTTGTAAATGCTGCTATAAACGTGGCACTAAATCTCAATCTAATAGTTTGCTACAGTGTGTTCATCTAGATATGTAGAAAATGTGTATGATAAAGAGTTCTCATAAAGAAAAACCCTAAAACCTGTAAGATTTTATATGTATACAAGCTCCAGTTTGAGCAAAACTGATCTTACTCATGGAAATGAAACTCTAGTCTAAACAAAACAAAATACTTCATTGAACAGATATTCATTTAATGCTGCTTTAGTCTCTTGAAAAAACTACAGATTTGAATACTTACCTCAATGCATGGCATTCTCCCAGAAAAATTTGCAGCTGTATAGCCAAATGTGACATTTGCTATAAGCTTAAGTCCTAGCTGACGTGCATCAAGCATTCGTGAAAGGGCTCTGTCCTGCTTGTAAGCCTTCATTGATTGTTTCACCATGAGTCTAGTCTTCAAAATTTCTTCAAGCATTCTTGGTAGCACACCCTTTCTTACTGAAGGCTATCATAAAGAAAAAAAGAATATTTAAAATCTCTTAAAAGTTATAGATTTAGATAATTCAGAAGGAAGTACAAAGTTTAACAATGGCCAACTGTCATGAATTGAAACATACTAACAACTGAGTGGCCACAGGGCCAGTGGCCATCAATATAAAATCATCACATTTTCTTTCTTTTGAAGAGGACTTTTCTCCTAAAAGGTTCCTGTAAGGTTTATAAATCTAATGTAGCACTACCATGTGAGTTCAGAGACCTCCAGGAAGGAGGATGTCAACTAGTGCATAAGAGACCATACAACAAGTTTAGAGGGAAATTTTGTTCAAAACTTTGATCCAAACCCCCACTCTTTCAGAAAGACACACGGGATTTGTATCACTCATAACAAACCTCAGATTTTAAAGATCTCATCCTAATGACCCCACACAGTAATCTGCATGGAACTCCATTTATCTACCTTGGAAGAATGATGAGCTGGGTTGACTCTGCTGACATTCAAACCTGCAGTTCCAGGGACTCTAGGTATTTCAAATGTGATGCTTAGACCACTAAGCCATCCCCTCCGGCCTATATTTATTAGCAATCTGGAAGAGGGGATGAATAGTGAGGTGATAAAATTTGTTGATGCCAAAAAAAAAATCATTTGTATTAATCAAGACTAGGGAGAATTTATGAGAACTCCAGTAGGAATGAAAACCACAAAACAGTATTAACTTTGAAGATGATTCACAGACACGTGCAAGGTAATGCATGTTGGATTGCACAATTAAAACCTTAAGTATAGGATAATCACATTTCTGAATATTAAAAAATCTTAGTTTTATTAAGCTTTATATTTTGGATCAAAACGTAGATGCAAATTTTAAAAATACTGTTAAAGGGAGATATATATAACAAGCCACTACATATGTGACAACGAAAACATATTCTAACCTCTAATTCATTCTGTGTACCTTATGAAGCAGTCATAATGTTTAAGATGTAATATATGTCTTATGTTAGAGGTAATATTTTCCAAAAAGGAATAGGTCATGAAGTCTCTGGTGAGAATTTTGCTATCTAAATACCTAATTTTAGGGTACTCTTTGAACACAGCATCCTCTTACTGGTAGAAAATGATGCTACTTTTCTAAGTACATCAGAATGAATCTGAGGGCTTATGGGGTCCATGCTACCATCAACTGCCCTACTGTACCACGATTATAGTCAGACTCACTGGTAAGGAAATAGAAAAAAAAAAAAAAAAGGAATGAGGTTGGCATAAGAGAGGCAATATAATCTCCTAGATCTCTCTCCTATTTGTCTTTAATTTATTCATTTATGAGGCTCTCGTTGGTCTCTCTTAGGGGGAGATAAGGGAGAGAAAAAAAGAGACCCTATTTTTAGTTTGGATATCTTAAAAATGCAGTCAATAAATACATCAGAGTATCATTTCTAAGATAGTCTTAATTTAAAATAATTTAGAAGAACAATTAGAGTTTACACATTAAAGTGATTTAAATTTTTCTAAGTTAGCATCGTTGTGATTGTCAAATAGCTATTTAAATCTCAGATTCTAATAGACGTCAGAACGTATATATGCACATTTATTTCTTTCAGTATTTCATTAAAAACTAAAATCTAACAGTTAAAAGACTTTAAACCTAAATTCATGCGAAACGAGATAACTGGTTTTTAAAAAGTAATTTCTTAGCAGATTCGTATCTTTACTTTTTAAGATACTCAAGCAAACTTGTTTTTTTTCTTTTCCTTGTTTTATATGCCGACAAGATATAATCTAAATTATCAGCTCTCCAAACGTTAAGCCACAGTTGATACCTTTCACTTACAAGAGAGTATTACCTTGACAAAAGCTATTCCATTGGGGGACACTGTGATATCATGCCTAATTTGGTAAAGTAAATCTGGAGGTACTCTTAGAGAGGTACAGCCAAATTTGAACTCATCATACCTATTAAGAAAGAAAACATTAAGCAAATACTTTCTCAAATCATAAAATAGCGATACTAGACAATTTTAGGAATCTTTCTAATAACTCCAGTAGAAATTCATTTTCAAATATCTAAACATGAATTCATTTACCTAGTAATTTATTTGTCTATTACCAAATAGCAGTTCTTTAAATATTCACAATTTATTAAAAGAAACACTTCTTAAATGGCATTATCCTAAAACTTATGGGTAAAATCTATACTGAAATACCAGCTTTCAACTCAACATATGACCACTTTACACTAAGTTCCTTAAAGAAAAATTTAAGCCTTAAATAAAAAGATTTTAAATAACTTTTCCAAATTTCTGTTCTTAATAAAAAGACAGGATTACCAATATAATTTCCATGAATACTTTCTATGAAGGAATGTGTATACTCTAGGCTAACACTATAACTTGGTTTTAAAAACATAAAAATCATTATAAAGGAAGACTCTGTGTTTCTTATAAGAATAATATATACTCCTTTGAACATTAAAAATGTTATTCTCATTCAGTTTATAAAATTCGGTTGACATGAATAAATAAAACCCAACATTAAACAATTTAACTTAAAAATGTCATTGACTATTTCTAAGAGGTCAAGAGGAGATGACAGCTGGAGATATTATAATCCTCAAACTATTCCACTGATAAGTAATTTATATCAACAAATTAAACGTAACTCTCATTTAAAGAGACCAGAGATGTACATGGACAATGAAACAAATAAGTTGCAAGCCTGATCTATTCATGATCTTCTTCATGGGTCATCTATTCATGATGCTGAATTAGTCATACAGTTATCCACTCAATTAGTAAGGTAACTACAAAGAATGAATTAGCTGTGCTACGGCCCATTCATCTTGCTCTTGCTCAAAAGGCCAGTATCAAATGCAGACACTCAAAGTCTAATTTTAGTAAGAAGTACAAAGCATAACAACATAATTATAAATATGAAGGAAAAAAACAAAAATCCTTACTTTCCCAAGTTCTCCACATGGCCAAGGCAGGTGGAAAAACAGTAGTTGTATGCAATTACAATTGAAGGATATAGTGACTGGAAATCCAAAACTAGAACAGAGTTGCTGTAGAAGCGAGATTCAGGCTCCATAATCAGGGGAACACACTGTGGAGCTCTCATTTGGGATCTTTGCTGTACACTAGGTGTCACAGGAATATAGTTCATTGGTTTAGCAATACGCAACATCATTGATTCCACACGGTACTGCAGGCAGAGAGAGGAAGTAGGAAGAAAAGAAGAAACAGTTTAAATAGAAAGATATTGGTTTTTGAATATATGATAATCATTTAGGGGATGTTCTACTCTTCTGAATAACGCTGCATTCCTATAGGTTTTTTAAGTGGGCTCCACACACAGCATGGAGCCCAACACGAGGCTTTAACTTACGAGACTGAGATCAAGACCTGAACTGAGATCAAGAGTCGGATGCTTAACGGACTGAGCCAGCCATGTGCCCCAAGGATGCATTTTTACAATACAGTTATATAGTATGGGTTATTCAGTCAGCTTTCAGGTGCCTGTAGGAGACATTCATAAACCCTTTTCCTATATTCCTATAACTTTTATAAAAACTGTAAAATATATCAAATAACTTATATAATAAGTCAAATTTTGGAAAGACAGCAGACAAAATTAGATTTCTTTTTATATTTAAAAACATCTATTTCATAATAAACAGATGTAGGAAAGACTGTATAGTTTAACAACTGCATTGAAAAGTTGGCCAATGATCTTTGAGAAATTTATTTGAGAAAATTAGAGAATGAAAGTCAGGAGACTTGAGATGGATAAATGTTATTCCAATTTTCCAAAAAGGAAACACAAGGATTCCTAGGTAGTCAGCTTAATATTTATAATAATTCCAAGGTAGTCAGCTTAATACCAGTCCCTAACAAAATTAAATCAAGCAATTACTGATTGTTTATAATAACCAGTATTAAGCAGATGGCTTGGAGTATTAGAAAAGGGAAGCACTCAAAAGAACCAGCATGGGTTCACAGAAATGTTCTCATCTTGTTTTAAGGTATCTTTGCCTCTTATAAAGGCAGCTCAAATAATTTTTAAAATTTTTGGGGGGGGTAATAGCTTATAAGCAATATAATTAAATAAATAAACATACTTTGATTATTAATAAACATGCCAAAGTAATTAGAATTCTATTCTTGCTGTATTTTCTGAATTGGTAGGTTGGGGAAATGTTACAGACTTACACTAATTAAAATAATTAAAAATAAAAGATTTTATGAGGTTAAGAAACCTGAGTGAATTAATGTAGTATCCCTGATGCCTAACACAGTGTTTATTTAACACACTAAAGGTATTCAAATAAATATTTGTTGAATGAATGCATGAAATCTTTTTGGGTGATGCATTTGACAAAATCTCTCATATCCTTGGGAAATTAATTAAAATGTTATGAATTAAATTACTTCTAAGGTCCTATTTTTCTTTAACTTCTTAAAAAAGTGATATAGCTACTTACATTAATTCCCAAATCCTCTTCCTTTTTATATTCAACTTTTATTTGGGAATTAGAACATGCTGAAATTAGGAATGTAAAACAAAAGACAGGCAGACTTTCTTTGCTGCTTCTTCCCTAGTTTTAAGGGAGCTTTGAAGGCCTCCCTAGTCACACTGACAATATTCAGGAACAAAATGTCATCCCAGAAACAAAGTCATTTAGTTTTTTAAAAGTATGAAAAACTTAGCAGTGAACAGACAGTTGATATGGAGAGAAAATAAAAAGTGGAGCTGTTAAGTGAAATTAAAGCTTTTCCAGAAAATAAAATGACAAGATTTGATTAACCAGCTATATATTAGTAGCACATAGAAAGTTCAAAATATCAAATCACCGCAAACATCTCAAAAGTATGTCACTCACAAAGAACTTTCAAGTGTGTAAGAAAATTGATTTCCTACCTGTGAACCCCTTGTCAGTACATGTAAAAACTGAATGCCAAAGAGTCTAGCCATTTCACTGGTTTTCCCAATCAGGTCCAGCTGTTCTAACATTTGGAGATTTCCACGGACACGGCTAATGTAGTGATCAACCATTTTCCATCTGTTAAAAAGAGAATCCATGCTATGAACATTGGCATGTTCAAAAATGTGGACGCTTGAAACTAGTACTCTTTTTAATTCTACCAAAACCTACACATTAAAAATGAGGATTTAAGTTGGGAGTCATGATGTGAGTCATTAAAAAAATATGTAAAGGAGTTAAACATTAGAAAATTTCATATATTTCAAGGGCACAAAACCTAGTGAAAATATGCCAACTTTAAAGTAGTACTTGTAAGGATAATTACTCTCAGTACTTTGCTTGTTGTTACTCTATTATAAAAAATTAACACTCTCTTAGATACTACTGCTGATGCAATAATTATACAATTATAATTCACCATATCTATAGGTTTTTAAAGAACACGCAGGCTTTGGGTTATCACTATAAATACCAGTCTAAAAGCATGCCTACTATCTGTTCATGGGAAGAAACACAGTAATTTGGTGATGATTTAGGAAAATAACTTTAATGAGATGATACCTGGGGTAAATATATGTCAAATCACTATTTTCTATGACAACACGAATATTCTGTTCTTTGATTTAAATCTTTACATAAATTAATCTCTTTACCCCACCGTTTTTTGTTAATAATCAAACAAAACAACAACAAAAAACCTTCCACTAAAGCTAGGAACAAAAGTTTTGATTGAATATTAAAATGTAAAAATGATCTAAAGGTATATTAAAAAGAATAAAATTTATTCATTTAACGAAAGTAAGGTTCAAATATATTGCAACCTTTAATTATATGGCTTTTAGAACAATACGGTCATATTAACTGTTCAATAAAAAAAGTTTTAAAAGTCATGATACATGACTATACAGAAAAACTGGAAAATGAACATGAAAAGAGGGAAAAAAAATCACCCTATAATAAAAAAGACTGATACTAACAAGTGTTAGCGAGGGTATGGAGAAATTATAACCCTTATACACTGCTGGTGGGAACGTAAAATAGTGCAGTTGCACTGGCAAACAGTCTGGCAGTTCCTCAAATTGTTAAACATAGTTACCATATAATTCACTGATTCCCGTCCTCAGTATATATTGAAGAATGGAAACATACATCTACACAAAAACCTATATGCCAATGTTCTTAACAGCACTACTCCAAACAGCCAAAAAGTGGAAATAACCCAAGTGTCCATCAACTGATAAATGAATAAACAAAATGTGGTATATATCCACATGATGGAATATTATTTGGCAATAAAAGGAAATGAAGGGGCGCCTGGGTGGCTCAGTGGGTTAAGCCTCTGCCTTTGGCTCAGGTCATGATCTCAGGGTCCTGGGATCGAGCCCCGTATCCGGCTCTCTGCTCAGCGGGAAGCCTGCTTCCCCCTCTCTCTCTGCCTGACTCCCTGCCTACTTGTGATCTGTCAAATAAATAAATAAAAATCTTTAAAGAATTAAACAAAAAGCTGTCCTAAAAACTTTATATTCAATTTTTAAATAAAATAGACAAAAAAGAAATGTTCTGTAAGTTGCACTTCTAATAATATATTGTGACTATTTACCCATACTTATATATTTTTAGAGCTATTGAATATACTATTATGATTATAACATAATTTAAAGGCTCTGTTATTGAGTATCTTTTATTACTATAAGCAATGCTGTGATGAACATCTTTATTGCTACGTCTATGTACTGATGCTGAAATATTTCCTTAAGATAAATTCCTAGACTCGGTCAAAAGGTCTATTATGATTTAGTTTTTAATACATAGTGACACACTGCTTTCCAGAAGGTTTTAATATTTTACATTCGAGATAGTGATGATAAAGTACTTGTTTTCTTTGCATCTTTGCCAACACTGGGGATTATAATTTTTAAGTTATTACTAGTTTGACAAGCAAAAAATTGTATCACATTTTAATGTATTTTTAGATTATTAAGGTAATCCTTCAATAATACAGATTTGTCATTGTGAATGAGATAACATTATGTGTGGATTCAGTCAGTCCCTTTAAAATGAATCAAAATGGATCTAATGACTCATCCTTTCTGTAGACCGCATGGGTAGTCAATGACCTGTCTTGGAGTTCTCTGATTCTTTCTTCCGCTTAATCTAGTCTACTGCTGAACTCCTCTAATAAATTTTTCAGTTCATTTATTGTGTTCTTCAGCTCCATGATTTGTTTAGTACTTTTTAGTATTTTCTATGTCTAATAAAATTCTTACTTTGCTCATATACTGTTCTCTTGACCTTGAGCATCTTTATCACAGTTATTTTTAATTCTCTGTCAGGTAAATCATATAACTATTTCATATATTTTCACATATATTCAGTTTCTGGATATTTATCTTCCTTTGTTTGGAGTATCTTTGCCTGGTTCCTCATT
Organism: Potos flavus; assembly: GCA_028534135.1. Lineage (NCBI taxonomy): Eukaryota > Metazoa > Chordata > Mammalia > Carnivora > Procyonidae > Potos > Potos flavus. The sequence continues at coordinate 44,737,806 of CM052886.1, read as the reverse complement.
TTTCTCGACTCTCTATGTTGGTATCCTACATTAGACAAAGCAGGCACTTCTCCCAGTCTTCATGGACTAGCCTTATATAGGAGGCCTCCACCAATCATCCCAGCCAGAGATTCTGGGGGCCTCTATCAACTCATTCACTTTCCAGGTAGAAGCAGGCAGCTGTGGTTTCTGTTTACCCACTCTTTGTTGAGCAGAAGGTGGAGTTACGGTGTCTGCTAGTCCAAACCACTGTCTTTGTTCTCCTCTAGGCAGCCAGACTGTGTTGAACCTGTCAGAGCTCCAAGACTGGAAAGACAGATGACAGTTCTTTGTGTAGCTATGGAGGAGTTGGGGCACTGGATGCATGTATCTCTTTCTCTCTCCAGGGGTAAACTGAGAGGTGGGATTTGTCATCCACTCACTTTGTGCTAAGCAGTGGGGAGGATCTATGGCATCTACCAGCCACACCACCATCTCCATTTGGCTCTGCAGCTAGACTGCTGAACTTGTCAGAACCCCTTTGGAAAAGCTGGGGTGCCAATATGCAAACCAATCCTTCTTCTCTAGGAGAAGCAGAGAGTTAGGGGCCATTTCCATGATCATATGGCTCTCAGCCAGAGGCAGGGACTCTGGTAAGAGGGTGTCCTAAATCTCCCTCCAGCTTTGGTGAGTCTGGTTCTGCATTCATCCAGGGCACAGGAGTCTTTCAATTAGTTTCTGATTTCTCACAAAGGGAGTTTGTCTGTGAATTGTTGCTGAATCAGTGTGTTTACAGGGGAAGAAGAAACTTGGGCTTCCCACTCTACCATCTTGCTGATGTCACTCCATATCTTTCCCGACATTTTTAAAGTATTTTAAAAGTGGACTTTTTATTTTTTTTTTTAAGATTTTATTTATTTATTTGACACAGAGAGATCACGAGAAGGCAGAGAGAGAGGAGGAAGCAGGCTCCCCGCTGAGCAGAGAGCCCGATGCAGGGCTCGATCCCAGGACCCTGAGATCATGACCTGAGCCAAAGGCAGAGGCTTAACCCACTGAGCTGCCCAGGCGCCCCCAAAAGTGGACTTCTTAAATTAAAAAAAGCAATCTTTTAAAATAAGATCACCTTCACAGGGCACCTGGGTGGCTCATTGGTTAAGTGACCTAATCTTTGTTTCAGCTCACGTTGTGATCTCAGGGTCATGAGATCAAGCCCCTCGTTGGGCTCCATGCTTAGCTCGGAGTCTGCTTGGGACTCTCTCGCTCTCCTACTCCTCCTTCCTGCTTGCTCTCTCTCTCTAAAATAAATAAATAAATCCTTAAAAAAATAACAATAAGATCAACTTCATTCCTACTTTCTAGTCCTGTTAGGGTTGCCATATGGTATAAAAAAAGAATGGAATTATGTTGTGGTCTTTATTTTTTTCATTAACATAAAATGTATTATTTGTTTCAGGGTACAGGTCTGTGAATCATCAGTCTTACACAATTCACAGCACTCCCCACAGCACATACCCTCCCTAATGTCCATCACCCAGCCACCTCATCTCTCCTACCCTCCTTCCCTCCAGCAACGCTCAGTTTGTTTCCTGAGATTAAGAGTCTCTTATGGTTTATCTCCCTCTCTGGTTTCATCTTGCTTCCTTTTTCCCTCCCTTCCGCTATGATCCTGTCTTGTTTCTCAAATTCCTCATATCAGTGAGATTATATAATTGTCTTTCTCTGACTTATTTCACTTAGTATAATACCCTCTAGTTCCATCCACGTTGTTGCAAATGGCAAGATTTCATGTTTTCAATGGCTGCATAATATTCCATTGTGTTTACCACATCTTCTTTATCCATTCATCTGTTGATGGACATCTAGGCTCTTTCCATAGTTTGGCTATTGTGACATTGCTGCTATAAACATTTGGGTGCACGTGACATTGTGGTCTTTAAAAAAAATAATGTAACAAAGTAGAATTTTGTTAAGTAATTTTGTTGTTAAAGAATTATGCCATTCTCCTAACACTTTGTGAAACTCAAGTATTTCAAGTTTTTCAATTTTTTTCAAGTATAAGCAAGTACAAGTTTTTATTTTTATTTGTTAAATATTTTATTTATTTGAGAGCGAGAGAGTGAAAGAGGGAGAGATCACAAGCAGGGGAGGGTAGAGGGAGAAGCAGACTCCCCAATGAGTAGAGAGCCCGATGTGGGACTCGATCCTAGGACTCTGCGATCATGACCTGAGTGGAAGGCAGACGCTTAACCAACTGAGCCACCCAGGCACCCAAACACAAGTTTTTATTTGGGGAAGAGGGGGAAATATAAAGTATAAGCTACTCATGATAGGCCTGGGTAGGTGCTGAATGGATGAACTTAGAGCATCTTGAGGGCATAGGGTATTTTCTGGGATAGGGCATCTAAGAAGAAGGTGACAAAAAGAATTAAGAATTCTAAGTAAAAATTTACTTATTCTGAACTTTTTTCTTTGGATTGGCTCTACATCCAGGAAATGAAGAAAAAAATTTTGAATATTATCTTCTTGAGCGATATAACCTTCTGCTACCAACACATAGCTCCTACCTCAGATATTGGAATAGTATTCAAAACTATTGCTTGGAAAGCAGATGAAATCAGAACGCTACTATGAATTCCCTAGATCATTAATATTAGGGATTAGGAAGGTTTTATAAGCTGATTGAGAAATCTAAACATGGATTGGAACATAACATTTTATGGAAATATGTATTCTAACAACATAACTCTGAGAACTTAACTCATTTATATAAATCAAAGGCTTTCAGGAGACCAAATGTGAATTTACAAAAACAAAATGATAATAATCAGGGCTCCCTCATGCTTTACAAACAGATTTAATACAAGAAATTCTTGACTAGCAAGTTCAATTTCCAAGGCAATTTACAAAAAATGTGTTTATTTACTTAAAACACTGTAGAAAGCAAATGTAAATTATTATTTTTTTTTAGTAAATGCAAATTAAAAAGTATGACTTACTTTGTTGGTAAGAATTCACTTAAATTTAAAAATAAAATTGTGTGATCTTCCAAAGTATCTCCAAAGAAAATCTCTCCATGTAAAACAAGCCATCTAACATAAATAGTCTAATGTCTAGTTCCAGTCCTTTATGTAGTATGTTAGGTCCAGCTCTCTATTTCACTTGGCAAAAGCAATTACTTATCCTAGATAATGCCTAATTAGAGGTAGCAAAATATGCATTTACTGCATTTTAGGGCTCATAAATTAACCACCAAATGTAGTTTTCAATGTTAAGTTTAATACTAATATTAAGAGTTTCCCTTTGGGGCACCTGGATGGTTCAGTTGGTTGAGCATCTGATTCTTGGTTTTGGCTCAGGTCATGATCTTAGGGTCGTGAGACCAAGTTCTGCATTGGGCTCCACACTCAATGGGGAGTCAGCTTGAGATTCTCTCTCGCCCTCTGCTCATTCCCCTGCTTGTGCACACACACATACACACACAAACACACACTATCTCTCTAATAAATCTTTAAAAAACAAATAAAAGCTTCATTTTATTTATTGATAGATAACTTCTCCTAGACTTCTAATTCTGTAAGGCTTTGATCATAAGCGTAGTGCTTCTGTGACTTCACACTTTACTTCCTTGAGATTCTTCAAAAGAGATTGGAGATGACATGCTCAGAAAGCAGTTCCCCCAAATATTTCAAGTTGTTTTTAAGGCTATATTTCCATCCTCACCATCATGTGGCCTTACAATTCAATAATCAGAGCTTCATTCATTTCAAACATCGGACATATTAATTTTAGGACTTTTTTCTTTATACAGCTATTTTCTAAGCTTATTACTACTGTTTTACCTTCAACTTAAAGAAAAGTAGAGGTGGGAAATTTCACTTCTGACTATGACGGAATAAATGGCACTGGACTAGCTTTCCTACTTTGATAAAACAGTTGAGGTAATTGTTTCTGGGCAAAGAACAATAGGCAATGTTAGATGGTGCTCGTGAACCCCAGCCCATGTGGAGACAATTTCCTAATTATCCTGCAGTATGCTAGAATTTAAGTAGGCTGTCTTGCTAAGCTGAGGAAGCAAAGATCAGAGTTCAGGCAGTTCATAGCTAGAATCTGAGGGACAGAGTATCTATGTAAGCAGCAGAGGTTAGCAGTCAGAAATACAGGTGGGGGTTTCCTGTGAGTAACTGGCCCAGGGCTGTGCTGAAAATGAGGAAGATGAAACCATATGAGGCTTTCTAAGGAGTGGTTGCTGTGAGCTTCGGTTTGGAACAGAACTATTCAGACAGTGCTGGGGTTGGAGGCCCAGCAACGCTAGAGAGGAGAGACCCCATTATCCCTTTATTAATAAGTTGGGCATCCAGCTGGGAGTCTAGAAAAACCATGCCTTAGGAGGCCTTTGCCCTAGAGTAAGGCCTACTCCAGACAAACCTAAAACCAAGCACTAGCAACATGCAAATGGGACAGAGTTTGGAGATTGAATCCTGCCAAGTTTGAGGGGCTCAGAAAACACTTTGACTTTCAAGAGAAATCACCTTAACAAAGCATAAAAACCAGGTTTATGTAAGTTCAAGGTCATCAACCAATAACTGAATTACCACCTTGAACAAAAATAAACATGCTTCACAGGAAGATAACAAAAATCCAGAATCTGAACAACAGAATATCAACAATATCCATTACATAATCATGCAAAGAAATAATCAAAAAAATATGACCCATAAAGACTGGTGAATCATAGGCCTGTACTTCTGAAACTAGTAATACATTATATATTAATTGAATTTAAATTAAAAAAATGTTAAAAAATAAAAATGACCCAGTTAAGAAAAAAGCAGTTAAACAGAAACTAACACCGAGATAGCCAGATGTTGGATTTAGTAACGATTATAGATATGTTCAGGAATCTAAGGAAAAAATATTTAAAAGATTAAAAGAGAAATATAGTCTTAATGAGTAAATAGGGCAACAAAATATGGAAAATATAAAAAGAAAGAACCAAATGAGAATTTGGGAACTAAAAATACAAAAACTGAAATACAAAACGTATTGGCTGGCCTTAACAGCAGATCAGTGATGACAGAAGGAAGTTAGTGAACCTAAAGATAGGTTGTTAGAGAAAACACTGAAGAAAAATGTACAGAGCCTGAAAGAACTGTTGGACACTGTCAAATAGTTTAATGAACATGTAATTTGGAATCTTAGAAAGAAAAGAGTAAGTGGGGGCAGAAAAAATATTTAAAGAAATAGCCGAAAATTTCCTAAATTTGATGAAAAACATCAATTTAAAGATCTATGAAGCACAGCAAACACTAAGAAAGTTAAATAAATTCTTAAAAATCCACATCTAGGAATATCATAGTGAAATTACTAAAAATTAAAGGCCAAGAGAAAAACCTTGAAAGCAACCAGGAAAAAAAAAATCACAGAATTCTGTTTCAGATAAAGAAAGTTGCAGAAGGACATCACTCCAGTCTAACAATAATAAATAGCTCGATAATGTACAAAATCATGTTTTCTTGAGGCCGTCAGAAAGTTGAGGTTACAAGAGAATCAGGTGCACTAAATTTTACAGGGTGACAAATACATCTAAAGATAGACAGGACACATAACTTATTTCATCTTTGGCAGAGCACTGGCAGCAAAGGCAGATGCCATAAAAGCACTTGAATGAAACAGTTAAAATGCTAATAAATTCTTAAAGGTCATGGATGAGCCAGCATGACAGTTTATAATCACTGGGAACCCCAGATACCAGAGGAGTGTTTTTCCATGGGCCTCCCAAGACTGGGGAAGGGCAGGGCACAAAGGAATGAAATCCTGCATCTTCCTCTGACTTTTCTCTCCTATGAAGCAAAGCTTGAGCTGCTGTGGGCCCGACAGGAAACTCTAATCCTCAGGATTTAAGCAGAAATCCACTATCTATGGGGAAAGAAAAGAGGCAAAAGATGTCTGCTGCTGGGAAAGGGGTAGTTGCAAAAGCTGCACCTGAAGGAAGGGTAGGCAACCTCCCCTGTTCCAACTGTGGGCCTTGTACTAAGTAACAAGCTGTCTACCACTGGAAACGAGGCAGGGAACCTTTCCATCATAGATTCCAGGCAAGGAAACAGCACTGATGAGGAAGGAATTGAAGCAAAAAGCCTTCTTCCCCTGGGGCAGTCAGGAAATCTGCTTGGGGCCAAGACCTGGCAATAGTACAAAGCAGAGGTCCACTGCTCTGTGGGAAGTGCAGGACTGTTGAGAAAGCCTCATCCCTGAGCCCCAGGGGAATAGGAGCCTCTAAAGACTGACCCGGATTAGGAGAGCGGAGTAATCCCCCTGCCTCCACTATAAATCTTACACAGAGGAACAACAGCAGTCAGCTATTCATGAAGCCTGACTATGAAAAAAAAATGTACTGTATACACTGGAAAAATGAGGAGAATGACTATTGATTTCTCATTAGAAACAATGGCGTCCAGAAAAGGGAGTGAAATCTTTGAAATGGTGGAAGAAAAAAAAAATTATCTCAACCCCAGAATTAGACACTGAAAATATCCTTCAAGTATAAGGATGTGATGAAGACATTTTCAGATAAATAAAGGCTGAGAGAATTTATTGCCAGCCGACTTGCAGTAGAAGAACTGCCAAAGAAAACAAGTAAGCAGTTTCTTAAAACATTAAACATACTAACCATGTGATCCTGCAATTCCACTCCTAGAGAAATGAAAATATATATTCACATATAGATTTGCATGCAGTTTTATTCCTAACAGCCTCAAATGAGAAACAACCCAATTGTCCATCAACAGGTGACTGGATAAATATATTGTGGTATATTCATACAACTGAATATCACTTAGCAATAAAAATGAACAAGTTACTGGCTTATGCAACAACATGGCTGAATCTCAAAAATTATGATGCCTTCTTGAAGGAAGCCAGACAAAAATATGTAGATTATAAATAATCCTATTTATATGAAGTTCTAGAATTGGCAAAACTGATCTATAGTAATAGAAATTCAGTTAGTACTTACCTGGGCGCTTAACGGATGGTAGGTTGACTGCAACGCTAACAATCGGTGTTCAAAATGTTCACTATCTAAATTGGGGTGGTGGTTACAGGGTGTATACATTTTTTAAAGTCATGGCACAATATAATTTAAATGTGTGTATTTTATTGTATGTAAATTATACTCTAATAATACTCATTTTAACAGAGATATTATCCTCTTCAGAGTTATAAAACATTACCTGTACAGATCTGTCTTGTTATCAAACCAATCTGATAAGACTCGAAAGGTAAAGAGGGGAAAACGCTGATGAAGAACATGAAAGCTCACATTTTCAAAGGTGTAGTTAGTCAGAGCCACCTAAAAAGAAAAAAAACAACAAAACCAAGACTTCATTATAATAATGCTTGTATTTATGTGCAAATTTTGTTCTAAAAGATTTGGAATATTACTTCAAACTTTTCACAGTAGCTATGAAAGCTACCTGTAAAAATGATTTGTTACAACTGAATCATAAATAATTTAAAACTATGTATATATAGCCTTCTAGATGGAAATATTCATAATAAGCTAATGTTTAACTAGAAAACAATCAGACCAGATGAGTTCAACTTGGTCATGACATACTTAAGAGATCTCAGTTTTTATCACTTCTTTTTATATTCTATGCCAATACAAATACTGACAGAAGCATTTAAAAAACTTTTTTAAAAGTTTATTTTTTTTTTTAGTAATCTTTACATCCAATGTGGGGCTTGAATTCATGATCCTGAGATCAAGAGTCGCATACTCTTCTGATTGAGCCAGCCAGGCACCCTTGACAGAAGCATTTTTATAATATGACAGTCCTTTCAGTATAATGTCTTAAAGACGCTGCCTTTAATATCTGTTCGGAAGGAAATGTTCAGACTTTTCAAATCTTTTATTAATCTTTTCTTTTTTGTTTACATAGGGAACAATGTTTATAGTTGTGTGTACAGTGGGGGTCTACAACAAAAAGCATATATTTTCACATAATTTTTTAATGATTTAACAATTTTTGTAAATAATTTTCAGGCTTCTGTAGCTGTAGATTTTCACTGTGAATCCCTTGCTTGCTCATGCATAAGTGTATTTGCAATACCAAATATAAGGTTTAGTATTTTTGCCTATTAGTGACTGTTTCACTTGTAATGTTTTGGTTGAGATGTTAAATAGTGGATGAGTACTGTGGATGTGAATGTGGGAAGTAATTTTATTCATGTATAATTGGTCACAAGGCCTAAGTTACAGTAACTATTGCTGTTTTACTTAACGGTGCCTTGTTGCTTTGTATGCATTAACTGTTTGGGTGTAAAGATTGTGGGTCTATCCAACGGGGAGCCACAGTATTTAAATAGACCAACCTAATGTTACAACTACTTTGAGGTGGCCAAATGTAGACTAAAAGCCTTAATTAAAGTGGTGCGATTTTGTATAACTTAGCATCAGTAGTTCAATAAATCTTGATTGCTATGCAAAAAAAACCCCAAAAAACAAAAAAAAAGATTTTTAAGCAAGTTAATTTTCTGTTCTTTCCATACTTACTTTTTGGTCCATGAAGACATGCTAATTAACAGAATTCCACAGATTCAAGAATGAGTTATCTAGTCAAGGTCAGGCATTCATCCTGCTTCCAAGAATTACCCTGATACTAAGACCCAATACATGGACATTACAGTTACTTAATTTCATTCCCAAAGCAAAAGATTAAAAGGAAATGCCAAAAATGTTTCCCCATCCTCAAAATATGTTGGAAAAAGGGGCAACTGGCTGGCGCAGTCGGATAAGTGTCTGACTCTTGGTTTCAGCTCAGGTTGTGATCTCATGGGTTGTGAGACTGAGCCCTGCCTCATGCTCTGCGCTCAGCAAGGGTGTCTGCTTGAAGAGTCTCTCCTACTGCCCCTCCCCACTCGTGCATGCTCTCCCAAATAAATCTTTTAAAAAATATATAGAAAAAATATTTAGGAAAAAGTATGTTAATGGGAAAAGAATACTAAAAAAGTCTGTAAAAGTGCCTTATAAATGATAAAACTATATGAATGGGAGTACGTTATTCTACTTCCACATAATCGTCATTGTCCATCACGTTGTCTTATTTAAAAGCATCTGACATGCTTATTGAAAAACTAAAATTGTAATAGGGAACATTAGAAACAGATTCTGATGTTGCCAGACTGAGATAATGGGAGGCTTATTACATGCTTGTGTAGAAAACATCTGACTTTTCTAGTGGCTCTGTTGAGTGTTCTCTTCTGGTTCTTCGTCTCAGACTGCTTCTTAGGATCTGATTCCTCTGTCTACTTTTCAAAATGTTTTCATTCACGAAAATGTCTTTTGGCTCAATCCTGATCAATCTTTCCATTCTCTTCTTGGTGAGTTCATCTACTCTCATGTGACTTCTATCTCTAATCTGGACCTTTACCTCATATTTGAAACTTTCCTATATATATATATATATATATATTTTTTTTTTTTCCCCTAAAGATTTTATTTGAGAGAAACTGAGAGCGAGCACAAGCAGGGGGAGCGGCAGAGGCAGAAGCAGACTCCCTGTTAAGCAGGTAGACAGATTCTAGGCTTGATCCTGCAGGACCTGAGCCGATGGCAGCCGCTTAACCAACTAAGTCACCAAGCATCCCCCTATTACATTCCTATTTACATTTCCCATTTACGTATTTGGGACTTTGCCATCTTTACCCGGTTATCTGACTGATAACTCATGCCCTATATTTTTCCACCTAACTGTGATCTTAAATCATCTATGCCAGAACCCTGATAATTATTCTTGACACCTTCTCCTCTTCATCTTTTTGTACATCTAATTCTTATGGATTTATCCTCTAAATTGTTTTTTGAATCCTTATACGACTGCCAACTTTCATTTGAGTTACCCCAATAATCTGCTTACTACTTTCCTTAACTCTAAATTTGTCCTCTTCCATGCACTACCAGAGAGCTAGGTCTAAGGCAAATTCACATGTCACTGCCTCCATCCACCTTAGCCACCCACTCCCATGATCGTACTCCAAGTTCTACTACCACCAATAATTACCCCCTCCATAATCTCAGGCATCCTATTCTCTGACCACCATCTCCAATCCTTGTAGTTTACTTCCTTCCTCTAGTACCCCAACCTCCCTCTGCTCCTTATCTAGCTCAAATTGCACAATTGCAATCACAACCTTGTACATACCATTTCTTTCTTTGCCTCTCTCCTGCTTTGTAATTGATTAACTAATTAATTATTGTTTCACAAAGCTATAACCCTTTGTTTGTGAGTTGTGGTTGAATCTAACCCTCTGTTACTTACACTTACATTTGTGAATTTGAACAGAGCTGGCAGGTTATCACTTTAATTTTCTGATGAAAATCTCAAATGGGCTGTCCATGCTACCTAGCTTTTATATTGTATTTTCTTAACCACTCTTGAATTCTCCTAGATAACAGAAAGTCCCTCTACTATGCTTATTTTCAGTTGAGAACCCTGACTGCTTTTTTACTGAGAAAACTGAAGCTGTCAGAAGAGAACTTCCGCAAACTCTCATCGACATATCCACCTACCTACCAACAGCTGCAACCATATAAACTGCCTCTCTGCCTGTGAAAATAGAGGAACTGCCTATACTTTTCCCCCCAAAGATTTTTATTTATTATGAGAGAGACAGAGAGTGAGCAAGAGAGAGCATGAGCAGGGGTAAGGGCAGAGGGAGAGGGAGGAGCAGACTCCCTGCTGAGCAGGAAGCCCAATGTGGAGCTCAATCCCAGCACCTGGAATCGTGACCTGAGCCAAAGGCAGACGCTTAACTGACTGAGTCACCCAGGCTCCCCCTCAGCTATACCCTTAATTGATCTAACCCCAGGCTCAAATTTGTGCAGTAGAGATGGCAATGAATAAGTTTTTGGTACTTGGCAAATTCTTGAAAGGCCTGGATTAAGGTGATACCCAGACCTCTAAACGCCATCTTCTGGGGGAAGAGTCATTTATTCTTTCATTCAAACAGTCAACAAGTATGTCATGAGTACTATTTAAGAAGCACTATGTTTGTTACTGAGGAGTCAAAGTCCAGAGGGAACAGCAGTAATTTTATGTTTAACAGGACAGTGAAGGGGTATAGAGAGGAAATAAAAATAAGGACATCTAAATTTTATATAAAGAACCTAACTCCTTATGTGAAAGAATTACTGTATGCTGGGGCCCAAAAGAATTGCAGAGGGCATGCTTGGAAAGTCAAATGTTTTATATAAATCTGGAAGAGCAAGAAAGATCATAGTGAATAATGACTGTATAATAGAAAGTACATAATGAGAAAGTAGTTTCAAATAGGGAAGCGATTAAAGAATACAGCTTTCAAAAAAAAAAAAAAAAAGAATACAGTACAGCTTTCTTCTAAATATAAACATCTTATCGGATATTATCCAAAGTCCAAAATCTGAAAATAGACCAATTTACAGTAGATATCTTTTTACATTTTAATAAAAGAAATCAGGCAACTTCAAGGATAAAAATATGATCTAAGATCCTATGATCTTATATTTTTGGTTAAAGAATTATTTCTCTGAGTGACTGCAAATAAGATCATTTGTTGAAATTTATACTACCAAAAATCCTTATCTGGACCCCCTCAATTGGAAGCTGCTATTAACTATTTCCAAGTACTGTCTTTCCAATTTACCTTCTTAGTCTGACCCAGTTTTTAAATATCCTTAGTTCCTTCCTATGTGAAGACCAAATTTTTCTTACTTAATAAATCAGAAAGCCCAAGCTGAATTTATCTAGCACTAAGTGCAAAAAATGATGAAATTATACAATATTCAACAAATACAACATAAAACTTTATGAGCTGTACTTTTCTAGCTACTAATATATAGACAAAAATGGAAAAAAATTAAAACACATCAATAACATAAAATAGTCCTGTATCTTTGCATTTTAGAATGTAGTATTTAGTTTTGTAACTCTACTTAAGTATAACAAAAATAATTCACAAAGAAGTATAATTAACATAAGTAGGTTATACTAATACCCTACAATAACTAAAATAGTTATACCATCCTAATCTCTTATTTCCAATAAAATTTTAGATGAAGCACATTACCTCATTTCTCATGATTCTCCAAAGATTTAGTGTAATTCGGCCAACAATATTTATTTCACTCATTGTATCTGATCCATAGTCATCTCTTTCAGGTGCAAATCTGTTCTCAATTTTGTCATCTACAGAAATGAATATAGATTGCATCAGGACTCACAGAAACCAAATTTCCAAGCAAATTATGCCAAATAAAATGAGAATAAAAATTAAAGAGAAAAATTAAAGATGAATGTAATTGTCTATTTTGTATTAGGCTTAAAGAATGAATAATCATTATTTTGATTAAAACAATTTTCTTTCCTCTAAGTAATTTTGTGAAATGTCTCTGAAAATTATATTTTTTAAATAATAAAAATGTGTATAAACACGTATTTTAAAAATAATAAGCCCTTTCACTTTAAATTTGGTAATTTCTGGCGCTATTCTTACGACACCTAACACTACAGCATTTCTTTGTTGTAAGGATGAGTATGTTTATTCTTACACTGGTCATTTCCTGGAAAACATGGTAGCGTTTTAACCTAAACAACTCTGAAAATTTGTTGACATCAATTAATGATGTTCTTATTCAGAATGAAATTCTCCTAACTTTGGACAACTAGATGAAGAATAGAGTTCTGAGCCTAGTTTCTTGGGTGATGATTTTACCTAGAATAGAAATTAAAATATGTTTCCCTTATGTAACACTGGGTATATACAAATGTTAATTAGAAGATCTGGAATAATATGTATATTTACCATATATGGAATGTCTGTTGTGTTCTAAGAACTTTATTAATATTATTTTTTTATTTTAACCTAGCCATTTTATAATGCTAGTATAATTTTCATTTTGCATCGTAGTAAATGCTACTCAGAAATGTTATTATCTTGGCCCAGGTCACGCAATAACAGAACCAGTACTGTAAACCAGGGTTACCTGATTCCAGAGACCATGTACATACACTTATCACTCTTTATTTTTTAAAAAATTTTTATTTGACACAGAGAGAGAAAGAGAGAGAATGATGGGTAGAGAGGGAGAGAGAGAGCACAAGCATGTGGAGCAGCAGACAGAGGGAGAAGGAGAAGTAGGTTCCCCGCTGAGCAGAAAGCTGGATGTGGGGCTCAATCCCAGGACCCTGGGACCATGACCTGAGCCAAAGGCAGATGCTTAACTGACTGAGCCACCCAGGCGCCCCCCTCTTTATTTTAAAAGATGATGTTTAAAGTTTATTTCATTTAACATTTACATAACGTTTACTATGTTCTTAAGCACTGTTCAAAGCACTTCACAATTGCTCTGCGAGAGAAGTTCTATTACCAACCTCATCTTGCAGATGAACAAAGTGAAGTATAAATGGGTTAAGTAACATGTTTGACATCACAAAGCTAGTGAGCAGGATAGCCAGGATTTGAACCCTGGCAATCTTTCTCCAGAATCTATGCTCTTTATTCTGCCTCCCTAACCATTCCCTCTACTGCACTATGTTGCCTCATAAAAATGGTTTCAGCAGTGTTCTACAAGGGCCAGGGCTGGCTCAGTTGGTAGAGCATGTGACTCTTGATCTCAGGGTCGTGAGTTCAAGCCCCATGTTGGGTGTGGAACCTAAAGATAGATAAATAAATAAATGCTCAAGAACTTTCATTCACTTTTCTTTTTTTTTTTCGCCTGTCTTTAAAAAAAACAACAACTTATTTTAGAAGAGCGCACATGTGAGTGGGGGCAGGGGCAAACAGAGAGGGAGAGAGAATCCTCCAGCAGACTCCCTGTTGAGCAAGGAGCCTGACACGGGGCTTGATCTCAGGACCCCGAATTCATAACCGGAGTTGAAATCAAGAGTCTGCCGCTCAGCCAAGTGAGGCACCCAGGTGCCCCTCATTCACCTTTTTGATCTGGAGTCGTATACTTTACCTGCTACAGCCAATTAAAATAATTAATGAGTAGACCCAAACACTCATGTTGCTGCTCCTGAATATTTAGAAACCTATCCCAAGTGAATGTTGAAAAAATTGAGTTATACCACCATTCCTAGCACTCAGGGGACACAGAAGCTATGAAAAATTTGTGCAATGAAAAATTAAAATTATCTTTGCCTTTTTATTCCAAGCTTTTTGCAAACATCAAAATACTTATTGTTCTTAAATCTTCTAGCTTCAGCCTTTCCTTTTAAAGTTACTAACACTTAAGACATTGTACTGAAGTCATAACCTCTCCTAGGAGTTCTCTTGATTAGTTTTCACCAATATACCCAAAGCATATGCTCTTTTGTCCTAGTCAGACTTGTGACTTTAAAATCAAGTTATTAAAAATTTTGTAGTTATTAAGAAAAACATAATTCTGAAAAGCGCTTTATAAACTTGTTATTATTGCTCTCCTCCTTGAAACAGAATCAGACTTCTGGGAAACAGCCTTCAAAATTCATGCAAGTTTTTAGCCTGATAGCTTAATAAAAATCAATAGTTAGTGTTCCTATACCATCTTCTCCTTCCTTATAACCAAAAGGATAAAATATAGAACCAGACAAAATAAAATTATGGTACCTCAACCAAAGACATTTGGTTGTGTTTCATAATGATTCTGAGGAAGACTATCTCATAATATAGAAAAATACTTATAAGATGCAAAATGAAGGAAGCATAACAAAAATGAGATATATGTATGATTAAAGTTATATAAAAAGAGACCTAGATAAACATATGCAAAATGACTGAAAGGAAAAAAAACCCAATATATTAATAACCTATATAGCAGTGAGATGGTAGTATTTTTTCTTTTACTTCTCTTGATTTTTGAATTTGTCCATAATGGAGTTATGATACATCGAGAACTTACACAATTTAGTATTAAAAATTAGAATAGTACTGTTTAAACACCTTGTCTTTATTTACTTTGTAATTTTCTCTGTTGTTGAATCACAAAATATTCACAGTGCTTCATACCTGGCACCCGAGAGATCATCTGACATAAGTCAACACTTAAGGCAGCAGCCCTTTGTAAGAGGTAACCCCAGGAATGCATCTGAATCTCATATCCTAGCAGAATATCAGGATCATACCTAAAAGGAATGAAAAAATTAAACAAGGACCACATGTTTGAACCTTTACTCAACAGAATGGGTTCTTCATGATATAAAGTACAAAAAATAAAAATCTATTATGTGTCTCGGATGGAGAAGGGATGATATAGTGGTACCTACGAAATTTCTATACAGTAATAGGGCAATTAGAGTTCCTGATTTGAAGCTACTTTTGTAAAGCGATCATAGTTTTTACTATTTATTTGATATGACTTAGGAAAGAAGCTGATAGAAACCAGGGTGCAAGAAAAAAAAACAACGGGTGGGAGAGAGGCATTACCATGTGTAAGAGTGAGCATATGACTGAGACGATCATGGGGGCAGGGTGAGGTATGAGGGCATGCATGGATACTGTTTTGAAAAAGATCACCCCCAGATCATTTTGTTGCCACTTCTAACCTATACTGTCTTAAAGGGTTTTAATGTTGAGAAAGAAAATGAAAATGTCTTCCCTTTCCCACTTAATTTTAGTAATGATTTGGTCCTCATGTGAAGTAAGGCCTCAGTAATGACAAGTTTGTCCTCTAAATTTAAGAGAAGGTGACTCAGTTTAATGGAACAATGAAATATTAATAGGAGTGAGATTAATGTGGGGAAGCTAAGCATTAGAAACTAGGAGAAAAACGTGCTCACTGCAGCCACACAGTTGCACTGGTAAAACTGAACTGACAATATGCATTCAACTCAGAAATAGCCTCTTTGTGGCTCCTCATAGTACTTTCATGGTGACCACCAGAGAAAAATGTTTGGTGATAGTACAAGGGAAAATAAACTTGAAGATTTACCTCAGTGGGAAAATTGTGTAAGAGAGAAAATTATAGTCACAATTTGAGAACAAAGACTTCGAGAGCAAAACTACAATAATGCTCCAAATTACTCTACTGTCTTGTTTATAAAAGCCAAAAAGCAGAGTGAAAGATCACAAAAACTTTAAAGTTAGGTTTTACATCACTGTTTATAATCATTTTGAACTGTGGGATGTGCAGCTTGTCCAGACTGTGTCATTTAACACTTGAAGTATTATCCAAAGTCCATAGCGTAGGATTACACTAATTTATTGATGTAAGCTATATATGGCTACTCTGCAAGTCTGTGGTCTAACAATGGATCATAAGCAGATCACAAGATCTATTTTTAAAACCAGTTTGCTAATATTTTATCATACTTCCACAGCTGCTTTCTTAAAACGATGGGATTGAATGGCTTTAGTTTTGACTCAGCCAACAAAAATAAGAGTGTCACAAAAATGTCTCCTTACTTTTAATCCTGAAGAGTTTAAATGGTGATGTCAAAAGAACTAGGTCCAAATGTCTGCAACAGCATTCTTTTTATTATCTCTATTCCTTAAAGGCCCTGTCAAAATACATCCTATAATATAAATTTCAACATCTGGTAATCTGCTGTGATCTACTATTATACCGTGGACCACACAGTAGTTCTCAAACTTGTCAGGAGAAAAAGATAATGTATATATTATCCATGTGTTTTTCTCTATACAAATTGGGTTGAAATTTCTGAGAAAGCCACTTAATTTAAGGATCACCTATTGATTAATTCAATAGAACAGCCAAATGGATCTTTTCACCAACCTATAAAAAGGTGTTTTCTTGGTAGAAAGTGCCACATGGCTGGTAATTCTAGAACAAAGAGCAGGGGTAAGGCATGAGTATGGGGAAGCAGAAGAAAAAAAGGCAATAAGCAACAATGAGGCAAATACTTAAGTCTCAGAGATCAGAGGCTAAAAGGGTAGACTAATACCTAAACAAAAAGTCCAGGAAGATCCTAGGGCACGCAAGAAAAGAGAGGTCTCCCAACACTTTTCCTGCTCATTAGTCTTCTAACATAACATCTAATATGTTAACGTAACTTTGTTGACAGCAGTTTCATCAATTCTTCTGTTAAGGTTAAACTCTTTTCAGGGCAGTTATCTGAATGACAAGTGTATCTCCCTGAAAACTATATACTGTCTAAATTTGAGAAACTGGGGCAGAAATATCATATCAAGTGGCTCTAGGGATTACCAGAGATGGGAGATTTGAAGGCTTCCCATACACTTACATAAGAACCAATGTAGCTAACTGCTTTAGTACCAAGAATAACTCAGAATAGGAGTTACAGTGCGCCACAGTTGGTCTTGATTTTCAGAGAAGAATTTGGAAGATTGCTAGAGTTCCTACTGTAAATGACTGACAAAATTCTCGATGCTGGCAAATAAGCCTGTTGGGAATATATCTAACAAGGAAAACACAGTCTTACAAAGCCCAGGGATATTACTGGACGTGTGCTGGCACACAAAGTGGCATTGACTAACACTCTGCATGTACTTGTTGCTAAGTTGCTTGCAGAAATAAAAGTGTGAGCACTGAAGCATCTGACATGTTGATGACAACCTCTGAGAAGATAAAAGGCAGGCATGACAATGGCAAGACTCAAATGGACGGGAATCCATCCAGTCATCAGTGCTATAAATAGTAAAAATACTTACCTCTTTTTACCTCCCTAGAGTGGCAGGTACCAGTATATTATTTTTGATGCCCTGACATTTAATTTTATTTTGTTGAAAACATTTTCTGGTTTTCTGGTTTTCTAAATTTCAAAACAGTTTATGTTAACCCACCTGGGTGGGATTTAATCAGATATTCAATCTGTAGAATATTATCTTTATCTTTCATGCAAAATATTGTCTCAGTTTTAACAGAAAGAGTTCAACTATAGAAAGCAAACTACAGAAAGCAGAACAGAAAGGGTCAAGTGTAATGACATGCTCAAGGGCAGATTTTATCCGTACATTAAGATCTGAGGAGTATTTTCAAGCCTGCTTTAGGTATTTAAAAACCTAAGCCTAGTAATGGGCAGAAACATTAAGCTCCTAGAAACATGAAGCATTTAATAAGAGAGCCCATGGGTATCAAAAGTTACAGTCTTGAGAAAATGCAAAAGATTTAATTACTTTATTTTTAAATTAAAATACTTTCATTTTAAAAAATCCTTTTCATAAATTTTGACAAGATTTTACTAGCAACCATCCAGGCCAACTATCAAATGGTCAAAAGAGATTTTTAAGAAACCATGTATTACAAATGAGTATGTATCACATAGTCCTAAATTTATGAACAGATTGCATGCCAAAGCTTTTTGGAAACGTGGTTTAGAACTCAGAAAACATTTGAGAAAAAAAAAAAAAAAGGTACTGAAAGGATGGCTGGCTCCCAAGGTAGAAGCCTATTTAGTGAATAATACAATTTAAATTTCGTACCCATTATTTCACCACCATAGAAAAATCATGCTAAAATCCAACTGGGAAAGCTAGAGGCTAATAAGCCAGTATTTCTTTCACTGACCCTTTAATCTTGAGAACAGAATATTCTTTTTTTTTTTTTTATTTCTTAAAGATTTATTTTATTTAATTGAGACAGAGAGAGAGAGAGCATGAGAGGGGAGAGGTCAGATGGAGAAGCAGGCTCCCCGTGGAGCATGGAGCCCGATGTGGGACTCGATTCTGGGACTCCAGGATCATGACCTGAGCCGAAGGCAGTCGTTTAACCAACTGAGCCACCCAGGCACCCGAGAACAGAATATTCTTTTCGCCATCCCTAATCTGCTGGAAATGGCGACAGCGGTGGGAGGTGAGGGCAAAATCTTTCCAAGGATAACTTTCGGGCCATAGGAAGGGATTCTCTTCCTTTTTCCTACCTTCACCCATGTTATTCAATAGCAAGAAAGGACTCTGAACAAAAACCAGAAAAATCAGAAAATACAAAATAATACCTCTTTACTATATCTGCAATTTCTTGAAAAAGCGCCTTCTCATCAGGTGCATAGGTAACTTCTAGTCTTGTAATTCCAGATCTAATCAGTAATGGAGTCTGATACCTGATATCTAAGAAATAAGCAAAATGTTTATTACATGTAACTGTGTAAGTAACATAATGCCTTGCTTTTGAGTAAAATTATGCTACTGAAATACTTCAAATTAAGAGTGTTCCCCAAAGTAAATACATCGTTAACTCAGTTTCTTGAAAACTTTCTTAAAGGTTTTCTAGTTTAATATGCAACTGAAAATTCAAATTTCATTTTTTCAGTTATTTTCCTGAGAAGTCTACATTCACCAAATTCCTAAAGTAATAATGTGTCACCCAAAAAGAAATTTTATTACTTTGCTTTTTTTTTTTAAATATTTTTATTTATTTATTTTGACAGAGAGGAGAGAAATCACAAGTAGGCAGAGAGGCAGGCAGAGAGAGCAGGAAGCAGGCTCCCCGCCGAGCAGAGAGCCCGATGCGGGACTCAATCCCAGGACCCCGAGATCATGACCTGAGCCGAAGGCAGAGGCTTTAACCCACTGAGCCACCCAGACGCCCCACTTTGCTGTCTTTACTCTTCCTATGGAAAGAGCTTCGCTTAGTAGAGAGTATTTTAATCAGCGGTATGTTGATTTTTAAGGAACTATGTGTTACAAAACAGTATGTACCACATAGCCCTGTAAATTTATGAAGAGACTGCATGCCAAAGCTTTTTGGAAACATTGGTTTAGAACTCAGAAAACATTTTATTAAAAAAAAAAAAAGTTTATAACTACTTTTCAAGAAAAAAAAAAAGCCCTGATTTGCAGTGCTTGCTTATTTCCATAATGTAAAGACTCCCCAGTATGGCTGATTTCAAACTACCAATATGACATCAACTAGTTAAAAAAATTCATAAAAATTTAACAATTGGCTTGTGAATTGGTACAAGTCAGCTCAAGCACACCACTGATTAAACTGCAAATTCCTATATGGTTTTGTTCTGTGCTAAGACTTCCTCCTCAGTTGACTGAATTCACATATTACTATTCAAAACTGCAGAACACTTGATAGTGTATAAAATGCCTTTATGTGGTATACTCTATGAAGATTGTCTAAACCAAAAATGTGTATATTTAGGAAGAGATATAAACAAAATGGGAATGTATCTTAAAAGTCTCTTATAATCCATTAACTTACCCTGTAACTTCTTAAAAGCAAAGAAAAACTCTCTATTAGCAGCAAAATACTAGCAATGCATACATGTTTGTCCACCCAACCTAGAGATAATCATTTTAATTCAGTATTAGCAATTAATATTTTATAAAATGGTATTCAGAACAAATTAGATATGTTAGTTGGAAATTTTATTAATAGTTTTCTATTAAGTGCTTCTGACTTTGGACAATAATTCAAGTAAGAATAATGAATCCAGAACAAAGTTATACACAATACTTCCTACTCCTACTTCAGCACACATTTTAAAAAGGAGTTCCTGATACTTGCTTGGTTTAGATCTCTAGCACAGAAACTGCCCCATTAAAAGGTTCATCCTAGGGTGAGTAGGTATAAAATTAATAAAAATGAACAATACCTTGGCTGGAGACTGTCTTGTCTTTATCAATCACTATAACACCTGTGAGTTCTGTTTTGTCTGTATTTGGTAGTGGAGTGTCAGATGAGATGCAGTAAAACAGAGCACAGATTGGATCAAATTCAGGATCTGGTTCTAAGTCTCGTCTAGTTCGAGCATGTAACTCCACACTGATCAGGGTAAGATTTTGTATCTATAAAAGGAAATAAAAATGATGATTTTAGACAACTTTTTAAGACATGTTGAAAGAAATGTTTCACTAAGACTCCAAAGAAATATGTGTAAAATTATGGGAATAAATGGCCATAAAGGACACAATCACAATTTAATACTCCACAGGTTAAGACTAAAGATTTTTACTTCCAAGATTAGATTGAATCAATTCATGTTTTTATTTTAGAAAAACTACTTGTGCTGTAATTTCTCAGTGACAATACACACTGAAAATGATTTCCCTAAAATACATGCAGTGCCTCTCAAGTTTCTCAAGTGTTGAGAAAGAGAATGACTAGTCCAAGTGCTTGTATATTTGAGTCAAAGTCTGTGACTTTTTACTTTCTACCCAGTTAACTATGGTTTCACCTATAGTTTATTTTTTTTTCACCTATAGTTTAAGCTAAAAAGAAAGATATATTTTATTTTGAAATTCCTATTAATTCTCTACTACCACAATTTACTTCTGTATGTACTAGGTAAGTTTTTAATTATAGTTTTTCCCGAAAAAGTATCATAAGAATTATATGTAATCAACTACACAATAGATAGATTTTTGCCCATGTACATTTTCTCTTTAACATATACGCAAAAAAGTAGTATTTTGCTTTTTACACTTATATTCCTATGCTAATAAAAACTCTGAACTGTAATCCTTAGTTCTCTTCTTAAAAACCAAGACAAAATAAGTAGAAACTCTAGGTAAAAAAATAAAAGGTAAGTTAGATTCATAATTACAGCTGGAATTATAGCCATCACTATACCAATAATGTACATATATGTGGCAATGGAAAACAGGAGACTACTGTTATAGTATTGGTAATTATTGAAATCATATAAATTTAATGAAGGACTGTGTTTTGTATTTATTTTGCATGAAGAAATGTAAATACACTAGTGATGGAAGCAGAATTTGGTAAACCTTTTTGGAGGACAATTTAGAAATATCAAAATTAAAAATGGACATATCCTTTGATCTAGTAATCCTACTCCTGACATATATCCTGCAGATATACTCAATATTAATGTATGAGGATGTTCATTAAAATTTATATTTCCAGTCTTTTATAGTTCATAAAAGACTAATAACATAAATGTTTATCAGTTGGGGACTGGTTACATAAATTATGTGACATCCAATAAAGGCTACATATAATGAATACTCTGTAACCTTTACAATTTTCAAAAGAAGGAACCAGATCTAAATGTCCTAATATGGAAAGATGACCATAATACATTGAAAAGCGGAACAAATGAGTGTAGTATGTGTTTATGTATGTAAAAATGTTAAAGCACACGCACAGAAAATTTCTGCAAAGAGACATAAAAACAAAGAACTGTTTATACTGCCTTTGGGGAAGGATACTGCTTAGAGTCTGATGTGGGAGGGAAGCTTAATTTTCACTGTAAATCTTTTTGTCCTGATCAAATTTTTTTACCATATACATGTATTACTGCATGCATTCATTAGTAAATTTATAATTAACTACTTTTTAAAATGTAAGGAACATTAATTATACATACATAAAGCAGAAGAATAAAATATCCACAAATCTACTATTTTCCTTGAATATATACTGCTGTTTCTAAATATTAAAAACATCAAACCAAGTAAAATGGGGAGCGAAGGGAAAGAACTACTTTTAAACGTATGCTCTTCAGGTTTTTTTGTTTTTGTTTTTTTTTTTTTAACAATAATCACATATTAATTTGGTAAGTTAAAAAATGTAAACTGGAAAACCTCTCCCTAAACTCAAATAAAACCAAAACCAAAAAAAAACAGTTTAGTTAGAAAAGGATGAAAAAGTGGACTATAAAGAAGACTGAAGGTAATTTCAGGTCAAAAGATTTGTGGAGGTCGATTTCTTTACTTAGTAGGCCAAACTTCACATTCAAATTGTGCCTTTCTATTCCTTGATATAAAATGCACTACTGATCTTAGGGGCATTTTTTTAAGCAAACATGAAATGAAGAGATAGGGGAGAGATTTACTGAGTGTGACTAAGAAAGAGGTAGGTGACAAAGGAGGATGAGCATTATAATCCTTCTCTTCTGTACTGAGTATTTATATGCAGAAGAGAGAGAAATTAGCGCAGCATAATGGAACACAGAGGAAAAAATGCTATGGACACAATTCCCTAGAAAAAGGAATGGCATATATACTGTAGATTTTTTTTTTTGGCTCATTCCCAATGTGACCACCAGGTGGCAGTTTGAAGTATATGTTGAGATGAAGGCCCGCATAGGGAAGAAGCTGTAAGCAACCTACCAGATCTTCCGAGTGATTTTAACTTCAAGAGGATGCATGATTCTGCAGTGGGGTTATGAAGAAATAAAGTAAGAGCATAAGGAGAATAATCCTTCAAATAATTAAAGGATAATCATATGTAATGAGTCTTTTCTAAAGTCTATCAAATTTGCTTTAATAAATATTTTTTCTTTTTTTTATAAAAGATTTTATTTATTCATTTGACAGAGAGAGATACAGTGAGAGAGGGAACACAAGCAGGAGGATTGGGGGAGGATTGGGAGAGGGAGAAGCAGGGTTCCCGCCGAGCAGGGAGCCTGACGTGGGGCTCGTTCCCAGGACCTGGGATCATGACCTGAGCCGAAGGCAGAGGCTTAACGACTGAGCCACCCAGTTGCCCCGCTTTAATAAATATTTCTATCACAGTATTTTTTCCCCTAATTTTGGGTGTGAACTTCATAAGATATGTATTCCTGAGTTTATCACTTAATTTATCTAAGCTTCAGGGGATATAGTACAGGGCCAAGTAGGTATAAAGCAGGAACTAAATGCTGTTGAAAGAAACAATGTTCAAGTAATTAGGGAATTAGACTATGTTCCAATTTCTAAAAAGGTACAAATCTTAGTTCCAATTTAGGTAAAAATGAGGACAATATTTGAATTTTTCTTAGTCTATGCTCATCAGAATAGATAGAACAGTTTAAGACAGAATTGACTTGAGAACAAAAATACAAAAATAAAAAAATCAAATTTTGTGCTCTAAGGGCAAAGACATAAAACAACTGTTCAATAGAAATATCATGAAAGTCACATGTAATTTTAAATTTTCTAGTAGTTACATTTAAAAAAGTAAAAATAGGCTAATTTAAAAATGTTTTCATTTAATACATCTAAAATATCACACTTTCAACATGTAATCAATATAAAAAATACTAACGTGATATTTTACATTCTTTGTTCCTATTAAGTCTTCAAAATCTGTGTGCATTTTACATTTACAGCACATTTCAATGCTGATGCTAAATTTTTACAAGAAAATACTTGGTCTGTATTACTGTAAAATTTACAACTGAAAAAGTAGTTTTAAATAGCTAAGTTGTTCCAAACATACTTAAAATTTTTTGATTAAAGGAGTCAAGTATCAGTTTTTAAATCTAAATTATGTACAATTAAATAAAATTTAGAATTCACTTCCTAGATGGATAAGGCAAATTTTATTTTATTTTTTTAAAGATTTTATTTATTTATTTGACAGAGAGAGATCACAAGTAGGCAGAGAGGCAGGCAGAGGGAGAGGAGGAAGCAGGCTCCCTGCTGAGCAGAGAGCCCAATGCGGGGCTTGATCCCAGGACCTTGGGATCATGACCTGAGCCGAAGGCAGAGGCTTTAACCCACTGAGCCACCCAGGTGCCCCTGACAAGGCAAATTTTAAATTCTCAATAGACATTGCTAGTGGTGGCCAGCACAGGAATATAAACGATGAAAATATACTCTAATTTCCACCTTAATGCCTGTCAGATATGCTCTGAGTTGTGTTTTCTTTAATACAGATAACTTTCCAGTGACCCATTCACACATATTCTTTAGTCTATCCTGTGATTGATGTACATTTTTACAAGATGGCTGCCTACTCTTTGGCATATGGTCTGTGCTGTGAAGGTAAGTGGGTTATAGAGATTATGTGAACAATAGAATCATAGTAAATGAATTAGCAAGCACTGATTCACTGAACCAAACAAGTAGAAAATACAAGTAAATATCTCATTTAGGATATAACATCTTAATATAACAATCCCAGAATAACATAGAGAATAATTATAAAAGCTTTTCTAATTTTAACTTCTATAACCAAATTTCAGCTATAAGATTTGTGAAAATTGTGAAATCACAAAGCAGTCTCAATAACTGATGGCTACTTCAAAAGTTTCTCAAAACAAAAACAAAAACAAAAACCCCAAAAAGGTTTCTCTACTTTAAATATATAAACGAATAACAAAATGAAGACTAATAGGTACAGAATTCAATGTATTCCTCCCTCAGTAAGAGATGTCCATACTTGTCCACAGAATAAAACATGAGAGTTAAATAGTGTATGTGTCCTTACTGTTGCAGTTTTACCTCATGTAAAGCTTTTGCCTCCTGTAAGTTTTGTACGCTGACTTTGAAACCGTAAGTATTGTTTAAAGATGGTCCGTCAATCTGAGAAGTTTCTTTCTTTGGGGTATTTACTGCTGCAAATTGATTCTATTAAAAAAAAACAACAACAACACATAGCCAGAAAAAGATAAATAAGCAATCATTTTCTTTCTTTTGATCACTTATTCCTACTTAGATAATCTGCTTTATGTGTTTAGTAATACATGATAAACCAATACCATCTCTTCGAACCCAAGAAGAAACTAGTTAAATATTTTATTAACATTCTTTTCATGCTAATAATTCAAGATATCAGAACTGGGTATATGTAGAAATATCTGATATAATCTGTAAGCAAACCAAATGTCGATCTTTAGTTTATAAACCCCAAATAACGAAAATAAGTCTTATTGCAGAGTTGACATCTATACCACATGGACATTTACCTTGACCTTTCTTGGAAGTACGGCAAACAAGCAGGCAATATATGAGCAACTAGGTTGACTAAAGTGTCTAAAATGTTTGAAATTGTGGGTCTGTATTTTACCCTAACACAACACGTGTCTGAAAGATGAATGAAAACATAAATCATCTTGAAGGGTTTAGAAAAAATAGCATCTATTTTTTAAAAATATTTTCTCTAATTTCCAGATCCATTAACCATTCCCCCCGTGTTGATTTATGTTCACAACACATTTGTACTTATTTTTTAATATAAATAGCTTGTAATTCAACAATACTGATTTAAAAATGAAAGCTTTTAAAAAGTATTTAGTTTTAAAATAGAAATGCTAAAACATATTTTATGTGGTTAATATTAATGAAATGTAACCAATACGGAAGTGATTTCTGTCATCTATTTCTAAGGATACATGTCTAATGTATACTTTTTTTAACATAATCATATATTTCTAAGTATTACCATATTTTTAGTATTTGAATAAAGATATTCATGATTTTTTAGTTTCAGTAGTAAATAATGTTGCTTTCCTTTACTACTTAGTAAAATGAACTGAAAAAAAATCAATGTTATAGTTGAGAAAAAAGTAATAAACCAAGAAAAAGGATATATTTTTGGTGGGATCAAAAATCACTTACTTGAGCTCTGCTGTCATTGGATTGTTCTGATTTTGCCAGTAATCAGTTAATGTATTTGTATCCTCATAATCCACATTTTGGCTATCATATTCACTTTCTCTGTAATATTTGTATTTACATATAAGAATCTTTTAGATCCCAACAACAAAAAAAAAAACTAAAAAAAATTAGGCAATTTCTTGTTGTCTCAACGATATGTAAGTAATATGATGCAAAAATATAATAAATTTTAAAAAATTGAGACACAAAGTTATCAATTATCTAACTGAAATCTAAGATAAGAATGGATCTTCCACTGAACAATAAGTATGTTTAGCATAGTTACCTTTGCTTGTGTTAAGAGTACTCTTCTAAGAGTGTCAGTATTACTTCCTTTCTTATGACTCAATTTCTGGGTTTTTTGTTCTGTAAAAAGAAATGTCATATTTAACATCAAAATTGTACATCAAAATTGTCTTTTTAAAAAAATTTTTGGTATTCCAAACTCCTGAGTACCATTTGTGAGTACTATTCTATTGTCCTATTAATTCCCCCAAAAAACTTCATAATTTAAAAATAAAACTAATTCAAACCTCTGATCCCCACCAAAATAACTAAAATTTTGTATTTTTAAGTAAAAACATTTTTAATTATTGAGTTTTATACCTCAGTCATATCCTAGGCAATCATTTAATTCATTTATTTATATATTCAAGTATTTATGATGAGGAAAAAACAGAGTCTCTTCCCTCACAGGTTCTAGAGTGAGAATAAG
Organism: Potos flavus; assembly: GCA_028534135.1. Lineage (NCBI taxonomy): Eukaryota > Metazoa > Chordata > Mammalia > Carnivora > Procyonidae > Potos > Potos flavus. The sequence continues at coordinate 44,710,859 of CM052886.1, read as the reverse complement.
ATAATCATCAAATGCATACAGAAAAATAAAATTATAACTCGGTTAAGTATAACAAAGGGGAATATAACTGGGATTTTTACTAGTCAGGGAGATCAGGAAGCTTTTTTGTGCTAAAATCAGAAGAAAGAGTAGTAATTAACTAGGAACAGAGTAAGGATTTTCCCTGATTACCAAGCAAAAGAAGTGGAAATTAGAAAGAAGGCTAGGATAGACGTCTAGGTGAGATGATGATAGCGTGGCCTAAGGTTGTGGTGGTAGAGGTATAGAAAACAATGGAGAGATTTGGGTAATTTAGGAAACAAAAAAGTGACAGGACTTGACTGGTAATGGACTGGGAACCAGAGGATGGGGGATAAGGGAATCAAGTAGGTGTTACAAATAAATCCCATGTTTCTGACTTGTGTAATTCAGTGAGAGAGAGATGGTTGTACTATTCACTGAAGTAAGGAAAACCAAAAGAACCACAGGGGCTTCTATATATGGGCATGTATGTTTGTGTGTATGAGTACACTGGATGACTGGTGGCAAATGTATGCTATGAGATCATGAATTGAGTTTTAAAAACATTGACATTATGGGGTGCCAGAGCAGTTCAGTCAGCTGTGTCTGCCTTGATTTTGGCTCAGGTTGTGCTCTCAGGGTTGTGGGATCAAGCCCCACATTGGGTTAAATGCTAGGTGTGGAGCCTGTTTAGGATTCTCTCTCCTTTCTCCCCTCACCTACCCACCTCTTAAAAAAAAAAAAAAAAAGAGAGAAACATTGACCTTGTGATGCTTTTGAGCATTCAAATAGAATTGCTGAAATACACAGCTAGATTGGAAGTTAAGAGAGTTCTGAACTGGAAATTTAAATCTGTGAGTTATCTGTAGTAATCCTGTGGGTAGGAACTCACTCATTTGGGGAGAAAATATTGAGCAAAGCTTCAAAGGAAAGCAAGTAGGCAGGAACACAGGAGTAGGAGAAAAGCCAAGGGGACTGAAAGTTCCAAGAAGGAACGTATGGTCGATAGAACAATGGCTATTTAAAGAGGGCACCTGACAGGAACACCAAAAAAACATACACTGGCTTTAGCTACATAAAACTTTTTGAAAATCTTTACAAGAGTCATACTAGTGGAATGATGGGGCAGAATCAAATGTTGAGTGAGCTAATAAATGAGTAGGAGGTAAAGAAATGGGAGTTGTCAAATTATAGAAATCTTTTAAGAAATCTGGTTTTGAAGAATAGGAAAAAGAGTAGAAGCTGCAGGTATAATGTCAAGGCAAGTTTTTGGTTTTCTTTATATCTTAAAGGGTGGGAGAGACTTGGGTATATGTTAAAGCCAGTGGGAAAAATCAATTTGAGAAAAAGGAAGGCTTCTGAGAGGGCTCCTATATTTCACCCAGCAGGCAAAAGAAGGTAAGATGGGAATATATAAATATATATATATATATATTTCACAGCAGAAAGATAAAGAAGTTTCCATGTGATAATTGATGACTTTATAAGACATGATAAAATAGTAATAACTTCTCACTAGAGTTAAAATTTCATTTAAAAAGTTCTGATTTTCAGGTCTCAAGTGATACCAAAAGATTGGGATCATCCCCTGTATATTTTCAGACTTCAGTGCTTTGAAACTTGAACTCAATCACAAGAGGAAATTTGGAAAGAACTCAAATACATGGAGGTTAAAGAGCATTCTACTAAAGAATGAATGGGTCAACCAGGAAATTAAAGAAGAATTTTAAAAAATTCATGGAAACAAATAAAAATGAAAACACAACTGTTCCAAACCTTTGGGATGCAGCAAAGGTGGCCCTAAGAGGGAAATATATAGCAATACAAGTCTTCCTCAAGAAACAAGACAGGTCTCAAATACACAACCCTAACCCTACACTTTAGCTAAAGGAGCCAGAGAAAGAACAGCAAATAAAGCCTAAATCCAGCAGAAGAGAATTTATAAAGATTAGAGCAGAAATCAATGAGGAAGAAACCAAAAGAACAGTAGAACACATGAATGAAAATAGGAGCTGGTTGTTTGAAAGAATTAGTAAGATTGATAAAACCCTGGCCAGACTTATCAAAAAGAAGAGAAAGGACCCAAATTAATAAAATCATGAAGGAAAGAGGAGAGATCACAACCAACACCAAAGAAATACAGACAATTATAAGAACATATTATGAGCAACTACATGCCAACAAATTAGGCAATCTGGAAGAAATGGATGCATTCCTAGAGACATATAAACTACCAAAACTGAAATAGGAAGAAACAGAAAACCTGAACAGACCCATAACCAGCAAGAAAATTGAAGCAGTCATCAAAAATCTCCCAGCAAACAAGAGTGCAGGATCAGATGGCTTCCCAGGGCAATTCTACCAATACCTATTCTTCTGAAGCTGTTTCAAAGAATAGAAATGGAAGGAAAACTTCCAAACTCCTTCTATGAGGCCAGCATTACCTTGATTCCAAAACTAGACAAAGACCCCACCAAAAAGAAGAACTACAGACCAATATTCCTGATGAACATGGATGCAAAAATTCTCACCAAGATACTAGCCAATTGGATCCAACAGTACATTAAAAGGATTATTCATCACAACCAAGTGGGACTTATTCCTGGGCTGCAAGGGTGGTTTAATATTTGTAAATCAATGTAATACACTACATTAATAAAAGAAAGAACAAGAACCATATGATACTCTCAATAGATGCAGAAAAAGCATCTGAAGTATAGCATCCTTTCTTGATTAAAACTCTTCACAGTGTAGGGATAGAGGGTACATACATCAATATCATAAAAGCCATATATGAGAAGTTCAGAGCAAATCATCATTTTCAATGGGGGAAAAACTGAGAGCTTTTCCCCTAAGGTCAGGAACATGACAGGGATGTTCACTCTCACCACTGTTGTTCAACACAGTACTAGAGTCCTAGCCTCAGCAATCAGACAACAAAAAGAAATAAAAGGCATCCGAATCTGCAAAGAAGAAATCAAACTCACTCTTTGCAGATGACATGATACTCTATGTGGAAAATCCAAAAGACTCCACCTCAAAATTGGTAGAATTCATACAGGAATTCAGCAAAGTGGCAGGATATTAAATCAATGCACAGAAATCAGTTGCATTTCTATACACTAACAAGACAGAAGGAAGAGAAACTGAGGAGTCGATCCCATTTGCGATTGCACCCAAAACCATAAAATACCTAGGAATAAATCTAACCAAAGAGGCAAAGGATCTGTACTCAGAAAACTATAGAACACTCATGAAAGAAATGGAGGAAGACACAAAGAAATGGAAAAATGTTCCATGCTCATGGACTGGAAGAACAAATATTGTTGAAATGTCTATGCTACCTAGAGTGATCCATACATTCGATGAAACCCCTATCAAAATACCATCAGCTTTTTTCACAGAAATGGGACAAATAATCCTAAAATTTGTATGGAACCAGAAAAGACCCCAAATACCCAGAGGGATGTTGAAAAAGAAAAAAAGCTGGTAGCAACAAAATTCCTGACTTCAAACTCTATTACACAGCTATAATCATCAAGACAGTATGGTACTGGCACAAAAACAGACTCATGGATCAACGGAACAGAATACAGAACCCTGAAATGGACCCTCAACTAATCTTCCACAAAACAGTAAAGAATATCCAATGGAAAAAAGTCTCTTCAACAAATGGTGTCAGGAAAATTGGACAGCCACATGCAGAAGAATGAAACTTGAGCACTTCCTTACACCACACACAAAAATAGACTCAAAATGGATGAAAGACCTAAATGTGAGAGAGGAATCCATCAAACTCCTAGAGGACAACACAGGCAGCAACCTCTGTGACCTCGGCTGCAGCAACTTCTTGCTAAACATGTCTCCAAAGGCAAGGAAAACAAAGGCAAAAATGAACTTTTGGGACTTCATCAAGATAAAGAGCTTTTGCACAGAAAAGGAAAGTCAACAAAACCAAAAGAGAACCGACAGAATAGGAGAAGATATCTGCAAATGTCTTATCAGATAAAGGGCTAGTATCCAAAATCTATGAAGAATTTATCAAACATCACACCCAAAGAACAAATGATCCAATCAAGAAATGGGCAGAAGACACAAACAGATACTTCTCCAAAGAAGACATACAAATGGTCAACAGACACATGAGAATAACGTTCAACATCACTTGGCATTGGGGAAATACAAATCAAAACCATAATGAGATACCACCTCACACCACTCAGAATGGCTAAAATTAACTACTCAGGAAATGACAGACGCTGGCGAGGATGCAGAGGAAGGAGAACCCTCTTACACTCTTGGTGGGAATGCAAGCTGGTTTTCCAGCCATTCTGGAAAACAGTATGGAGGTTCCTCAAAAAGCTGAACATAGAGCTACCCTATGACCCAGAAATTGCACTCCTAGGGATTTACCCAAAAGATACAAATGTAGTAATCCAAAGGAGCACCTGCACCCCAATGTTTATAGCAGCCATGCCAACAATAGCCACACTATGGAAAGAGTCCAGATGTCCACTTACAAATGGATAAAGAAGATGTGATACATACACACGTACACACACACACTGGAATATTATGCAGCCATCAAAAAAAGAAATCTTGCCATTTGCAATGACATGGATGGAACTAGAGGGTATTATACTAAGTGAAATAAGTCAATCGGAGAAAGACAATTACCATATTATCTCACCCATATGTGGAATTTAAGAAACAAAACAGAGGATCATAGGGGAAGGGAGGGAAAAATAAAATGAAATCAGAGAGGGAGACAAGTCGTAAGAGACTCTTAATCATGGGAAACAAACAGGATTGCTGGATGGGAGAGGGGTAGTGGGATGCAGTAATGGAGTGACGTACATTAAAGAGGGCACATGATATAATGAGCACTGGGTATTATGTAAGAATGATGAATCACTGAACTCTACCTCTGAAACTAATAATATACTATATGTTAATTGAATTTAAATTAAAAAATATATTAAAAAATAACATAAAAAAAGCTCTGAATTTCATTACATAGTCTAATGTTTTCATTTCTAATCTTTGAAAAAGAATTTTGAATCCTCCTGTTATTTGTAAACTCACCTGTTGATAAAGGGCTCAGGCTACTTGCTTCAGGAAGCCTTTCCAGAAGTTTTCTCTGTACAATTGGTGTACTGTGAAGGCAAAGCGAGTCACATATTCCAGTTCTTGCCCTAACATTAATCGGAGATATCACTAGAGGCTCCAGAGGCTCACTGCAGGGGCTTTTCTGTATACCATCTTTTACTGGTTTTAAGATGTTCTCAATATTCAGGGAATGTAGTTCCTCTACTGGTGATATGGGTCTCTCATCTCCATTTAAAGTTTTGGAATCTAGGGATGTTGCCTGTTGCCAAGGTGGAATTACTGGAGAATCAGGGGAGCTATAACTAACATAATAGTCATCATCATCATCATCATCACCATCTTCACCTTTCTCAGCATCATTTGTAGAAGCAACTGGTGGCAGTGCCTGATTTTCACTTATAGTTCGACTACATCCCATGGTTGGTGCTTGTAAAGCAATCTGAGAGTTATCAGCATCTTCCTTGGTATGTGCTGTAGTGGGGAATACATGTGGAGCTGTACTCATTTTTAGAGGCACTACAGGTTTGTCATCTGGGTTAACTGAAGGGCTGAAGTTCTCAGCAGATTTTACAACTCCAGTTGGCTCAGTTTTAGACAGTTTCTTGGAACGTTCATATTCTTCTTTGGCTTGAAGCCATGCTTGAACCAGTTGTCGACTTGGGGCACATTTGCAAGGCATAATCACAATTTTTTTATCTTCCACCATTTTATAGCTATTACTTGACCCTTTATTGACCACTGCCTGGCCATTACGAAGGGGTGACCCTGGTCTTGGATTCTGAGTCATTGCTGAGAATGCTGTTTTCCACAGACGAAGTCCTTCCAAGGAAAAGTCTCCCTCAAACTCAGCCAGATCATTTGGAAGTCGAGTTTCTACCATGAGAAGCCGTCCACCGATCTCCCTATAAACAATATATTTTAGAACAACTGTTTTGTCTCAAAGAGCAATTACCAAAATATTTAGCTCCCTATTCTAGAGATTTCTTTGAAGTCTCTTTTGGATTCTTAAAAATGCCCATTTCTTCCCTTTCTATGCCCTCTCCCTACATATTTAAGGCAGGTACACTCTTTTTAGTCTTAACACATTTTTCTTCACAGGTATATGCTACTAAATGAATTTCCTTCAGAAGGAATCATCAATACCAGGAAAGAAGGTATTTTTTTTTGTTTTAAGTGCCCCATGAAGCCTCTTTTTCTCCAAGGAGATGGCACAAACTGATCATATTCCTTTCCTCTACTCAAATAACTTTCCATTGTCACCACATATGAATAAAAACAATGGAATAATTTTATCATTAGAGACCATATCCCTGGATTTTATCTATAGCCTCTCTAGACATTCTCTAGTATCTACAGTAGTTTAGCAAAACTAGTCAGTTCGAACATATCTTTGTAGTCCCCCAAGTCCCTTCAAACATTAAAAAAAATCACACACAATTGAGATAAATTACTATAATTCTTTCTCCCCTTTACATGGCAAGGTTTAACACCAACATTAAGAACTTTAAGTTGGGAGAGGCCACAGAATGCATAGCATAAATGCTGATAATGTACGTGTATGTGGAGAATCACTACTAAAAGGTAGCCTGATTTACTTTCCAATAGTTGGAAATATCAAGCTAAACCTCTTTCTCTAACATATATCCACTGGTACTATCTCTGTCTTCTGCAATAAAGAAAATCTACTTTTTCTTCCTTATGGTATCTCTTTCATGGATATGAAGGTAAGTTCTCAGTTTTTTCAGTTACTTTTCCTAGGGCATGATTTCCCAAACATCCTGGTCATTCTCTACATAAAACTCAATGAACTGGATTCATGTTTTCTGATTTGGAGCTGAAAGGTTACCACAGTTGCTTTTCCCCTTTACATGGAAAGACTTTGCCCTTAATAGTAACTCCATAACCACCTCACAGCTATATGAAAAATCAGAAGCAAGATTATCGCTACTGAAGAAAATGAGTACATGTGTTGACATAGCCACCTCTAATATTAATGATACAGAGATCATAATGAAGTAAAAAATAACAAAAACTGGTGAGGTATGGTAAATGCAGCTCTTTTGAATATTGTCAGCAGCATGGTAATTGCTACAACTCATATCATAATATATATCAAAACCCTTAAATTTTTTAGTAATCCTACTTCTAAGACTATATGGAAAATCCCCAAAATACAAGAAATGCTTAATGAAGAAAACAATAATCACATAATTATCTACAGAAGCAGAACAGGGAACAAACTTTCTGTCCAATAAAATATACATATGATAGGATTATCATGTAGTCATTAAAATGATGTTTCCAGAAACTCATAATTTGGAAAATGTTTATAATATTAGGTGAAAAAATCTGTATGCAATACTGTGACTACAGTAAGATCACATTTCATAAAACAAAATAAAAACTATACATTTAAAAAAGCTAAAAAGAAAATCACATTAAAATATTGAGTGGTTGTCAATAGGTAGAGAAATGGTGTGATTTTTATTTTTATACTTCCTAAATTTACTATAGTGAATAGTTTTATATTAAGAATTATTTTTCAAAAATAATGACTATCATCCTTTTATTTCAGCTGCAGGACAAGTCTCGAAGTTGGACAACAACTAACAGCAAAAGAGTTAATGACTAACACATGGTAAGTTAACTGAGAATTAAAAATTAGATATGCAAGGCTGAGACAAAAAAATAGTTCAGTTAAAAAATATACCATAATCACTACTGATAAAAGTCAAAACCCCCCCAATAATGGAAACTAATGCTTAAGGAACATCATTCACATATTCTGGCAGTGAAATAAAAGAGTCCCATTTGTGTTAAAAGACCACTTATAGATACTAAGCAAAACAAAACAAAACTGTAAAACTGTATATTAGGAAAAGTGGGGAAGAAATTTTCTGTCTTCCACTTCAAATCCTTAGAGGAAGAAACTTCTAACCTATATTTCTGATCACTTTTTCTCAACTCCTTCTTAAATAAGACTCCTGCAGGATTATTGCTGATCTGCTGGGTAAAATTCTGGTATTCACTGTGTTTTTTTACTGGGGTCGGGAACACGATGATGCTGAAGGTTACTGTACACACGTGGTGTGGATTTTGGCCTTAGTTGACTCTTCATATCTCTTCTATCATTTAGACTAAGCTAAGTCAGCCGCAGCAGTCCTAGCCAGCTTCCTCTGCTTCTGACTGGATGACTGAAATGAACTGCCTCTCCTTGCAATTGGTTAGGTAAATGAGATCAAAGACAAGGGGGCAGGAACAAAAATCATCACTTAAATGGCCTGGGTTAAGTCATGTTCCCCAACTTAGTTCCTATCAGTTATATTCTACCTTGGTGATGCAAGAGGTACAGAATACCTGCTTAACTACTGGCTTATAAATAAACCAATACTGATGCCTTCGCGTTTTGCTATTGGCTGTATGTTTGCGTGTATGTGTGCATCTGTCTACTGCCTCTCTGAAAAGATTTTTTTTTTTGATGTTACTGGGTTACATATTACTGGTGTTTTATTTTAAAATTATTCCTTATTATGGCATCAAATTTATATTGTAGGACTCATTTTGACACAGCATCTGGCTATATTTATTTTCTATGGATTTTAGTTTGGTTATTCCTTTTTGAGTAAGAGCCTCTTACATGGAATCAAATTCTCTCTATCCACAAATCTTTGTACTAGTCTGACCCCACATTACCAATTCCTTTGCAATGATTGTGTTTCCAATACCCTGAAGAAATTCAAGTTCATTACTGAGGGAGAAATTTTAGAGGGCTAACTAACATTTTCTCTTATTTACCACATAGAACTATGGGATTATTTCCTTTTTAAGTAGTCTATTTGTATGGTTATTATTTTTTACTATCATGTTCAATTAGCCTTCTTTAAAAAAAGGAGAGATAAAGAGAAGTGAAGTCCATCTTGTATCCCTAATAATTGTACAAACTAACAGTAGTAACAATATGATTGAAGATGTTGGCAACATGAAAAGAAAGTGATATTATAATACAAACAACTTAAAATAATCTTCATTTAGAGATATATCAGAAAGTATTTAAAACATATGTATACTCATTTTCAAACACGTTTAAAAAATAAGGTTCTTTTAAAAATTGTAAAAATTTACAATTTTAGAAATAAACACCATTTTTAAAATGGTAAATGTACTTCTCAAGTATTATGACATCCTTCTTAATCTGGCATCATGTCACGGTGAGCCTCCGCACCTCTTATCCTTGATGCTGACACAGTGTTAACAGTAAGATTGAAGACCAACACTCATCAGCTTAAAGTTCTCAAGGTGCAACCATCCAGCTAGTTTGTGAATTTTCTCAGAAGTCCGTGATTATGAACCGCTTTTACAATGATTTACTTATAAATACAGTATATTACAGCCAGAAAACTAGCAGTCAGGTACCAATGTTATACTCATTATAATTATTCAGAGTGACTCAAGGGGAAAAAATAATTCTGATTACCTGGGCTTTTCTGGTACATCAGAAGGATTACTGCAAAATGGTTCCTGGTAAATAGTTTCTGAAAGGTCATGATCCAATAAAGTTGCCATAATTTCTTCCCTACTTGGTGGGGACATAAGTGGTTTCAGAATGTGAGCAGTTCGAGAGGTGAAACTGCCGTTTTTAGATTGTGAGGGAGAGCTCGTAGACCTCGGTGAACTATCAGGAGTTGGTGTCAATATATCATTGTTTCTTGAAACATACAATTCTAAATCTTCAGAGGCTGCATCCAGAAGTTCACCGTCAGGGGAGGATAGTATTGTAGTAAAAGAGGTATTGACTGAGTCAAGAGACTGTTCCATCTCTTTTCTGGTATGACCTTGAATCCAGTCTGAAGTGCCTGGCTGTGAGAGGCTAAGAAACACTTCTTTGCTTACTGAATTCCTATTCAATCTGGATTTTTCATTTAGACAGTCCTCTGCCTGTTGGACACAGAAAGAATCCATTATTGAATTAGAGCGAGTTGCTAGAGGATGGAAGGTACTTTTCCACTGGTTGTGGCGATGATTCTCATTGCTATCAACGGATGATTTCTCAAATAGTTCAGGACTTAGAGTGCTAGATCTAATCCACGAGGTTGAGTCTGAGGCATGATGTTTATCTTCATCACACTTCTGGTTATCATGACTTAAAAACTCATTTTTTTCTATAGTTTGTCCTGGGAAAAGATCCTGAGCTGCATCACTTAGGAATTTCTGAGGCAAATTCTGATCAGCTGGGACAAACTGACTTCCAGAATAAAAGCTACAAAATCCAGTTTGACCTATTGTATTAATATCGAAATTATAATTATGTTCAGGAGACAGGCTATCTTCAAGTGAGTAACAGCTCTCAAAACCTGGATCTGAAAAAAAGATGGGACTGTCATCTGAAAGAGAGTTATCCAACTGGCCAGAGTTTTGTAAATTTAGAGAGTCTACTTTAAGAAGTTTGGGAATTTTTTCTTTAGGTTTTGTACTTCTGGGAGTTCGAGGTTTTCTTGAAGATGTTACTGGTCGTGTTCGTTTATTTGTTTTGTTTTGCTCAAGGGAACCAGAAATATTTTTGTTTGGTTGATGTTTATTAGGTAAAGGGTCTTGCATAATATTTGCATTTTGTGCTTTCTGCTGTCTTTTCTGTAACAATTCTTTTAGAACTGCCAGTCCAGATTGGCCTTCACCAAATGCTGAAGGTGTTGACACATTGCGACTTTTACGATGAGAAAGTGCTTTGGTTTGTGAAATTGCTTCTGACAATGACCTCTGTTTTACCTTTTCAGGTTTAAAATTTGACATATCTAAAATAAAGCCCCTTTGTTTTTGCTCCCATGTTATTTGTTTGATTGGACTTCTCAAGGAAGTTACAAAGCAATTATTAGGCATTTGGCTTTCCTCTGAAGCTGCATTTCCTGGAGAACAAGTTTCACTGTGCTTTGACTGTTCTGCCATGCACACAATCTGCTGCTGACTGTCTTTGCAATGTAAAAAATTAGGGGCATATGCCTGGTCTGGCTTTGATTCTAAAGAATTACGATATTCATTTAACTTTCCGATAGATGACAAATAATTTTTTTGTGTATTTGCATTCTCTTCTGTCTTTGGAGACATTATAACTGAAGATATCTGTGTATTCTGGGCTACCTGAGACAAATGGTTGGAAAGGTCAAATATATTTTTTTGAATTAAGGTTGATTCTTTTAGAGTAAACATAGCATTTTGATGAGACCTCTGAACATTAATTTTTGAAATTTCAGGTCCCAAAGAACTACAAACAAGTGATGAATGCAAATCATCTCGTGAGCTGGGGAATGTTTGCAAATCTACAGGCTTCTTGCTTTCTGAAAAAGAAGAAAAGCAGCCAGATAAATTCTGTTGTGCATGAATTCCAGTGGGCAGGGGAGCAGAAAGGGGATGATCTATAGCAGAGCCCATTACTGACACATCTTTCTGTTTAAAAAGTAATTGAGAGCCTTCAGAAGTATTTGAGGTCTCAGGCACATTCTGATGTTTCAGCACAAACTTAACTTCAGCACCAGACTGAGATTTTATTTTTTCATCTTTAATTGTTATATGTTTTCTTGACATAGCTTTCTCATTTGTTTTTTGTTTCTGTTTTGCTCTCTGTTTCTTTTTTCCATCATCTCCTACTTTATTTGTCTGATTCCGTTTGTTCCTTTTCTTAGTAACTACAGAGGGATTAACAAGCTTAGTTTTCGATTTCTTAACCTGCGCTCTTGCTCGACTATTTTTTTCCATACGAGAATTAACAGTCTTGTTATTACACGCATTAGGACCCTTAAAAAGCACTGCTTCTTTATCTGCAGCAGCCATCATTTCTTCAGCTCTTGGATCTGTGGGAGACCAGCAGCGAGGGGGAGAAGAATTTACAGGACTTGTGCTTCTCTCAGAAAGAAAACCTAGTTTAGACATAACATCACTATAATTCAAGTCACAGTCTTCGGTTTCAGCATTGTAAGATGGCAAGGGAGGAGACAGGATGGCATGTGACTGTTTTCGCCTGAAAGACAAAGTTCTTTTAATATTTTCACTATTTGTCCTTTGTTGCTTACCAGTTTTTTTCTTAGCAGACTTATGTTTTGATTTTCTTCTGTGACTTTTCTTTGGTGTTAGTGGATAAATGGGATATTTGGTTGCAGGGGAGTCAGGAACTTTTGGCCAAAAATCCTTCAAAGGTGCAAGCTTTTTATATAGTTCCATTTTTTCCTCTGTCAATATAACTTGTTTTTCTTTAGAGTCTATTTTTCCTAGCTTCACAAGCATATTTTTTCTCCCTCTAAATCTATTAATAATAATATACTTTATGATGACAGGGGGTAGCTTTTTAGACATTTTTCTTCGTTTTCGAGATTTGAGAGTTCCATCTAAACTTTCACCAATTTCCATGGGATGAGGTAGGCTAATTTTTGAGTTGTGTGTTACAAAACTTGACTCACTATCTTCAGTCTCATAATTCACCTTGCGTTTGGCTCTAAGTGTATATTTATTTCCATACAATCCAAAGGACTGCTCAGTTTCTAAGGTTCCATCTCCAAAGTGACAGTCTATAAAACTGTCTGTGGGTGTTTTATTTTCAAAAGCTCCACGGGTGACTTTAATTAAATCACTGGCCAATACGTTATCCTTCTCAGGATTACTATTACAAGGATTATTTTGTATACAATTATCTTTTGTGGATACAGTCTCGTTAGTTTTGGTAGAAGTCTCCTGATGACCTATAAACTTCTTTTTATTCATTTTTAACCGGGACTGTTTACTGCTGGGTTGTAGTTTGTATGTGACAGGAGAGAGTTTCTGTGGTCTACTGAGACAGTTAGAAAGAACAACACTGGGAAAAAACATATAATGTGCTGCTTGCTGGCTGAGGCTTGGCTTTTCTGTTTTATGTTCTTGAAACTCTTCATATCTAATTTTAAGTTTATTTAGCCCACCTTCATCAGCAATGCTATCAAGAGAATGTACCATAGTTCTATTCTCTCCTGGGCACGAGAGCAAGTCACAATTTTCAGTTAATGATGAAGGGAATAAACTATTCAGAGCTGTGCTGTTTCCTTTTTCATTTCCTTCAGAGGATAATTTATTTTTTGAATGACTTAGGTCAGAAAAGTTGAAAGAATTTTTGCCCGATGTACTTTCACTACTATGGCGGTTCATGTGTATAAAAGGGGCATCCTTATCAATTTTTCTAATATTTGTATACTTTCTACTTGGTACTTGTCTTGTAACAGATGGAATATCTTCTTCATAATCAAAAATACTACTTTCACAGGAAGATACTGGGAGGATATCTTTCTTACTTTCTTTATGAGAGTTTTCTGAATGGACAGAATTGCTCAAAGATCCAGGGTATTTCATAGAGTAAGTACTTTCATTTGTAAAAGAAGCAACTGAATGATCTAGACATTTTTCTATGTTGTTTGGCTGTGGAAGTTCTTCAGATAAATCTTCCTTATTCAAAACATGGGAAGAAAGGGCACTTGTGTGTTTACACTGAAAGGTAATCTTAGCAGAAGATGGGGGTTCTAATGTAGCAGCATCTTTGTGGAAGATGGAAGGTTTTACTGATAGCTTGCTTGTTGCAATCACAGAAGAGTGGGTCCTGGAATTTTCGTTGTTCAATGGATTGTCTGAAATCGGGAAAAAAGTAATTTATTTCACCTCCATGCTTTTAATTTTTAAAATATTTCTCCATACTATCACCAGGAAAGAAACTATATGAAATTAAGTTTCTATGCTTAAAATGGTTATCTCAACAAAATGTCATTCCTATCATTAACAATTCAATCTAATCAAGAGTCAGTTACAGTTGATTATTAGTCATTATTTTAAACATATATTCTTTTGGTTAGAAATAAGTTATATTAGGGGCGCCTGGGTGGCTCAGCTGGTTGAGCATCTGACTCTTGATTTTGGCTCAGGTCATGATTTAAGGGTCCTGGGATCAAGCTCTGCATTGGGCTCTACACAGAGCATGGAGCCTGCTTGAGATTCTTTCCCTCTTCCTATCCCTCTCCCATGGCTCATGTTCTCTCTCTCTCAAAAAAAAAAAAAAAAAAAAAAAAAAAAAAATTAAAATTAAAATTAAAAAAGAGAGAAAGAAATTATATTAATATTCAAAGCCTTTGTGGCGAATAGGGAAAAATACTGTCACCTTGAAAATTTTTCATAAAACAATATGGTTCTTTGTATTATCACTTCACATAAGCTAAGAGTATTTTTTCTTAAGTTTTTATTTAAATTCCAATTAGTTAACATCTGAACATATTTCTTACAGTTTCTTATGCTACTTAAATGTTAACATGATAAACTGATTAAAGTCTATGAAGTTTTAAATCAGTGATTTACAAATGTTATCGTCTTAGAAATAAGATATAATCATATATCCACATTCTTTCAAAAGAAAAAATCTTGGAGAAGGACAAAACATAATAGATAGTATTATCAAAGCCTCACACTTAGCCGATTTTATATGTGGGATTATAGTTTTAAAAGCAAATACATTTTAGCCACTAAATCATAAAATGCTCTCAGTATTAGTTTGCTTACCACTATTTTCATCTGCAGTTCCATCTAACTGAGGTATAGAAAGATTGCCTAGAAGCAAACTGTTATTACTCCATTCCATTTCTTCTTCTGAAGATGAATCATCCTCTTCAGTTGAGCTTCTATGGGTATTTCTACACAGTGATCTAGAGAATATTAAGATTCACTAATGAGTATGATCATAGAAAAAAGCATGTCGGATTAAAAAAATTTGCTTAATCTGATGTTATAATAGTAAAATTGAAAAGATCTGAAAATTATAACCTCAGAAAGAAAAGCAGATTTATCTTTAGTATCATGTTCTATAAAAAGTTATTACAGATAAACTTAAAATCCTTTTCATGTGAGCTAGAAGACACCATCATTCCTGTTCCAAAGCTCCACAATATCCTGGACTACCATATCGAATCACGTTCTTCTTTATATTCTCCCCTTCATCCTATTATTAGATATAGATAACAGCTTGGGTGAGAACCCAATAACTTCTAAAAGGGTAGCATCCTGGCATATTTTAAGAAGTCTCCACAAATACACAATGTCTACACTGTTAACTGGAAAAAACAAACACAAAGGTAAGCAAGGCGGTACTCCGGTCAGGCTGAAAGAGAAAACAGGGGTCAGAGGTGCTAGGAAGTGGTAGAGGCATTGAGTCAATCCCAGCAGTGACTCTAAAGCGGGTTACTAAAGAATTCAGATGGACTATGAAGTCCAGATAGATAATCTCTTCAGGTTTCATCTCTTATCGATTTAAATTTTTTCACTAGGTCCTAGCTTGATACTTTCCTTTCTATCCATACCTAAGTTTTTCTTTCTCTGGTCTCAAAAATTTGAAAATGTCCCTTAATTATACACATAATAGTTTCTCCATTAATCCTTTACCAAATCATAATTTGTCCTAAAATCACTGTCTTAAGAGCTGAAAGAATTAGTAGAGGTCATCTAGTCCAACTTTCTACTCAATGCAAAAACCTTATTTTTAATAGATGAAAAAATCTCCACTTTTATATTCTCAGTGTAAGGGGCTTGCTGTCTACAAGTTAATCTTTTCCATTATTAATTGTTAGTGATTTTTTCCCTCTATTACACAATACTTTCCAAATTCCATTCATTATTTCTGCTTTTGTCCTGTGTTGCTGTATGTAGCCTATTGATGCTATTTTCCACATGATAACTTTAAAATATTTGAAGGCATTTATAATTTGTCCACATAATTCCTCTCTAATTAGACCAAACGTTATCTATCCTTTCCACTGTTCTTTAAAAGTGACAGTGTTGGGAATATAGCTTAGTGCAGCCACTCTGGAAAACAGTATGGAGGTTCCTCAAAAAGTTGAACATAGAGCTACCCTATGACCAAGTAATTGCACTCCTAGGATTTACCCCAAAGATACAAGTGTAGTGATTCAAAGGGGCACATGCAACCCAATGTTTATAGCAGCCATGCCCACAAAAGCCAAACTATGGGAAGAGTCCAGATGTCCACTGACAGATGCATGGATAAAAAAGAGGTGGTATATATATACACAATGAACTACTACTCAGCCATCAGAAAAATGAATCTGGCCATCTGTAACGACATGGATGGAATTAGAGGGTATTATGCTAAGCAAAATAAGTCAATCAGAGAAAGACAATTACCATATGATCTCACTCATACGGGGAATTTAAGAAACAAAATAGAGGATCACAGGGGAAGAGAGAAAAAAATAAAACAAAATGAAACCAGCGAGGGAGACAAACCATAAGAGACTCCCCCCCCCCCGGTTTTATTTATTTTTTAATTTAATTTAATTTTTTCAGTGTTCCAAGTTTCATTGTTTATGCACCACACCCAGTACTCATGCAATACGTGCCCTCCTTATTACCCACCACCAGGCTCACCCATCCCCCCATCTCCTCCCTTCCAAAACCCTCAGTTTGTTTCTCAGAGTCCACAGTCTCTCATGCTTCGTCTCCCCCTCTGATTTCCCCCAATTCACTTTTCCTTTCCTTCTCCTAATGTCCTCCATGTTATTCCTTATGTTCCACATGTAAGTGAAACCATATGATAATTGACTTTCTCTGCTTGACTTATTTTAAAGAGACTCTTTCTTAATCATAGGAAACTGAGGATTGCTGGAGGGGAGGGGGGGTGAAGGGATGGGGTAACTGAGTGATGGACATTAAGGAGGGCACGTGATGTAATGAGCACTGGGTATAAGACTGAGGAATCACTGACCTCTACCTCGGAAACCAGTAATATACATTAATTAATTGAATTTAAAATTAAAAAAAGAACAATAAATAAATAAAAGTGACAGTGTTCACAGATCCTTCCTTTTCTTCCTCTTCTTTCCCTTTCCTGTCCTTTCTCAGGATTCTTAAAATATGGTACTCAGGGCAGAATATAACATCCAAATACAATTGAACTTCTTTTCTAGATACTATACTTCTATGTTTCAATCTCTTTCTAATGTGCATTTATGAAATGTTTAGGTTTGTTTTCCCAAGGTTGACTTGGGCATGGTTTTCACAGGATTGGTCCAGTTAATGAACATATAAGCATCCATTAATTGTGGGACAAACCATGCCTATGATTTTAAACAAGCTGACACTACTAATAACAAGTAGTGACTTTATAAGAATTTTATATATTTGAATGTGTATCTACTTAATACAGGCTCAAAAGTATAAATAGCTAAATAAGATATGATCTAAGAAACTGTAGAGAAAATGCTAATGAGAACTGAAGGTAAAATGAAAGAAACAATACCAAAATAAAACAATCAAGAAAGAGAAAAACAAATGGAAATAAGAAAAAGTGAAATGCCACAATATCAAATAGAAATATCATATAGTCAACATGTTGCTAAAATATGAAAGAAGCGATCCAATTTATTACAGCAAGACTTAAATACATCAAGTAAATACTGTAATTATTTTATTAATAAAATCTAAAATCTGTTAGAATAATAAATGTTACCCTAGATACAGCTGGTAGCTAATAATTAAATTCACTATTCTGGCAACCATACAACACTACAGACTTGTTGCGCTCTTAATAAAGTAAAATCATGGCTCTCCCACAGAAATTGTTAAGCCCAGAATAGATGGTTAAGCCCAGAGAGATGGTCTATCTAGTCTGTATTTATAAAGCTGACTGACTGAACCTACACATATGACTCTATACTTTATTAGGCATCACCTATTTAATTTTGAGGTATTTTTGGACCTATATTCTGTCATCCAATGAATTACCAATCTCTAATATTTGTGACAATCTCAATCCAATCTAGCATGATACTTGGCATTTAAGCATTTATGTTGTTTTTAGATGCAAAGTCATGTAAGTTCTTGTGAACCCACCTAATTGGTCACTACTGCCATGTTTTCTCCTTATCTACAAGGATATTATATAAAACTTACAAGACTCAATATGATTATAACATTCCCCTAAGTAACCATATTTAAAAAGGATATAAAGACAGTAGAGCATGACTTGAACTCATGAAGGTTCCTGATATTCTCTGCTTCCCTTTCTAAGTGCCCATGTTTACTTAATAATCATAATTATTACCCCTATTATAAAGGAGGACTAGAGGCAAGGAGGAGACCAGTTAAAAAGTGAATCACAGTGTTCCAGATAAATAAATGATAATGAAGGCCCAAACCAGGATATTACCTCGGGAGGGAGAGGGGTGAAGGACAGAATGGCAAAGGAGGACAAGTCAAATACAACACTGAAGTTGCAAACTTCCAGAAGTTGAGGGGAATTCATTATTACAGAAATAACAGAGAAACAAGAACAAAGCCATTTATAGGCTGATGTAGTTGAGACATTTCCCAATAGGCTATTTCATGGAAAGATTTATCACGTTTATATTAAAAAATTGAAAAAACAACTTATAGAAGAGCTACAAAAAATTTTGTCTTTCACTTCTTTTTTTTTTTTTAACAGATAGGAAATATTGACAAAAGACATTTTATGACATTGTTGAGGGTCAAATCTATCAGGAAATCAAATACTGATTCTGTCTGGACCAGGTAGCATTAGTTCTTCAAAGGTCAAGCGCAGAGTCTTCGAATGACTTATCACTGTCACAGGAAAGGGAAGTGACTACATGAAGCTAGGAAAAGTATGAAATAATATTTTGCAGGTTTGGATTCTCCACCCATAGAATGAAAATGGAATTCTTTGAGGGAGCATACTGTGAAAATATAGAAGAAAAGGTATATACCCAGATAACAGGAGAACATTTCAAAGAGTTCAGAAGTTCTGGTATTGTCTACCTAAGTTTGAAGGAGAGGCATACTCAGTGTTTTAGGCTCAGAGGCCTAATCTTTTTCTACATACAAAACACATAACTCAAACCAATCGGTCTCACAAGAAACTGATTTGGAAAACCACAGTGCCATCTTATTCATTTAACTTGAGAAATGAACCAGAATACCAGTGTCTGTTTCTGAGACTCTTTTATTTATTTACTTTTAATATCTAATTCCTTCAGTCTAGTCAGACCTAAAGGCTATTTCTTGTCTCGAAGCTGACTCTCTAACTGTTGCTGTAACCCATATAACTCTCAGAGGGCATTCATTTTCCTTAACTTCAGGGATAAGGAGGCACTTCTACTTTGCCTCACTTATTATCAACACATATTAATACTACATATATAATTTCTAAATGTTAAGTTTATGGGGGTAGAAGGAACTGGAGGAAGGTGGTCAAAGGTACAAACTTACAGTTATAAGATAATTACTAGGGATGTAATGTACAACATGGCGACTACAGTTACCACTCCCGTAGGATTAAAGAGGAAAGTTGTTAGAGTGAATCCTTAAGAATTCTCATTACAAGGAGAAGCTTGTTTTTTTCTTTTTTCTCTCCATTTCTTTTTATTATATCTATATGTGATGAAGAACGTTAACTAAACTTATTTGTGGTAATTGTTTCATAATATACATAAAGTCAAACCTTTATGGTATACAACTGAAACTCATACAGTGATATAGGTCAATTACGTCTCAAAAAAACTTGGAAAAAACCCACCTAGGTTTGATCTTTTAATAAAACTGGAAAAAAACACCTACATTTAATCTTTTTGAATGTAGTAAATTTTTATTTTGCTTAGAATATGAAGTTTATGCTACATGAAAAACAAAGCACTACTTTAAAGGGATTTAAAAGAAGACTATTTAGTTTATAAAGTATTTATATTATGAACAATAGTAAAAATAATCTCTAATGAAAGAACAGTGATAATGATAACAGGAAATTATTAAAGTAACTGAAATAACTAAAAAGTTACCTCTTTTTGGCACAAGGTTCTTCAATATTGCTGTCCCATCTCTGAGACATCACCAAACTAAGCTCCATTTCTTCTTTTTCAATCTGTGGTTCGTTTTCTTCATCGTCACTATTTTGGGGATTTTTAGTGTTTCCAAAGAAATGACATGGTGATGGTATCCTATTTCTTCCCCCCTGATATCCATCATTTTCCAAACCAGCAAGAAGATGTACCAGAGCCTCATCAGGACTACTGTCCACTATAAAACAAGTGAAACATCACTAACAAATAACTTTTCTAAATAATTGAACAATTCAGGTCAATTACAAAACAACAAAATCACAGAACATGGCACATACTGAAAAAATACAGTTGATGCAAAGACTTCTGTGTTGATGTAGCTCTTTTATCAAAGTGTGATGATCCTTGGACTCTGCACTGGAATGATTTTGTATCCTCATTAAAAAGAAGCTCCCCAGAACCCATCTTCTATCTCTTGAATCAGAACTTCTGAGTTAGGGCCCAGGAAGATGCGTTTTAACAAGCTGCCAAGCTCTTACTGCACAATTAAGCTTGAGGAACACTAAACCAAATAGCACCAGTGTTCAAAACAAAATCAAAATACATAGTAAGTACGTGAATTAATGCTAAGGAAAAAGTGCCTTAAAAACAATACATGTGAACACCTGATTCTCACTTAAGTTTTATTTAGCTCACAGGATAGTTAAATGAAACCCGTGGTTGAAAAACACAAGAGAGCTTTAAAGTGGTCAATGACATTACTCAAAAAACCTTGAAGACTACCATGAGATGCCACGTCGTATGTACTACGCTTGCCTAATCAAGACAAGTAGTAAATATTGGCAAGGAAGTCAAAGAAATTAGAACTTCCTACATTGCTAGTCAGACTGTAAAATGGTACAGCAGCTTTGGAAAAAAGTTTGATGGTTTGTTGAAATGTTAAATATAGTTACCATATCATAGAGCAATTCCACTCCTGGTATATAACCAAGATAACTAAAAATATATGTCCACAAAAAAACCTATACATTAAATAATCAGAGCAGTATCATTCATAATTGCCAAAAAGGTGGAAACAACTCACATACCATCATGTGAAGAATGGATAAATGAACTATGGTATATCCATATGAGGGAATATTATTCAGTAGTGAAAAGATATGAAATACTGATACATGCTACAATTTGAATGAACCTTGAAAACATGTTAAGTGAAAGAAGCCACAAACAAAAGGTTATATGATTCCATTTATATGAAATGACCCCAATGGGTAAATCCAGTAAAAAAGAGAATAAATTAGTGGTTGCCAAAAGCTGAGAAGAGAGAAGAGATGAGGAGTGACTGCTAATGGCCATGGGGTTGCTTTTAGGGTGATAAAATGTCTGGAATCAGATAGTGGTAATGGTTGCATAACTCTGTGAACATGATAAAAATCACTGAACTGGGGGCACCTGGGTGGCTCAGTTGGTTAAGCATCTGCCTTTGGCTAAGGTCATTATTTTAGGGTCCTAGGATCGAGCCCCATGTTGGGTTCCCTGTTCAGTGGGGCGTCTGCTTCTCCTTCTGCCTCTCCTCCCCATTTGTACTTGCCCTCTCTCTCGAATAAATAAAAATCTTTAAAAAAATCACTGAACCATATACATTAGAAGGTAAATTTTCTGGTATGCGAAATATATCAATAGAAGGTATTTAAAAAAAGGGGGGGGAGGTGCGCCTGGGTGGCTCAGTCGGTTAAACATCTGACTCTTGATTTTGGCTCACGTTATGATTTTAGAGTCATGAGACTGAGCTCCACATCAGGCTCTACTCTCAGCAGGGAGTTTGCTTGAGATTCTCTCTCTTCCTCTCCTTCTGTCCCTGCCCTCCCAAGCATGCTCTCTCTCACAAAAAATAAATCTTAAATAAATAATAAATAAATCTTTAAAAAAAGACCACAAAGATAGAGGTTTGTTCTAATACACAACTTTTTTTCCTCTGTAAAATGAGATAATGCACTATTTACTAAAATATCAGGCTTCAGGTATTCTTCATTGACATTAAGGAAATTGGTTCAATTATACTACCAAATATAAAGGCAAAAATAAAGATGTTTGCTTAAAAGAGCCATTTTGGCAAAAATCTCTTTTTTTTAAAGATTTTCTTTATTTGACAGAGTGAATACAAGAAGGGGAAGCGGCAGGCAGAGGAGAGGGAGAAGCAGGCTCCCTGCTCAGCAGGGATGTGGGGCTCCATCCCAGGACCTTGGAATCATGACCTGAGCAGAAGGCAGACACTTAAACAACTGAGGCACCCAGGAGCCCCCAAAAATCTTTTCTTAAACCTAGTATTGCAGTCCATTTTTCCTGTCTCGTTCTTAAAAAAAAGAGTAATATTAGCAAATGAATTATAGATATTTGACTTTCAGATCTTTGACTAACATTAAGATTGCATTTTTGCAACCTTAGGCAAGGTGGAATTCATCTACTGATGATACATTCTATTTGCCTAATGTAATGAATTAAGGATATGTCTCTTTCAGTTTCTTTTTCAATTCCTTCATTTTCTCTATGTTCCTCTCTTTCAGCTGCTTATTTTTTCCTCTGGTTCAATTTTTTCTGCATATGCCACTCATTTATAGAGGAAGAAAGTTTTCTACTCCTGTCTCAAATGTACTTGATATAGGACTGTGTACAATAATTTTGGTATTGTTCCTAGTCAATTTGTGTTCCACTCAAATGAAAATGAAGATAACAGACAGAGGACACTGTAGAAAGCTGGCAACACATTTGATACAGTAAGAATGAAAAAATAGAAAGTTCACAAAAAAAGAAACATAAAATCATTAAACCAAGCAAAACAAGAGACATGAAACTCAATGACATCTCACTTTTTGCAATGAAATTTTAAATGAATTTCTGTAAAAGATGTCAGTAATTTAGACTATATTAAAGAAATGAAATCTAGCAAATGGCTTATGATGCTAACAAAAATGCATTTAGGGAGATGCAAAAACATGCAGAAATAAGTCATATTCTACCCAAATAAACATTAATGGCTTAAAAAGAACTGTCCAGGGAAATATCTGATACCCAGAAAGAATTATGGTATTTTTTTTTTTTTTTGCCTTTATGGAATTTTTTTTAACATATAATGTATTATTTGCCCCAGAATTATGGTATTCTAATGTACTCAACTTTGGAAAATTTTAACTAAAAAAAAAATGCATTAAAAAAAAAAATGCATTTTTCCCCTAAAGCAATATGGTTTTCCTCCAATCAAAGTGAAGTTAAAAAAAAAAAAGCAAAGAAATTATTTTCTTTCACAATTGTTTTTTAGAAAAAGCTGTGTAGAAAACAAAAAACAAAGCTACTTCATTTAATTCAAGGCTTCGCTTTATACTTACAATAAGGATTTATTGAACATGCAGCGTTAACCTTTTCAAACCAAAGGAAAATACCCCCTCACATAACACACTTTCATTGATTAACATTCTGAAATTTATGGTAGAATTGCTACTTACAGAAAACTGGTGACTCACTCAGTCTTTGGGTCAAAGGCTGAAAAGTCTGGCTATTTTCAATGAGGTTCAAAATTGCTTCTTCATTAATAAGAGCTTCCTCCACTTTGTGTGCAGTGTGACCTTAAGATGACAAAGAATACAAAAACATTAAAGCAACAGCTTAAATCTTATTATTTAGAATTTGTATAAATTAGGAAGCATGATGATGCAAACCTATTTAAAATTTTGAAGTGTCAGTGTGATATGTGTTAAATAAAAACATAATAAAACTTAGTAAAAGCCACAGGAATATCTAACCAGTCAGATGGAGTAATTAAAAAAGAAAAAACAAAACAAAACCATGGGGTGCCTGGGGGGTGCAGTCGGTTAAACCTCTGACTCTTAGTTTCAGCTCAGATCATAATCTCAGGGTTGTAAGATGGAGACCTACATTGGGCTTTGTGCTCAGCAAGGAGTCTGCTTAAGACTTCCTCTCCCTCTGCCCTGCCCCCTTGCTCATGGTCATGTGTGCATATACACTCTCTCAAATGAATAAATCTTTTAAAAAATTTTTAAAAATTAAAAAAACCCTCAATATGTGAATCACTAAATATTTATAATCTTTTTAGCCTTTTTGATCCTACCTAGTTTGTACAGTTATATTACTCTGATTAAATTAAAATATACAAAGGGAGAAGAGCAATATAATTCTTTATTCTCTATGTTTAAAAATTACAAATTAATTTTATATTTCTCAGCTTTCAACTCATGATCTAAAAATTTGTCCTTCAACATATGATTTTTATAAGCCTAACTTGAACCGCTGGATTAAATAATTTTAAGAATAAAGATAAAATGAGTCTCATATTATAATCTAGTGAAAGGGAGAGAGAGAGAGTAAAAAGCAAATAGCAGCAGGAAAAAAAGACTATACCAAAAAATGGAAGGCAGTTAGAGCTAAATGGAAGACAGTTCCCCTCTCCCCACTCACGCACTCTCTCTCTCAAATAAATAAAATCTTAAAAAAAAAAAAAAAAAAAAAAAAGAAATAGACATCTTGAGGGGCACCCGGGTGTATCAGTCAGTTGGACAACCAACTCTTGGTTTCCACCTGGGTGGTGATCTCAGGATTGTGAGACTGGAACATGACTGAGGTGGAAGAATTCAGTGGAAAAGAAATTTTGCCGTAAATATGTTGGAACAACTACTTATTTACCTTTAGAAAAATATCAGGTGCTTGGGTGGCTCAGTTGGTTAAGTGTCTGGCTCTTGATTTCAGCTCAGGTCATGATATTAAGCCCTGATTCTCTCCCTCCCTCTTCCTCTGTCCCCCCCTTAAAAGACAGATATAGGTAGATCCTTATTATATATACAAGTAAAATTTTAGATAAGTACAAGACCTAAATGTGAAAACCCAAATTGTAAGCACATATAAGCTATAGGGATGAAAACTTGCATTACATCACAACAGGGAAGGACCCAACAGGAAAAGAGCCAAAAGCGCGAATAAGCAATTCTCAGATAAAGACACAAAAATGCTCAAACTTATTAGTAATCAGGAAATGAAAATTAAACTAAGGAGATACCACTTCAAAGAATCAGAATGGCAAATATTTTTTACATCTGATACTATCAAATATCATTGAGGATGCAGGGAAATATAAGCTCTGATACACTGTAGGATTATAAATTTAGGATCATTTTATAGCGCAATTTTGTAATATGGCATTACTACTATAATGTGATATTTTTATTATTAACATACTTCAAAATCTGAAAAATGTAAGAATAACAGGGCTTACAGGGGGAAAAAAGGTTAAGGCAAAATTTATGCAACTTTTTAACCAGAACACTAATAAAATCAATAATTGGTACCTGAGGAGATAACTCTGATCAGTCAGGCAGGCAGCCAGTGTGGCTGGAGGCTGTCATAAGTGGATATTAAAATGCACGGGAAATAATAGTATAGAAATGCTGGATACATTTTGATTAGAATGCAGCTGGCAGATGCTAAGACAAAGTAAATGCAAGTAGAACTCTGAGCCAGCAGGTTGCCAATGAGGTGAGTCAGGAGACCTCAGGTGCAACCTGCCACGAGTCAGAGACGGCACAATGCTGGGACGCAACTCCTAGGGAGAGAGGAAGCCCTGGGTGTAGATACTCATTTTGAATTGTAGTTAAATATAGTCAAAAGAGCCACTGCTGCTAATGCAACAGTGTAAAGGAGGTTTTTCCATTCCTGCTGAAAGCTGTAATTCTACTCCTGCTATTCTGGCTCCCCTTGCCTAGAAAAATTGCATTTCAAACAATGTGACTTTGGAGTAAAACTTTCATTATTCTTTTATTTACCAATTGTGTATGATCTAACTACCTTACAGAAACCCTATTAGAACAGATGCTATCTAGGTAGAGTACTTACACCCTAAGACCTGGCAAACTATACTTCTATATGTTTTCTATAGAGAAACTCTTGCCACAAGATGACAAAATAACACTATTAATAACAGTGCAAAAGTGAAAACCATCTAATAGTTGTAGAGAAGGAGATAAACATGTTTAGTCTTACAAAGGAACACTATTTAGCAGCTAAAATGAGTGAACTAGAAATATGTATGAACAAGGATAGATTTCAAAGTTATAATGTTGACATAAAAGATACTCAACATCATTAGTAATAAGGGAAATGATAATTAAAACCATAATGAGATGCCATTTCACACACACTAGGATGGCTATATAAAAAAGACAAATAACAAGTGTTCTTGAGGATGCAGGATCACTGCAACCTTCACATACTGCTGGTGGAAATGTAAAACAGTATAGCCACTTTGGAAAACAGTATTGTAGTTTATTAAAAAGTTAAATGCAAGTTTACCAAATGACCCAGCAATTCCATTCTTGGTATCTCTCAAGAAAAATGCAAATACACATTTACACAAACACTTACATGTAAGTGTTCATAGCAGCATTATTCTTAAGAGCCAAAAAAGTGAAAACAACTCAAATATCCATCAACTGATGAATGAATTAACAAAATATGACAATAACCATAAAATGCAATACTATCTGGTAATAAAATTTAAGAAATTGAAATACTGATACTACAATATGGATGAACCTGAAATATTATGCTAAATGAAAGAAGACAAAGAAGATCACGTATTGTGTTATTTCATTTATATGCTATATCTAGAAAAGGCAAATCTTGAAAGACAAGAAAGTGGATTAGTGATTACTTAGGGTTGGAGGTGAGAACAGATGTGACCGCAAATGGAAACAAGGAATCTTCTGAGGTGAAGGAAATGTTCTAAAATTGAATTATGGGGATGTTTGCACAACTCTGTAAACTTAATCACTGAATTGTACACTTAAAGATTTTTTATTTTTATTTATTTGTCAGAGAGAGGGAGGGAGAGAGCATAAGCAGGGGGAGCGACAGGCAGAGCAGGCAAAGGGAAAAGCAGACTCCCCACTCAGCAAGGAGCCTGATGTGGGACTCAATCCCAGGACCCTGGGATCATGACCTGAGTGGAAGGCAGACGCTTAACCTACTGAGCCCACCCAGGTGTCCCTGAATTGTACACTTAAAATGAGTGCGCTTTATGTTATACAAATTATACCTCAATTAATTAATTAAAGTAGGCCCCACACCCAGCATGGTACCCAACATGGAGCTTGAACTCACGACCCAAAGATCAAGACCTGAGATCAAGAGTCAGATGCTTAACTGATGCGCCACCCAGGTGTCTCAATTAAATTAAAGTGTTGAATGAAAAAAGCAAGTTGCTTAATTTATATCAAGTAGAATACCACTTACGTAAAATTTAAAACCAAAATAGCAGTATATATTATGGACATACATACATAAGAAAATATAAAATCATGTATGGTAACAATTTACACCAACTTTAGAATAGTGTTTACCTCTAGAAATGAAGAAAAGGTAAAGGAATGGAAGAAACTTAGCTAACTCAACCAAATACTACGGTAGTCTATGGTAGTATTTTCTGTATACTTGCAAAGCAAACCTCACCTTTAATCAACTCTGTATCTTTGTGGACTTCTACCATATTGGCTGGTGTACACGGAAGAATATCAGGAGACAGAACTTCAGAGTGCAATGTTAACTCAGCAGAGAACTCCTGAGATCCATTGCTGTAGTCCACTGATCCTGATAATGTTCTGCTTAATTAAAACATATCCTTTATAACAAACTAGATAACCAAGCAATAAAATTAGTTCTGAGATCTATAAAAAAAAAATAACCACTTACACAGAGAAATCATTCTGTTTGAGAATTTCCTGAAGTCTCTTCTGAAAATTTTTTTCACTTTCTGTTGCTGGCACAAACCTGCGATCTTTGAATTTTAAAAGTGCATTAAAACATGCGGATAACAAATGAATGAAATATTTTCCTTTCTCTTAGAGTAGCTTTTAAAATGGTAACAATTTCCTATCTTTCTCTTGACACAAATAATACCACCTAAAAGTAGTCCTATTATAAAATCAAACAAAAGAGAAATGGTTGATACTGAAGCTATAAAATTAAGCACTTAAAGTCAGTTCAAGATTAAGTTCTATAATTATAACTTAAATCTAAAACAAAAACATTGTTCTCTACCTATAAATGTATCACACACTCTGAACCTAGAAATTTCCCCCTTATATTTCTATCTTAGAAGGCATTCAAAATTTATCACAGCATTTTTAGTGTCCAAGACATAATAAAATTTTTAATCGGACTTCAATGTATACTTACTACTGTATTTCAAATATATTTTACCTTCTGAATGTCTTTTCATTCTTTTACATATGTCTTTAATTCTTTTATTTTTATTTAAAGTTTTTTATTGTATTCATGGCATTTATTTAAGCCCTCAAATTCTTTTTTGAATGTAGAATTTAGTAATACACGAGTATTTTTTTCAGAGCCGTACAAGATGATCATAGTGGGAATTTATAGGACATACCAAGAACATGGTTTTAAGGGCAGTCTTTCAAGGGTTACATTTACAAAGCTTAATGAATAAAATACAGTGTTTCTAAGTTGGGACTCTTATCTTCTGTGAGTGTTCTACAAAAGCCTAGAACATACTAGACAATAAAAAAGGAGCAAAGAGGTGGGACAAGAAGACAAGGTAAGGTGAAAACCAAAGACAATGAAGATGCCCATTTCTACGGTGATAGGGGGTGGGGGAGAACAATGAGTGACACTTTGGAGGTAAAGAATTACAGTTCAGAGCAATGACAAAAGGAAAAAACGAGAACATTTAAAGGTAATTTGAAAAGTAAAATTTAATGTCAAGGTAAATACTCAATGGCTTAAACTTTCCTATTAGAATATCTAGTGTAAAAAAAAAAAATCACCAGAGTACTATTAGGTTTATACCTTGTGATTCGGGTTGGCTAATTTGAGAAGTTTCATTTCTGTTTCTTCGCCGTTGCTTTTCATCTTCCCATATGGCCTGCAGACCAGGGTTTCCACCAATTTGAGCTATAATCACAATAATACTTCAATACGACAAGGATCAAAGTGAAAAATACTTGCTCAGAAAAAGAAATCCAAAGTTTAAAAAAATAAATATTGCCTTAAAAAAGAATTACCTGCTTTGTGTAATAAAATGACCAAACATTCCCAATCTACATTGTTACATTATTCTTTTTTTAGTTTTCTTCCTACTGGCTCCCAAAAACCCAGCAAATGAGTAAGATTCAAACATTTGATGACAGCCAATACACCTAAGAGTTCCCTCCCTGGTATATAACCTGAAAATTAAAAAATTAAAAGGCAGAGTATATGAAATTCTTTTATGGCTAATGTATTTAGTGTCTTACTTTAGGCTCGTGTCTATGCAAACATACATACATGAATGAAAATATTAATGAAAAAATAATGACCATCTCATCAGAGGTACAGAAGAAATCTTCGTAACATTCTGCATCCTCCTTCTATAACATATTACTTCTCTACTAATGTTTTCTTCCCTATTTTTTCCACTCTATTTCGGTCATTAAATTTTAAAAATAAAAACACATATTAATAATTGTGTATATACCTTCAATGTCCAGCCGATTTAAGATATCAGCAGCTACAGCATCCACTTCTAATTCACATGTACTTTGTGGTTCCACACCTTCCAGTATTAAAGAGCTGTATTAAAAAGATATCAAAAAATATAATAATCAGGGGGTGCCTGGCTGGCTCAGTCAGTAAAGCATGCAACTCTTGATCTTGGGGCTGTGAGGTTAAGCCCCATTTTGGGCAGAGACTACTTAAAAAATAAATAACAGATTTAAAAAATATGTGTCACATAAGAGCAAATTTTCTGAAGACTTTTCTTATGTAATTTTTCATGTTTAGTGATATTATAGTAAGTCACAATTATTCATGATGATACTGTGTGTGTACATACAAAGAAATAAAAAACAGGAAGAGAAAAATACAAAACCTGGTGTATTGACAACTCTATTGAGATCCCTTTCAGTAATATTTTATATATTTTGGTTCATTATATTTTATATATAAGGAATGTACAATGTTTTAGCATGTGGGTCATATCCAGGGTAGAATGGGATTAGATGACAACGGAGGGATACAGAAACCATATATTTGTAAGCACTTGCCCAGAGGTATCTTCCTCAGTAATCATAGCTGGCTGTAAAAAAAAGAGGACAGAATACGCAACGATAAGGGGAAGTGAGCATACTGAAAAGTGGGGCAAATGATACTGTTCTCCCTGCCTTCAACTACTGCTGAGCTGAGGAACACTTTAAAAGTCTCCGTAACTACAGAACTGAGAAACTATATGAGTTCAACAGTGGGATCATAGCTAAGAAAAGTAGTGATACCACAAGGCCATTAATTCTTATGACGACTTCAGAGGGTTGTTCCCCACTAATGTTCTTTTACTCAAAAGCATTTTTTTTTCATCAGAGCAGGATTAGGAAGACACCACATAACTGTCCCTGTTTGACAGAATGAATGTACAACATCTACTATGAATACCAGTTTGCTCATTCCAAAATTTAGATCTCCTACAAATACAGACCCCAAATGAAAAGAACTTTTATTAGAAAGTGGGTGATGGCAGATTTCATTAACATTTTTAGTTGAAAGATCTTTTTTTCATGTTTTAAGAGAAACATCTTAGCAAAACCTAATTTTCTATTATCTATCCCTAAGGAAATCCCTATATGTATATACATATATGTGTAGATACAAAACATACATATTATCTTTTTACCATTGATTGAGAAGGGACATATTAGCCAACCTATCACAATATATCCTTTTTACTTTCAGAAAAAAATAATTATCAATTTAGCTTTTCTTTTTTTATTCATATAATTTAATAAAACCAGTTTTGCCATGAATTGCAGTAGTAGATAAAATATTTTGGTCAACAGTTTTCTCCTTTTACCAAAAAGTTTCACAATTTTTGCAAGAATTATACTGTAAATTTCAAGGGTGAAATTTCCAGGAGTACCATATTTGTAATAAAAGATGGGAACAATAACAAAAAAAAAAAAAAATGCAATCTCACAGTAAAAATTCACAACTATTTCTTGCCCTTATTACAAAACTACTTTAGACATTCAGTACAGGAAGTGTTCCTAGGGAAAGGAAGTAATTTTCACAATTAAAAATTTGTTTCCAGTAGATAGAAAAACCGTAAGTAGAAAATTTGAGTCAGCAAAACATGTAAACCATTCATTATAGTCATGAAAAGCAGATAAGCAATAGGATAGTAACTAGACAATTGTGCCTCTCTGAACATTTCTGTTTCTAGCTTAACACAACAGACACGCTAATTAGAATCACTGAGGGTGGAGCTCAAACATCTCTAATTTTAAAAGTCTCTTCAGATCAACTGATGGACAACTGGGGTTGAGATTACTGCAGTAGACTTGACTTTTATGGATTCAACACTCTGGCAAAGGACCCTGAAGATCCACAGTATGTGGTAATTTACAATGAGTTAACAAGTAGGGTTAGCAGAACTGCTAACTCAGCACTCTCATCTCTTAAGAGTTTGCTATTTGTCATGGTCCTTGTAATAATGTTTGTGAGGGAATAGAACATATTTTTTGTTTAAAAAAGAAAAAAAAAGGTACCCAGCAAGAAGGCGATAATAGCACCGGGGACAGAAATGAGACTAATAAAATCTAAGAGTACTAATCCATGGCAAAATTTTTTTGACATTATGTTATTTGTACGTGGTGAAACAATGGATTTTCATGTTTATTACAATATAAGCATCCCCAAAATACCAAAACATGGGATAATCTGAGACAAAAATATATAGCTATCCTATATTTATTATAAATTCTAACTCTGAGTACCTCGTCTAATTTTACTAGTTTGCCTACTCATATCTTCGCACATAATTTGTCAGTTGCTAAGAATAAAATGGGCTCCCCCCAAAATTTTAAATCGCAAAGTTTTTATTATATATGGTTTCCCCAAACTTACTTCCAACCAGTAAAGCTTTACTATGACCTAACTAGAAAGATGGTTGCTTATAAATGGATTTCAAATACTACTAAACTCTGGTCTTATTTGATCAAGCAAAACACAAGTTATTAAATATAAAACTTTCAGAACTGAAGGCTCTAGTGAATAGGTAAAGTCCTTGGATCAAATTGATGTGCTCCAATTTCAGAGAGATAGAGGAACTGTATCACAGACATAAAAAATGAAGGCAGCAAGTAGCTTCTTGGTCGCATTGCTCTGGACTGATTAGAACTTGATTTCATGTGGTGATTAATATTCTGTCTAAACATAATACTATTTCGACATGATTAAAAAACAATTCTGCTATACTGAGAAGGAACCAAGAAGTACGTATGTATGCATATGTGAACGTGTGTATGCATGTTTATCAAAAAGTCCTAATACTTGTTAAAGTCAGTCAAGAGGTAAGGTGAGTCATAGTACGTGTCACTTTGAAGACCTCGAAGTTTTGTTTTGGTACAATTATTTCTGTCATAAAACAATGTATTTCTAGCATTATTTAGTGAGATTCTTTCTTAACTTTAGGTATTAAAAACCCAAGTAATTCTAAAATGTGAAAATTCTGTGAAGTACATATTAGAAACTTAACATAAACTTTAAACAAATATTTTTATGATAGTTTATCTTCGGTTGCTCACTAAATTCACACTTTCTCATTATGAAATAAAACATAAAATCATTTAACTAAACATTTTTTCTGTCTTGCACTGTTCATGAAAATTACCTACTTAAAAAAGCATCAGGTGACATATGTGAAAAGAGGAAGACAATAATTATCCTGCCAATACCCAACTGATAAATAGAAGGATCAAGAAAGGTTGGGCAAACTTTGTGGTATAAAACAGATACTTTTCTGAATTCTACGTATAAAACTATTATTGATAATTTAGATAGGTACTAATTACATATCTATAATCTAAACATTTGGGAAATGTTACCTCCCTTGGAAAGTCTAAAATAATACAACTGGTCAAAAGAAATCACAAACTACATTATTCATACACAGTATGTCAACCTACTTTTTTCCATAAAAATATTTAGAAATTTGGGGATTATTTTTATTAAAAATGTTTGCTATTTACATTTTAAATTGCTATTTTACTATGTGATTTTTATTTGAAAAGTTATAGGATATCAATTTACAATGAAGATAGATGTTGGAGAGAAGTATGAAAATTTACACCCAGGTTACTTTTATTAATTAGGTAACAAGTAGCTCTAGTTTCCTATTTCCAAGGTCTGTTTTTAAAATCTGTGATTCCATGTAACATGCTAATGTTGAGAATTGCTTCTCTGACAAGTTTACAGATTAAAAAATATATATAACATTAAGATTAAATTACAGTAACCACTGATTTTTTTAATACAGTAGGATATACATAAATAGGTTTTTGTTTTTTTCTTTAAAACATTAACTAACCTTGGTATTTCATCTTCTTCCCACCGAAATAAAGTACCAGTAAGAGAATTTCCTGGTAGCTGATCCTTGCAAGATCCAGTTGTACGCAATGGATCACCTAGGAATAGAAAGGTAAAGGGGATAAATTCTACTTTTAACTTGCACACAATTACCCTTTAAGTAAAATAATATAAAACCTATATGACTAGTTCCTAAAATTGTGCCCTTAAAATGCATACACACACAGGAATGCATAATGTACGTCAAAGAACGATGGTTCCAAACTAAGAGGGAACAAAAGTATTTGTAATATGGATATGAGAGAGAAATAGATACAATACTTAGATACTGGAATAAAAGATGACACATTTAAGTGTGCTACTGTGGTAGGTATGATTAAAATCTCATTTTGAAAATACTGAAGACTTAAACAGTGAGTGGAAACCTGGGGCAAATACAAACACAATTTGACCAGCAGTGGAAGAAGGGACTATGCATGTTTGCTTAGTTGTCTAGGTTTCAGGCACTGAGTCCTGGGGTCATACGTTGAAGTAGTCTCTAAATTTTAGTAACTTTTCTGTGATCTCTTGTAGGAATTTAAATCCTAAGAGAAAGCTTAAATGAGTAGCATGGACGGAATCCTAACATTAAGAAAGACGCTAAATTTGTAATCTTTTCCAGCTAAATTTAATGCTTTGTTGTTTTAAGTAGGCACCATGCTCAGTGTGGAGCCCAACATGGGGCTTGAACTCACAGACCTGAACTGACATCAAGAGTCAGACACTCAACCAACTGAACCACCCAGATGCCCCAGTACTTTGATCTTATTTGGTTAGCTTGATCACAAAACAGTGTAATTAAGACCTGAGATCAGGTATTACTATCTTTGTTATTTCAATAAAACACATGTCAAAGCATTTAAGTGATTTTATATACCTTTAGATGTTTTTAAAGACTTTGCTGTTAGGTGGCTAGGGCATTAATATGACATTACTTTGTAAGTTGTAAATTATCATAAATATTATTTTCTAATAAATTTATATGAAAAAAGAATCTACAAATTTACTGATTCAGTTATTGATAACATTATAAAAATTCACATTTCACCTACTTTTTGTGCATTGTTTTAGCATATTTCCCTAAAGAACATGGAAACTCCCTAACTTAAATATATATATAAAATTACATACATATATAATTTTACAATTGTGGATGATAAAAAATATAAAATACTTCTGTGGTACTCAAAATATTTATTGTTTACTTTATATACTTCACCTTAACAACTATAGTAATTAGCACTATTTTCATTTCATCCGACACCTGATTATGTACCTGAAATCCTGAGAAAAAAACCGTATATGCCTATATACTGTTAAAATTTCTAAATCTTTTCTACTTTTGCACTTACTCCACTTTCAAAAGACTACATTATGTACATTAACTTGTCTTCCAAAATAAAAATGTTAACTTATGCATATATATGTAATATATATTAATTTATGATAAGAAGTTAACTGTCAGTTTAATGTGTCTGAGAAACATGATAAAACATAAAAAAGCGATTCACTTATTCTTTCTGTGATTTCACTATAAACTTTTATACAAAAAAGCAAAACAAAACAAACCAAAACCTAAAGGCCATTTAGTATAGGGAATTAAGATATAAATTTTATTTCATATTTGCAGCAATTTCCCTGCTTTTAATTTCCAACTAAATTTCATGTATTCCTGCCTTCAAATGGTAAATTTTCTGTATCTTGAAAAAAAATTCCTTCTAATTAACATTCTAAAATTCATCTAACTTCTGTAACTAAAATAAATGGCTTACATATATTTGACAACTCAAATTTTTCTCATGTTTTCCGACTGGAAATAAACTTTTGTGAAAATTACCTTCTTTTCCTATAAAAGGCTACTGTTCACAGTCTAGAATCTTTTCCATTCCTCAATCCTAATTGAACTATCATCTGTATTTGATACTGATAACCAACCTGTTATATTTTTATTCTCCCAATAACCTTTTTATTTTGAAATAATTTTACATTTATAGAGAAGTTGCAAGGGTAGTAGTTTACAAGGGTAGTTTCTATGTATTGCTTACCAAGTCTCCCCTACTGTTAACATTTTACATTATGATGGTACATCTGTCGAAATAAACTGATACAGACACATTAATATTAACTAAACTGCACACTTTATTTGAAGTTCACCAGTTTTTCCACTGCTGTCCACTTTCTGTTTCAGGATCCAATTTAGTACACCACATTGCATCTAGTTATCCCGTCTCCCTAAGTCTCATCTGGTCTATTTCTCAGTCTTTCCTTGTTTTTCATGGCCTTGAGAATCATGAGTACTGGCCAGGTAACCTGTAGAACATCCCCCCACATCTGGGTTTGTCTGACGTTTTTCTCATCATTAGACTGTGGTAATGGGTTTTTGAAGTATCGCAGAGATGAAGTGTCCTCCTCCCTCATCACCTCATATGAGGGGCTACACAATATCCACATGACACCACTGAAGATGTTAACCTTCAACATTTGGTTAAATAAGGTACAGTTCTACGGGTTTGATAAATATATAGACCCATGAAGTACCATACAGAATAATTCCTTCACCCTAAAAGTTTGCCTGTACATTTGCTTTGTAGTCAATACTCCCCTCTCCTCCACTTCCTGGCAACCACTAATATGTTTTCCATTTTATAGTTTTGCTTTTTCCATAATGTTATATGAATGAAATCATCCAATTAGTGGCCTTTGGGTCTGGCTTCTTTCACTCAGTAAAATGTGTTAAAGATTCATCAATGTTGTATGAATCAATAGCTTGATGCTTTTTATTGATTAACGGTATTCCACTGTATGGTTAGATCACAGTTTATCCATTGCCACATTGAATGGACATCTTGGTTACTTTAGACTTTTAGCAATTATGAATAAAGCTGCTATAAACATTTGCATACAGGTTCTTGGGCAGACATAACTTTTAAATCATTTGGGTAAATGCAAAGGAGAGCAATCGCTGTGTCATATGTCTATGTGTAACATTATGAGAAACTGCCAAACTGTATTCCAAAATGGTTGCACTATTTTGCATTCCAATCAGCAATGAATGAGAGTTACCGTTGTTCCCCATCCTTACCAGCACGTATTGCTAGTTTTTGGATTTTAGCCATTCTAATAGGTACGTAGTGGTAGCTGTTTGTGGTTGTAATTTGCATTTCCCTAATGATATATAATGTTAAGAATCATCTTTTCATGTGTTTGCCATTGTTACATCTTCTTCTTTGCTAGTATCTGTCCAGATCTTTTGAACTTTTTTTTTTTTTTAAAGATTTATTTATTTGAGAGAGCTTGAGCACAAACACGCACGTTGCAGGAGGGGCAGAGGAAGAGATTCAAGCCAACTCCATGCTGAGTGTGGGAAAGTGGGGCTTGATCCCACAACCCGTGAGATCATGTTGTGAGCTGAAACCAAGAGTCGGATGCTCAACCGACTGATCAACCCAGGTGCCCCTCTTTTGACCATTTTTAATTGGGTTGTTTGCTTTTTTACTGTTGAGAGTTCTTTATATATTCTAGATGCAAGTACTTTATCTGATATGTAATTTGAAAATGTTTTCTCCCAGCATGTGACTTATCTTTTCATTAATAGTATTTTCCAAGGAGCTAAAATTTTTAATTTTGATAAAATCAACTTAGCAGTTTTTCTTTTCATGGATTTTTTTTGTATTCTACGTAGAACCTCATTGCCAATCCAAGGTCAGGCAGACTTTCCCTTTGTTTTCTTCTGTAAGTCTGACAGTTTTACATTTCACATTTAAGTCTAATGATCCATTTTGAATTATTTTTTTATAAGGTATGAAGTATGTGTCTGGGTTCTTTTATTTTTATTTTCTGGCATTCAATGATTCCAGCACCATTTGTTGAAAAAAC
Source organism: Potos flavus (assembly GCA_028534135.1). Lineage (NCBI taxonomy): Eukaryota > Metazoa > Chordata > Mammalia > Carnivora > Procyonidae > Potos > Potos flavus. The sequence goes on along the minus strand of CM052886.1, from coordinate 44,673,585 downwards.
TATCCTTTTCTTCACTGAATTACGACTGTACCTTTGCCAAAGATAAGTTGATGTTATTTGTGTGGGTCTATTTCTGGATTTTCTTTTGTTCTATCGGTCTGTATGTCCATCCTTTTACTAATACCATGCTGTCTTGATTACTGCAGCTTTATAATAAATGTCTTGAAATTGGGTAATGTGGTTCCTTAAAGCTTTACTCTTGAAAATCTCTACATTGCCCCCCCCCCAAAAGAAGGATCTCCCAGATAAGAAATAACACAGCCCTCACAAAAATTTGGGGAAACAATCCCTGTAGAGAAGAAAATTAAGCAGTGAAGTTCTCTCTCTCCTACCTTTTTATATCTTTTCTCTTCCTGCCTTCATTTTCTAATCTTTTTCTCTATGGAGAAAAAGAAAGATACTGGGCGGACAGACTACTTCATCCTTTATTAGATGATCTCTATCTTGGGATCCTATGGACCATTTATATGACTTGGTTTATATAGAATTTTATAAAATTCTAAGATTTTGAGATGATGAGAAAAACTGGCATTTAGTAAATTGTTAAGTTATCACCTAACACTGAGATTATTATCTAGTAGAATTAGTTATGAACAAATGAATTATTTTGATCTACTTAAAAGGGGAGTCATATGTTGGTCAATGCTTCAATTTTTGTGCATTTAAAAAATGTAATATTTAATATAAGTTGCCAGTATAAAACAATCTCTTTTCAGGAAATAGTATTACTGCATCTAAACTGTTTCACATAAGGGTATTATTAGCATCATGGAGAGACATGACAAACACAATTATAAGTGAATATAACATTACATATTAAAGCATTGCAAATAGCATTGTATTTGATAAGGATTCTGAATTATAGTTTTCCAAATTGCATCTATAATTCCAGTACCTGAATTCTTTGTAAGTCTTCGGTGCATGTGTGTGTGCACAAGTGTGCACTGATCAGTGTTTACTAGGTTTTGCTCATAGAGACAATTTTCTTGTGTGACTGGTCTATTCTAAATTGTGTGAACATATTATATTTGAAATGTTATTTTTAGGAATAATATAAGACCTGTAATAAAGAAAATTCTTCTACTGTACTACAGGAATTTGCCTCTACTGAATCTGAGTATATGACCAGACCATCACCACCTCAGATCAAGTTCTAGATCTGGGAATCTCTTTTATTCCCAAGGAATTCAAACCGTGTTGAAGTATCTCAAAGGTTGTTCCACTTCCTAGTTTGTAAGGGCATCTTACTCAAGGAGACCCTGGGTTTTGTTTCTGCCCCTCTCATTTGGAAAGGCTATCTCAATGGAGGCTCTAAATTTTCCAGGATGAGCAAACCCCTCAGGGCAAAGGTTGATTTTCAGCAGTCCATTTCCTCTTTTGGCCAGTATTTCTTTATTGTTTTGTATCTCTTTGATGCATTTAAGATTTTTAAAAAATCTTAGCCTTTAAATTGTTTTTAATAGGAAGGTTGATTATAATAACTTAGTCCACTACTGAGCGGGAAAAAAAAATCCTCCCTGGTTACTTTTCAGAGCACAGTTTGGATACTGTAGAATAAATGTAAGAAGTTAAACCAAAAAGAATAGACAGTAAACTATGAGATAAAAAAAGCTAGCCTCTGGTTTAAGAAGCATGGCAGTGAAGGAAAAGAAAAAATTAAAACAGAAAGGACAATAGCATTGGCAGAAAAAAAATGTTAGCTTCATTTTGTTTCAAGCAGAAGAGAAGGAATTCAATGAGAACAAAAACAAAAGATGCCAGACCATCTGACCCAGAAATATGTGCCCAAGAGAAATGAAAATATATGGCTACACAAATATCTGTACTTATGTTCAAAGCAGCTTTGCTTATAATAGCCAAAAAGTGGAAACCCGAAATTTCCATCAGTTGATGAGCAGATGAACAAAATGTAGTATGGTCATAAAATAGAGTATTATTTGGCCATAAAAAGGAATGAAACACTAATAGATGCTACAACACATGGGTGAACCTTGAAAACATTAGGCTAAATAAAAAAAAAAAAAAAAAAAAACCCATACGATTCCATTTATGGGAAATGTGCAGGCTGGCAAACGTATAGAGACAGAAAATAGATTAGTGGTTGCTAAGGGGTGGGAGGCATGGAAGGGGTTAGAGGTGACTGCTAAAGACTACAGGGTTTCTTTTAGAGGTGCTATAATGTTCTGAATTTGACTGTGGTGATGGTTGTACAACTCTGTGAATATACTTAAAGCCAAAGAATTGTCCATTTTAAATGAGTGAGTTGTACAGTATGTGAATTATATTTCAATAAAGTTACTACAAAAAAATTCTTTTGAGATTCTTTTCCTGATAAACCCTAATACCATTTTGCATATTTCCTTTTATTCTTTATCCACTCAGCAGTTATTTTCTAAATATATGTTATTTTATGAATCATCAATTACATAACACTTGTTTCAAAACTTTAATTTGAACTTGGGAAATTAACCTTACTTTTCCTTCTTGCTTTTCGGAACTTGACAGCAGCCAGATTTATTAAATTCATTCCATAGAGATTGTAGTCAATGAACAGCTGTAGGAGGTAGGGAATATGCGCTTCATGAGGCTGGTAAAATTTATTCATTATGGCTCCGCTTTGCAAAAGTTCACATATCCTAAATTAGAAAAAAAGTTATATCATAAAATAATGGTTCCTAAAATGTTAAGTGAAACATTACACTACTATAGAGAATTAAACACATTATATTAGCACACAAATTTTTTATTTTAATTTTACTGAAAATTTATATTTTGTTAGAAATTAAAAGTTTAGGTCAAGTTTTAAAGTAAGCTGCACACTCAAAGAAAATGACAAAAAACTACTTGGATGAAGAATATTTTGACTTTGAAAACCAACTTAATACTAATAATATTAAAAAAACGTCAAAAGTTTTTAAAAATGAATTTTTCCTGAGGTGCCTAGCTGCCTCAGTCAGTGGAGCATGTGACTCTTGATCTCCAGGTTCTATAAGTTTGAGCCCCACGTTGGGTGTAGAGGTTACTTAAAAATAAAATCTTAAAAAAGTTTTTCCTTTTAAACATTGAGAAAAAATTTCAAAAGATTATTACAAACGTTCTGAAAAAGGATTTATGACTCAAATCCACTACTCAAATATTATCATTTAAATATTTTTCTTGAGTTATTTTTCCTTCATGATGGAGAATACAAACTATAGGCAATTATAGAGTGTAAGTGCTATGCAAGGGAAGTATATGAAATATCTAGAAGGGATTAATAAGATAAAGATACAGAAGTTGTTTCTGCAAAGCCTTCTTGAAGAGAAGTCTTTAAGCAGGAGACTAAATGATGAATTAAAGATATTTCTTCTCTGAAGAAGGGAAGAGTATTTCACACAAATAAAACTATGCATGTGAAAGGTCACAAGAAAACGTGGCTTATTTGGGAACTGAAATCACTGAGTGAGGCTTAGTGACAGAGGCTGTGGTGAGTGTGTCTATGGGGGTGTGGGCTCGAGAGATAATGAAAAGTCAGATCATTCACAGCCTATTAAGACATTCAAAGAGATAACAGAATTTGCCTTTGAAGTAAAGAGCAGGAAAGAGAAATGACCAGGGTAGCTAGAAAATACACAGGACTAGAACTAGGAAGTGACAAGGCTATTGTGGAAACACTAAGATGATGGTAGCTCTAACAAAGATCCTGGCAATGTGTTGATTCAGGAGACATATAAGGAATAGTCAAGCCCTGATGACTGACTAGATGTGGAGGATGTGGTAGAATAGGAGTTAAGGACGATGTCTAGATTTCTTGGTAGTACCATGTTTATTGAAATAGGACTGGAAGAAAACAGGTTTCTTTGTAGACTTTTTGGAGGGGGATTAAGGATAAACTCCGTTTTAGACACACTGGGGTTTAGGTATTGAGGGGTATTCAGGTAGGTTTCCATGAAAATATTGACAATGAATGACAATGAAAATGAGGACAAGAATAACTATTTACACAACAGAGGCAGCTAACATATATTTAAGGACTATGTACTAGACATTGTGTTAGGTGTTAAATGCTTAATCTCGAGTAATCCTCACTACAAACCTATGATACTATTATCCCCATTTTATAAATAGAGAAACTGAGTCTTAGATTAAAAAGTTGTCCCAAATCATACAAATTAAAAGTGGAAGAGCTAAAATTAAAGTTTTCTCTAATTTGTGAGCCCTTACTCTTAACTGCAGAGCTATTCTATTTATCCAGAAGATGATGTGATACATTGATCCAGAGCTCTGTAGGAAAATTTAGGCTATTGCTATATACCTGCAAGTCAAATGCATAAAGATTAACAAAAAGAAAAAACAAACCAAACCATGACAGTAGATAAGGCTGTACAGTGAGGTGAGAGTACAGAGAGAAAAGCTAAAAGCCTAAGACATAACCCTGAGAACAGCTGCAGATGTTATGCCAACAAAATGGCATAAATATGAATGATCCGACAGGTATAAGGAGGAGGCTTATATCAAAGAAAGTGAACACCTGGGGTTATTTTAAAGCACTATAACCATGGACATAAGGTCAAAAGTTAAGGAAAAAAGGTGTTAACTGGATTCAGCAACATGGAGATCTGATTCTGACAACGCAGATCCTCTGAAAGGGTCTAAGGAATCCCCAGTGCACACTTTAACAACTACTTTTCTAGACTAATGGGTTCCATTTTCTCTATGAAGTAGAAGGCAAAGCCTTGGGAGGGGCTTAACATTTGAGTAAAGAGGGTGCAGAAAGGTAAGAAGAAAATTACAGAAAAGCAGAAATAAGGCAGGGCAGGGCCCAGGTGAAGTTGAAGACTATGAATTTACAGTGGCACCAATCTGTTGTGATTTTTTTGTATCCTACAGTAATCAGAAGCCAGAGTTTATAGCAGAAAAAAAATGTAAATAAACAGATTAACCCAGAATTGATGGTTTACCTGGCAGGCAAAGGACTTGAGAAGACAGAGAATAGAATCTGAGGTGGATAGGAAAGAAATTAATTGCAAGAGAAGGCTATACAGAATAGGGCAGTAGTAGTGAGGCCAGGGAGTTTAAAGCCTAAAAACAAAACAAAACAAAACAAAACAAAACAGGGGCGCCTGGGTGGCTCAGTCCTTAAGCGTCTGCCTTCAGTTCAAGTCATGATCTCAGGGTCCTGGGATCTAGCCCTGCACTGGGCTCCCAGCTTAGTGGGAAGCCTGCTGCTCCCTTTCCCACTCCCCCTGCTGTATTCCCTCTCCCACTGTCTCTCTCTCTGTCAAATAAATAAATAAAATCTTTAAAACAACAACAGCAACACATAAAGGCTCTTATTAGAGCCATGAAAAGGTTCTAAAACTGAATTATAGTGGTAAGTGCACAACTCAGTAAATTTACTAAAAAAAAAAAAAGAAAAATCACTGAACTGTATATACTTAAAATGTGTGAATTTTATGCTAAATTAGATCTCAAAAATTTGCAAAAAAAAAAAAAAAAAAGAGAGAGAGAGAGACTGTAGTCAGAAACCAAGATGTCTGCATTTAAAATCTTAGAGGTAGGACAAATTTCAGGGTGTGGTAAGAGTAGGTAGTTTAAGAAGAATGGAAGTAAAGCTCACAGGAGATGAGCAAGTAGAGAAAGCAACAGACCAGTCTCCAAATAATATGTATAGTATTCATTCATTTTACAGAAAGTTACGGACTACTCTGTACCAGACGCATTTATTCTAAACACTGAAGATTAAGCATCAAACATAGCAGAAAAAAATCTTTGCCTGTGGACTTAACGTTCCAGCAGGACATCAATTATATGTGGAAATTTTTTTTTAAGATTTTTATTTATTTATTTGAGAGGGAGTGAGTGAGCACATGCCAGGGGAAGGCGCAGAAGGAGTAGACTCCCCGCTGAGCAGAGAGCCCGCCACAGGGCTTGATCCCAGGACCCCAGGATCATGACCTGAGTGGAAGGCAGATGCTTAACCGACTGAGCCACCCAGGCACCCCGTATGCGGAAATTTTAAAAAGAGGATATGTGCGTATATGTGTGTATATGTATATATATGTATGGAAAATAAAAGGACATACACCACACTCTTAAATCGCCTCTAGGGAAAAAAAAGTTAAGAGCGAGGGTAAATGAAATATAAATATTTTATATTTAGAAATATAATATATTCAAATATAATACTTATAAATATAATTTATAATTATTTCATATAAATATAAAATATTTATATTTCATATAAAATATGAAAATGTTTTTCATATATACTATAGCCAACACAGCACCTATAATGTATCTGGCACTGTTCGGAGCAACTTACAGATATTAATACATTTGATCATCAGAACGATGTGCGCTAACATCAACTCTATTTACAGATGAGGAAGATAAGTCACAGATAGATTAAATAACTTGCCTAAATTCTCCCAGTGGATAAGCAGCAGAGCCAGATTTTGAATACAGGTAATCTCTCAATAAATCAGGGAATTTCACATAGGCACTGTGATAAACTGACTATAGAATTTAAAGCAAACTTACTGAAAATAGTTTAATAACTATTTGATTGCTATAGTCACGAGGAAGAAAAACAGATTAGATGTATACTTCACATAGAACTAGGCTATTTTTATTTTTATTTATTTATTTTTTATATTTTTAATATGTTTTATTTTATTTTTTATTTTTTTATTTTTTCCCCAAATACTTTTTTCAGTGTTACAAGATTCATTGATCATGAACTAGGCTATTTTTAAAGATGTATGCAAATTTTATTCATGGTTCCCCCTCTAGTACACTTGGGGCTGAGAAAGAGTAAAAATGATTAAGGTTTACTCTCTCACCACTGTGTGTGTGCAAGAGAGGGTAAGAATTCACAGTGATTGTTCTTTTGGATTCCAAGGATATGACCAATGATGTTTCTCGATGTACAAGAAACATCATTGTCTGTAAGTGTCTGTTCTGAAAAATTGTTTTGGTACCCTACATAACAGAAGCTGTTTGGGATAAGGGTGGGAGAAGATTATACAGAAAACTAGTTTTCACTGGTTATTTGGAGAAGGGAATAACCATTGGGATTAGGCAGTGATTCAGTGAAGCACTCGGTTGGCCTAATTCAGAATAAACCTCACATCGTTGGTAGCTGTGCCTCCCTTGGTGCCTAATCCACTCTGGGGAAATGTTCAATTTGTGTCTTACCATAAGGTTACCTTTTGAAACCTAGTACTTACTAGCAGAGAGATCTTCTGAAAAAACAACAGTAAACATTACTCTAAGGATACTTTTACCCTAGCTCATTGCCACACAGAATGAAAACCGTTGTTGTGAGCCCCAGAGGATGACTGAAGTCTTCTTTATATGTGCCCTTCCTGCCATCAATAACTTAGGCTCCAGGACCATTGACAAAATAAGATATAGACAGACTTACTGAGGGAAAGAACAAAACAAAACAAAACCAGAAACAAAACAAACAAAAAACCTGGGATATAAAATTTCACTAACATTAATAAAGAGTCAACAGGATTTTGAGTTCTTAGAAGCCCTTACACTCTGGCCTCGCTCTCATGTATTTCTTTTTGCTTTGAAACTAAAGAGCAGATTTCTCCTGGTATTGAACATTTGCTCTGGCTACTAAGATCCTACAAGGAAGCCATCATCTCTCTATCTACTTCTACAAGCTCTCTAAACCTAAGACAGAAAAGAAGCAGGAAGGGGCCATGAAGCAAGGTCCTTTCACTCTTAAAATATCCTTCCTAGAGGCCAAGCTATGGCTCTCTCTTTGCACATAAATATACATATGGTCTCTTTCTTTAATAGTGCTACAAACTATATAACCCTTTCTTCTAGATTTTTCTTTTTTATTATTAAAATACTTAAGTGAAAGTTATTCATATTTTTATTTATCTTGTACCTTTTCACCATCGCAGGATTGTAAAGATAGATCTTCATAAAGTGTCTTTCCTTCTCATGATAACCATAAAAAGGCCTGAAATAAAAGAAAAAGATATTTCAAATTATTTTCTGCATTCAGAGATGAAGTAATGTAGCTTATTGCCCAAATTAGACTCAGGTGACCTAATTCGGTCTTATTTATATTTAATATTAACCAAAACCCTAAAAAACAAACAAACGAAACCATTCAAAACCTTTCAATTAAACCTACAACAGGTTAATACATAAAGTATTGAAATCTGGTTACCTCTTTTAAGTTTAAAAATACGACTTTCAAAAACTAGGGACAAAAAGGAGTGGTAAACTTTATACCTTAATTTCAATCATAATAACTCCATTAAAAAATGGCTCTTTCTCTTTAACCATGTATGAAAAAAAAGAGACCTTTCAAGCACCTTCTTCACCTATTTCCCATTTTTTCTGTCAAAAGCTATATTTCTTCACTAACAAAGCCCTTTAATTAACAGCATTCATGAGGTGCCTGGGTGGTTCAGTCGGTTAAGCATCTGCCTTCAGCTCAGGTCATGATACCAGGGTCCTGGGATTGAGCCCCGCATCTGGCTCCCTGCTCAGCAGGAAGCCTGTTTCTCCCTCTTCCACTCCCCCTGCTTGTGTTCCCTCTCTCTGTGTCTCTCTCTGTCAAATAAACAAAATCTTAAAAAAAAAAAAAGCAATAACATTCATGTTACTTTGCTTATTTGTCTATTTATTATTGATTTTGTAAGTTCACTAGCCAGAGACAATTTACCTATATTATATATGCCCATATACATGTGTGTGTGCATAACACATATCCAACTCAAATGAAGCCTATGAAACTGTGCAGATAGGAATTTAAGAGGCTGAAAAGACCATGGCCTTACTTAAGGACCCTAATTACGTTGAGGCTAGAATTTTCTCAAGGGCTTTAGCTAGAATGGGGAAAGGAAGAAGCAAAAAACCTGCATGGTAAGGAGAGAAACAAGTCTTCAGTGCAAGATGAAATAAGCTGGAATATCATGTTGCATCATTTCAGAAGGATCTGAAACTACACCAGTACCTCTGATATACAGACTACCATAATCATTTTTTTTTCTTAAGTATGCTCTATGCCCAACATGGGGCTTGAACTCACAACCCTGAGATCAAGAATTACGTGCTCTATCAACTGAGCCAGCCAGGTGCCCCCAGACTAACACTTTCAAAGATGATATAATTAGAAATAATATATAAACAAGTATTAATTTGCATACAAAATAAAAAGTTTCTTATCTCCCTAGAGTTTATCTGTAAATAAGTGGTTGGTTGGTTAAATCTTTAGGTGGGCAAACCCATTCACTTTCATTTAAAAAATACTGTCCCTTTATAATGGGAACTAGATAGAACTTATCTTCATTAGGATACCATTTCTGTCATGTCTGACAGTGTAGTGGACATCAAATACAGGAGTAATTTGGCAGCAGAGTCATTATCTGGAGTATAAACTTTTTTTTCCCCTAGCTAGTTTAAGCTTTTAGGTCAGAGCCATCTATATGATTGTTGTAAAGCAATTTCTATTAAAAAAAAAAAAAAATCCAACTATGTACCAAGGCCTAAAAGGTTCTTTATCTTGTCCTTGTCACTCACTCCAATCTTGTGTCCTATCACTCCTCCTTTAGCCATCCTGAACATTTTAAGTCCCTCTAACTTACTCCACTCTCAAGTACTTGCCTTTCTCTCTGCCTGGAAAGCTTGCTCTGAACGCTGGCATGGTTTATTTTCAATCTTCATTCAGATTTCTACTGAAACTACCTCATTTGCTCGTAAAAGCCTTCTCTGACCATCACTCTTTATCCCTTACCTTTCTTCACTCTTTTTCTCCCCCGCCCACCCTACTTTTTTTTTTTAATAACACTTAACCACTTTGTCTAGTTTGCCACTATTTACCCCATTTTTGTTGCCATGAAAAAAAGACATTACATGAATGATTTCATTCTCTCTCACTGGCAAAATTTCAACTATTTATTCCTCCTGCTATGGTATTTCTCATATAGATAAATATAGCTCTCTACCTGGAGACACAAGTTATTTTTAGTCAGATAAATGGGGAAAAAATTAAATTTGCAGTGTAGTACACGTTATCTTTGCTTTGTTTTGGTTTTGTTAACAATCTTTAGGGTTTTACAATTAGAATTTCATAAATTTCAAAAATTGAACATAAGTTAAGACTATCAAACCTCTAAAATTCTTTATAAATCTAGGATTCTGTTTTCACACCTACTGCCCCAAAATATAGCCTGGAAATTCTATAAATTCCATTTTCTGCTTCTGTATAATCTAAATGGCAATCCTTACTTCCTGCTGTTGGCTTCAGTTGATTTCCCAAAAAGAATTCCTCAACAGGGAGATCCTTTGGATGGAGGAAAACAGAATGGAACAGAGTTTGAATAGATATTTTATGCTTAAAAAATTATATCTGATAAGTGTTTTTTAACGTAACAGTAAAAAGGAAAATGAAAATGGACAGCAAAAGATCTCAATTAACTTAGATGGATTAAGAATCTCTTTATAGGATATTTTCTAGAATCATGGCAGCTAAGTGGCAAGGAATTCCAGAAATGAGCCTTAGGTCAGGATCCTATCTCTTGACCTCGCCTCGGGATAATGTATTCTTTAAAAAGACTGGAATTAAACCTGTACAAATTTTAATTTGGTAGATATGCGCAACCTTGTCTAAAGAAGTAGGAAAAACTGAAGGACTAAAATAATCATAGAAGCTAAAATGTATGGTAAGAAAAAGGGGATCTAGGTTAGGAAAAAAATTAGAATAAGAGGAAAAAGAGAATAGCAGCCATAGAACAGCTTATCTTTCACCTCAGGTATTCAGACTCTTAGAAACATGACAATGCCTTTAAGAAAATACCCATTAAAAATACAGAAAGACTGGTGAGTGGGGCGCCTAGCTGGCTTGGTAGAGTATGTGACTCTTGATCTCAGGGTAGTGAGTTCAAGCTCCATGTTGGGGAAGGAGCTTACTTAACAAAAAAGACTGGTAACTATTCATTTTACTAGGCCATTTGGAAATTCAACTTTGAAATGAGAATATGTATAGGAAACTCCTTAGAAACTATTAAACACAAAAAATTAGAATATAAAGCTGATAATTATCTTTAACCTGTTACTATCATAGAATAGGTGTGAACTTCTACCTCATTCATATATGCAACCAAATAGCTGTTGAGCCATATTTACTAAGTGTCCAATACCATACAAAGTGCTAAGGATTTGGTGGACAAATGGTGGACAAGATAAACATGGTCCTTTTTCTTGTGGAGTTTACATGCTGGTGGGAGAAATACATAAAAATTAAGTAAACAAAAAATTAAAATAATTGCCAAGTATATTAAGTGCTGAAGGAAACAAAGAATGGGCAGAGATACAGAATAACAGTAATGACAACCTATTTTAAGTAAGGAAATCAGAGAAAACTTCTTTGGAGAGGTAAAAGATTTAAAGGAATGGAGAAGGGTAGGGCACTCAAGGAAAGCAAACTGCATGTAAAGTTGGGAAAGAGCTCAGCACATCAGAGGAACTGAAACACCCATGCAGAATTTCTAGATGAAGCATAGTGAACAAAATTACAGAAGTAGGCAGGGGTCAGATCACATAGGCTGTGGTTAGAAGCTTAAATTCATTCTAAGAACAATATGAAGCCATTCAAGGATTTTAAATGATTTTAAGAGGATTCAGTGTATCTTATAAGAAGAGTACTTTTGTGGCTCTGGACCAAGAGAAAAATAGAAGGAAATTCGATTAAAAAGATACTGTGATGGTCCAGAGGAAAGCCTAGATTAAGGTGGAAGTAGTAGAGAGACTTAAGATAGTTTTCATATAAACATCTTGAACTCAAAATGTCCTAATATGAGCTCCAAATCTTTCCTGCCAGCCTGTTCTACCTGCATCTTCCATCCTTTTAGCAGCATGGACTCAAATTTTTCGTCATCTTTGACTCCTGTTGCAACCTTCATCCAATGAGACAGCAAAGCTTAATGACTCAAACCTCAGAATAGATCCAGAAGCTGACCACATCTCACTACTCCCATTACTACCTAAGTACAAATTATCGTATTTTCTCATCTCACCCAGATTAATGAAACAGAGTCCTAATGCTCTCCCCTGTTTCTACCCTTATCCCCGATGATCTACTGTTCACAGAACTGCTAAAGTAATCCTTTCAAGTTTAAGTTAAATTGTGGCTACTCAAATTTCTGCAATAGCTCTGAGTAAAAGTCAGAGTCCTCAGAACAACCCACTGCAGTAGTTCCCAAATTTTGGGTGTATCAGAATCATTACAAAGGCTTATTAAAACACAAACTGCTGGGCCCCACCAACGGAGTTCTGATTCATTAGGTCTAGGGTGGGACCCAAGAATATATTTTAAATAAGTTCCCAGGTATGTTAATCTGAGTCCTCTGAGAAGTAGATGCCAATATATGCAAGAAATTTACCAGGGGAAACACCTGAGAGAAAATGAGGCGGGACCCAGGAGAGACTGGGATAGCTACCAAACTTAGATACATGTCTGATCCGATGTGAAACAGAGAGGGACAGAGGGAAGATCAGTAGAAATGTCTTCTATTGTAGTGTGATTCCAATCAAAGTGCAGAAAAACTTTCAGAGAGTTCTCAAGTGTCTCCCAGTAACAGGTCTGCCTTAGTATCCTTACCAGATTTAGCCATTGGCTAGGAATAGCCTATGGAAAGCAGCTTCAGTTCATATGGAATGACAGATTTCAAGGTGGTGGTGGGGCCGTAGTTCAATTATGCTCCCTGTATTTGGAGATCTGACAGGTGCATTCTTAGAGCTGTCAAATCAGGTAAGACTGATATTGGTGATCCTGGAAACCATACTTTAAGAACCACTGGCCAACATGATCTCCATCCATTTATATCTCTCTAACCTCATTTTGTCCTACTCTCTTTTTCCTTCATTCTGGTCACCTCCGTGTTATTCTTACTCCCTCACATTCAAGTCTTTGCTCAAATGTCATTTACCTTGTCAATGACACCTTCCCTGACGACCCTGTATAAAACTGCCACTAGTCCACTTCCCTACCCTACACTACTGATCCGTCATATTCTACTCTACATCTTTGTTCCACAGCACCATCATGTAATAAATAAATACATTTATTTCAAGTTATATCTTTTAGTTATTTTCTGTTTCCCATTACTAGAATATAACCTCCCTGGGGGCAGGGATCTTTGTTTTGTTCACGAATATATCCCAAGCACCTAGAATAGTGCCTAGCAAATGGAAGATGCTCAACAAATATGTGAAAATAAATTACATGAATTTCTACAGTTCTAAGAAGTGGAGAAATGGAAAAGGTTAAACCATCTATCTTTCACTGCAGTAAAAATTTACGTTAAAAAATTACAGCATAGAATTTGCCTTTCTTCCATTAGATTAGAAGTAAAAGAAAAATAAACAGTATCTCTGAATCAGACAGGTTTTCTTTACTTGGAATGATACTGGAAATACAGATAAAGAAATTTAAAAAGTTAACATATACTTACATTCCTGATACTAATGACACTTTGAACACGTGCTGAGCAGTGGAAGATGGATTGCCTAAAGCCACATTAAGTGCTCTGTCGATACTGAATGCCATCTGAGAAAGATAGCTTTCTGGATGCTTTCCATAACCATCGTATGGCACATAGAGGTAAGGAAAGATGCCATGCAGATGAAGACATGTCTTCTGACCTAAAATGTAACACATTATAAAGTTTAGTCTTGAGATGCATTTTAAAATTTTAACATTACAAAGCTCAGAATGCAAATCATTTAAATGTTCTAATGACAACACAGCTTATCTAGGATAAGAGTTGAAGAAAATTAACCCATAATTAAAGCCACCTATATTAACTGCATTTTACAACAGAACATTTAGAAGCAATTTATAAACATAAGTATTATAATATGATTGAAATAGTAGTTTTGGTGAAAATACGTTTGACTATTTTACCCTCACAATCTCACTGGTTTTATAAACTTCACTGAATCGCCCTATAATACCACTTATAGCACAGTTTTATGAATCTTACAAAAACTCACTGAAAGTTTTTTAAATAAATCAATGCATGTCTGTCTTGGCATAAAGGTTTTCAAACGACAGAGACTGCTCTGGGAGAAAGGAGAGGGTAAAAGCAGTTCCAGTATGTGGAATTTTGGTATAAAGGTGTGGAAGGGGATTTTGGGAAGGGTAAAAATGAAATTTTGCTATTAGGAAAAAAACAACAACAACTACAACCAAAAATGACAAAAACAAAGCAAAAGAAAATCTCTACAGATCATTTGTCCATAATGGACCTCTGATATCTAATTGCACATTTGGTGGAGTGGGACGGGAGGAAAACACAATGAGAGCTGAAAAAACAAGCATGCACACTTCCCAGGAAGCCGTTCTATCAGGTAAGGTGCAAAAGGGGTAAATGGTGCTGCCCTGCCAACAATCAGGTGCAGCTGTGATAAAGAAAAATAATACAAGTAAGAAACCACAAAAGAAGTGCCACAGAAACAGTAATGTATCCATGACAAGGTTAAGTAACAACAGCAGCAACAAAAAACAGATGCACCATTACTCTCATGAATCTGGCAGGGCTGTAGAGAAGTGGTTCCTGCCCTCAGAGCACTGTCCCTAGGTCTCCTTTGGGTACATGCCATTACTTCAAACAGGGAGAATGGCAGTGATGGAAGAACATATCCATTTTTTTCATGCTGTCACTATCACTGTACTGCCCAGCCAACGCAATCCTTAGGCTTCTTCTTCATCCCTTATCCCACCCTGCTTCACTGGGCTTTTTTTCTCTTTTGATAGGAAGGTAACTATTTGTTTGCTTATTTTTTCCTATTTATAATTTAGAATGATTTATATAAAATACACAGAAAATAGTTCTATGTTCTGTTGATATCTTATATTTAACACTATAGTGAATAACATCAGTTTATCTTATTTTTAAGGTACAGCTATAACAGAATTAACAAATAAATCTGGAACAGTTATTACATACAGCAGAGCAAAATCGGAAAGACCAACCACACAATAGAATAAGATCTATACCCTCTCAAGTGCAGTATTTGGATTTCAACTACCAACTTCATACTTCTGAAGAACTATAAATTGTGCTGCTGTTAGACCAGTTTCTATTTTTAGCAGCAGTTATGTTTCTTGATTTCAAAGGAATGGGGGAAAAAAAAACCCTTTCACTTAAAAGCAAAGTTTTTGATTATTTTGTTTCATTTCAAACCTGATTTTATCTACTAAATACTGCAATTTCTTAATTCTCCAAATAGAAAAAAAGCTAAATTGTAATGATGCTTTTTAAACATTTCAAGAAAAATGTTACATCCATTACCATTCAGGACATAAACCACAATTTGATTAAGAGCAAGTGGCATGCTAAATCATGGGGGTAAGGAAGATGGGGAGACAGAGAAGTATCCTCTTTTAAGTTGACAAATAAATCTAAGACCACTGATTACAGAAGTACTGTAATAGTGAGGCGCCTAGGTGGCACAGTCAGTTGAGTGTCTGACTCTTGCTTTCGGCTCAGGTCATGATCTCAGGATCATGAGATCCAGCTCGGGGTCGGGCTCCATGCTCAGTGCGGAGTCTGCTTAAGACTTTCTGCCCCTTACCCCTGTGCATTCTCTCAAATAAACAAATAAATCTTTCAAAACACACACAAAAAATTAGGTAATAGTTTATTTTATAAGTTTCTAAGTTCCTAAGATATTAATTTTACAGTCTGTATATCTCAAAAATGGAAATTTGGATAAATTTTACAAGAAATAATTATAAAATCTGATTTCTACTAAGTTTCTTTATAGGGAGAGTGTTCAAAGTTCACAGAATTTTTTAAAAATACCCACTTTTCATATCTCCTGTGAGGTAGGGGCATAAAGACATTATCTTTCTATTTCGCGGGCTTTGAAACTACAATAATTTGTGGTATATGACTTAGGAAAAAAGGAGAAATGATTTATTCAGCAGGCACTGAACCAGGTGCTTTACATATACTCAGTTCTAGAACATTTAAAAACCTTGCGAGTATCACAAAGCCTAACTTCCCCAAAATTACATATCTACTAGGTAATTGAATCAAAAGTTAAAAGCAGATCAATAAAGTCTAAAATCAATGCTCTTTTCATTTAACTATGCTGGTTCGATTTTTTTAAAAAGTGAATGTTGGCTTCCTTAATCCTTAACTCCTCAGTTTTTTTTATTTTTTATTTATTGGGACGCCTGGGTGGCTCAGTTGGTTAAGCAGCTGCCTTCGGCTCAGGTCATGATCCCAGAGTCCTGGGATCGAGTCTCGCATCGGGCTCCTTGCTCGGCAGGGAGCCTGCTTCTCCCTCTGCCTCTGCCTGCCACTTTGCCTGTTTGTGCTCTCTCTCTCTCTGACAAATAAAGTAAATAAAATCTTTAAAAAAAAAAAAGATTATTTATTTATTTATTTGAGAGAGAGAGAGAGACAGCGAGAGAGGGAACACAAGCAAGGAGAGTGGAAGAGGGAGAAGCAGGCTTCCCGTGGAGCGGGAAGCCCAATGCGGGGCTTGATCCCAGAACCCTGGGATCAGGACCTGAGCCAAAGGCAGACGTTTAACAATTGAGCCACCCAGGCACCCCAACTCCTCAGTTCTTATTTTGTAATGTAAATGCCTGTTTTCTTATCTGACTCTCCCATTTGAAAATTCTTTGGAGCTGGTGCTGTGTTTGAATGATCATAATATCCCCAGGACCGAACACAAAGCACATTATATGTGCTTAATAAATATTTATTAAATGAACAAACCCTCAGCAAAATAGAGTAACTGCTTAAGGAGAAAGGAATGGTGTAAAAGCCTTGAGTAGCTGAAAAAACAATCTATGAAAACAGAGGGACTTTGATACAACTAAGGATTACAGAGTTATAGGGGGACATAGGTGTTGGGAAGAGTCCCCAGCTTACTGCACTTTCCTACCCTGAATAACCCAAAGTCCCATGCAAAGCTGCAGTCATTTCATCAACACAGATGTACCTCCCTCTGGTTCTCCAGAGGCTAGGGATGGCTCAGTGCCTTAACACCTTTCCTCAAGAACAACCTCCTGAAAACACAGCATAAGAATTCTTGGCATTGCACTTAATGGTTCTAATATAGAGTGAGTATCACAGAAAAGAAAATGATGAGAAACAAGATAAACTCAGAAAGTTAAACTAGGAATAAGAAATGTGTAAAAATCAATGTGAGATTCCATTTCTTTTCGGCAATAGGTCTTTTATTATTGCAAAATCTGCAGTTCCATAATAGCACTGCTTTATCTTGACAAGACACAGACCACTCCTATAGACTTCCCTCCAACAGCTCTACACCACACAAAGTGTGGGGCCACACATATGTCAAGTACCCTGAAGATAAGCTATTCTGCTCCACCCCCATCAGTTAGGATTAGATTCAGCTGTGAGAAACCCTAAAATCAGTGATTTAAGCATTTAATTAATGGTTTCTCTCTCGTAACATAAGTCCAGAGCTACGTTGCTGGTACTGCACATTCAGGCCTTTGCAACATCTAGTTAGTTGCCTAGTTAACAACTTGTGACTTCAATCCAGAGGCTTTTTCACTATACTACAAAGAGCTCCACATATAGGATTCTTTAAAGAATATTTTTATAAAATTAGTGAAAGCTACGCTATTTGAAACCTTGCTAAATGATTTGGGATTCTTCAAAGGTTTAGAATATTAAGCTATGTCTAAGTAACATGTGGATCCAAAGCAAGTAAACAACTGGCATTCTTTTTTTTTTTAAGATTTTATTTATTTATTTGACAGAGAGAGAGAGATCACAAGTAGGCAGAGAGGCAGGCAGAGAGACAGGAGGAAGCAGGCTCCCCACCGAGCAGAGAGCCTGATGCGGGGCTCAATCCCAGGACCCTGAGATCATGACCTGAGCCGAAGGGAGAGGCTTTAACCCACTGAGCCATCCAGGTGCCCCGCAACTGGCATTCTTTGTTCCTAATTTCTGAATGTCCCCTCTTATCGTTATGTCAAACTGAATTAAGGCAGCAAACTTAGTAGGAATAAAGACTGTTGTTGGGAGAATAAGCCTACACACACAGGTTTCAAAAATTTTTAGAGTTTGGGTTTTCCAATTTGACTGATGTTGCCTAATTCAGAAACTGCAATAAAGTTGTTTCAGGAAAGCTCCATAGAAACTTGTCATAGCATAACCGCTGGCTTTTAAAGACACCATGGCAAAACTGTGTGGAGGTGCCTACTTTCCAATTCTGTGTAAGTAGGGCTTCTATAACTAAGGTAGATGCCTCTGTAACAGCCAATACTTGGGTACTGTGAAACTAATCTTTTAAGAATTTAGATGTACACTAAACATTAAGACCTCTGTATTTCAACACTTCTTACGTCATTTTCCCACATTTTATTCTGCATTTTAAGTGCCTAGATTTGGTCTCTTAAATTGTGCATCTAAAGTCTTATTAGCTTAGCCATAGAAAAATTACCTGTATTTTTTGTAGATACGTTTTTTATAAATAGAAAGACTAACAAGTAACATTACTCTAATTCTGAGTAATGCAAATTTTTTTCTGTAAAGATACATTTTTTATAAACAGAAAGACTAACAAGTAACATTACTCTAATTCTGAGTAATGCAAATGTTTTTCTGTAAAGTAAATATTTTAGACTTTATGGGCCATACCATGTCTGATACAACTACTTAACTCTGCCACTGTAGCTTGAAAACAGCCATAGACAATAAATACGTAAGTGAACAGGCATGGCTGCGCTATTCCAATAAGATTTCACTTCTGAAAACAGGCAGTGGGAAGGATTTGGTCCATGGATAGTAGTTTGCCAATTCCTGCTCTAACTGATGAGACTTCATCATCTAGAACAAAAAAGCTTAACATCTTCTTTTTTCTTTTCTTTTTAAAACAAGGTGACTGGTCACCACAATCAAAATCATGCTGGCCTAAGAGTATCCTAGGAGACTGAGTAAGAAATGCTTATTTTGTAACTTGCAACCCTATCTCCCAAATCTCAAACTCAATATACATAAGATTTTAAATAAAACTCTACACAGCTATCAAATAGAAAAGCTTGGTATGTGAAAAGGAAAATGTGTATTTAAGGAATTTTCGTTATTTTTTTAAGTTTTATACCATTGTCATTACTTCAATCTGTATCCCTCCAAGCACAGTCTTTCTTTGCTTCTCTTTAAAGTTTTACTCTTTCTTTCCCCATTCTCAGAAAACCACAAAATGAACCAAGCAAAACTAAGTGTTCTATCATCTATTATCCTCTAAGTAAAAAACAAGAATGTACATGAAGATTTAGAAATAAAGATGCTAAGACAGTATTATCAATAGTAAAAAAAAAAAAATGAAGACATTACAAATTTCCAAAAATAGGAGATTATGGTAAATCTATATCATGTCTATGGCTCTCATACCAGTTCTGCTTACTGCCTGTTTTTATAAATACAAATTTATTATAACACACCACATCCGTTATGGAATGGTCTATTGCTGCTTTGCTACTGGCAGAGGTTGAGTAGTTACAACAGAAACCTTCCAGCCCCCAAAGCCTAAATACATACTATATGGCCCTTTATGGAAAGTTTGCCAACCTCAGCAACAGATGGTGTTGAAGTATATTTCTTGGCATGAAGAGATATTTAAGATATATTTATTTCAGGTGATATTCAGGTTTATTTCAGTTATAAACATATATTTACCACAGTAAGCAAGATAATGATTTGATTTTCTTTTTGCTTATATATATTTTCCAAATATTATACAATTTCTGTAAGAGAAAGGCAGGAAGAAGTCATCTGCTTCTAAATGACCCAGAAATTAAAACAAACAAACAAACAAACAAACAAGAAACCACCAGCAGGTGCCTGGGTGGTTCAGTCGGTTAAGCATCTGCCTTCGGCTCAGGCCATGATCCCAGGGTTCTGGGATTAAGTCCCACATCGGGCTTCCTTCCCTGTGGGGAGCCTCTCTTTCTGCCTCTCTCTCATGAATAAATCTTTAAAGAAAAAAACACCACCAAGAACAACAAAAAAATAAGTACGATAATTAACTTTACAAAGGGCATATGTATATAACTTTCTGTTAAACAGTTTTTCTTCATATTCTCCATTGTAAATAATGCTTTGGGGTTTCACATTTATTCATGCCATTTTATTTCTTTGACTAAAGTATACATGGCTTTATTAGAATCATTGGCTTTGGGGCACTGGGGTGGCTAAGTTGGTTGAGCATCTGGACTCTTGATTTTGGCTCAGGGTCATGGGATCGAGCCTTGCATAGGGCTCCATGCTCAGCATGGAGTCTGCTTGTTCCTCTCCCTCTGCTCCTCCCCTCCCTTTCTCTCTCTCTCAAATAAATAAATAAATAAATAGGATCTTTTAAAAAAAATCATTAGTTTAAAGTCACCAATCCCACATTACTAACAGAACTATATCCCTCAAGGACCAGATGTCTCAAAGGCCTATTCAGGCATTTGTCTAATATATCTTTGTACTTCCAGTGCTAAACATGATTGGTTTTTTCATTCATAAATGTAGACATAAATTCTCTATTCTTCAAATACTTTGTTAAAGTCCAGCATTAGGTGTTAGACCATAGGTTGCTCATAATCACAGTCTCTGAACTCATGAGCTTTTTATGTCCTACTCAGAGATAAAGATGAGTAAATAGGCAATTGCAGTATAGCAATTCTATATTCAAAAGTATCTAACTCACATTAGTGAGAATATTGAAAGGCTTTCCAGAGGAAGCAACAGAAGAGCAAAGAGAGAATGTTGTGGTATATACAAAAATCTGAAAGCAAATGAGAATACTCATGGTCTGGGAACAGGAAAAATGTAGTTAGGAAGGAGCAAAGAGTGCAATGGAGAGAAAGGCAAAGTATACATGTGTTAAGTGTGAGAGTGTGCGTGTATATTCTGTGACCTGTGTGGATTTGCATTTTATAAAGTTTCCTTGTGGGCACATTGTGAGAGAAGCTAGGGACAGAGCTTTAATAGGAAAATATGTTTATGAGGCTGCTGGAGTAATTCAGAAGAGATGTCAGCAGAAATGG
Source organism: Potos flavus (assembly GCA_028534135.1). Classification (NCBI taxonomy): domain Eukaryota; kingdom Metazoa; phylum Chordata; class Mammalia; order Carnivora; family Procyonidae; genus Potos; species Potos flavus. The sequence continues at coordinate 44,652,542 of CM052886.1, read as the reverse complement.
AGAAAGCATCGAGAAGGACTTAGAGCACGGAATTTAGAGGTAACTGACTGGAATTTGGGAGTACAGTAAAAGAGAAAGAATCAAGGATGATGCAAATTTTTGGTTTAGGCAACTGGATAGATGTGAATGTCATTCAAAGAAAACTGAGAAAGATGAGTCGGCTGATTTCTATTTCGAACTTGTGGAATTTTACATGTTTACAGAATTTCCAAATGGAGATTTGCATTAGGCACAATTAGGTACACAGATGTTGAGCTTAAGAGAGAGATCTGGGTAGAGAAGAAACAGATTTGGGAGTCTGGATAACAGATGGGTAAAAATGCTCAAGAGAATACATAAACAAAAGAAGGGGCATAGGTCAGAAACTTGAGGAATAGTAATATTTAAGGGAGGAATAAAGGATTTTGATTTATGTGGGATATGAGAAAATGAGCCTCTGAAAAGGCTGCCAGGCAAGAAAGTAATAACAGCAAATACTTGAAAATATAAGCATGTTAACCAGGGACACAAAGTTCCAAGGGTCCATGAGAAATGTATAAGAGAAACGCAAGCAACGAGAGGCTGGATCAGAAACTGGGAGAAGGACGTACATAAAAGTATATAGAAATGGCAAGAAAACACTTCAGAATGGCAGAGGAAGAACCTTTAAAAGGCTGCTCCTCCATAATAGCAACAAGAACACCGGCAAATTCTGTCACTTTTTTCAGCATTTTGGAAATAAATTAAAAGGCTTGTGACAATCCACCACGTGTTTATTCAAGAAAACCAGTTGAATCTTAGCAAGAACAGCAAGCTTTGTAATATTCTAACTTCCCCTAATCCAATCTCCTCTGTCTCCCCGCACTCCCCCCACCATTCCCCCAGCTCCAGAGTAGCTGTGAAAACAGACAGCCAAGCAGGCACCGAAGGGACCAAAATAGATTTGCAGTTCTCCAAAAGCCCAATCACCAGAAAACTCACTATTTGACCTGCCTGGTAGCTCACTGAAAAGCTCCATTCTCAGGACTTTATTTGATCAGACTCAGCTCACTCTGTGTATAGTACTATCTGTAGCATCTTTATGGAAAACAACCAGCAGCAATTGTTTAACATCGCAGTTGCCTGAGGGAGTTTTACCAGTTGCTGCTAACACAAGGCTGAACAAAAGACTTAAAAGGAAAAGCTGAGGACTGAAATGTTCATAAGAACTTGAAAGGCTCTGACATAGTTCTGGAAATTTAGAAGGTGATGCACATGTATGGAGCTGTGTGCATGCTCAGGAAGGGATGAGAAGGCCCTAATCTTTCACTACGGCTGACCTTGAGGCTCTGCACCAACACACGAACATACAGAGGCCCTCAACAAAAGGTGGAAGGAGACCTATTAGCTCCAGGCATTTAAAGGAATCTCTAGTCAATCATTATCTGACCAATAAGCTACCTGAGCAGAGACTTCAAAGAATAGAGACTGTACAGAATTAATCCATGAAAGTCACTAAAGAAACAAACAACGTAACTAACAACAGAGCAATAATAAATCTTGGGGATAGGAAAGAATATGATTTCCTTAACTGTCAAATTATTTAAAATGTCTAGTTTTCAACAAAAAATGATAAGGCAAAGAAAAAGATAAGCATGGAAAAAAGAAGTCAATAAAACTGTCTCTGAAGAAGCCCAGACATTTAACTTACTAGACAAAGACTTTAAGCCAGCTATTAAAAATATTTCAAAGAGCAGGTGTCCCTGGTGGCTCAGTGGGTTAAGCAGCTCTTGGTTTCAGCTTAGGTTGTGATCTCAGGGTTGTGAGACTGAGCCCTGCAATTGGGCTCTGCACTCAGTGAGGAGTCTGTTTGAGATTCTCTCTCTCCATCTCCCTTTGCCGCCCCCCAAATAAAAATCTTTAAAAAAATTTCAAAGGACAAAAGATCATGTCTGAAGAATTAAAAGAAAGTTTGAGAATCATGTCTTACCTAATAGAAAATATAAATGAATAGAGAGATATATAAAAAAAAAAAATCAAATGTAAATTTTGGTGTTAAAAAAATTTTGGTGTTGAAAAGTGTAACAGAAATTAAAAATTTACTAAGGAGGATCAATAGCACATTTGAACTGGTAGAAGTATCAGTGAACTTGAAGACAGGACAGTTGACATTTTCCAACCTGAGGAACAAAAAAGAAAAAGAATGAAGAAAAATTAACAGAGCCTCAGAGATTTATAGGATTCCATCAAGAATACCAACATACACATAACGTGAGCTTTAGCAGAAGAGACAGAAAAAGGGATGGAAAAAATATCTGAAAGAAGTATGGCCAAAAAAATTCCCAAGTTTGACTGAAAACATTAATCTACATATCGAAGAAGCTCAATAAATTGCAAGTATGAGAAACTCAAAGAGATCTATGCCAAGATATGTATCATAACCAACCTGCCAAAGGAAAGGAAAAATCTTGAAAGTGACAAAAGAAAAGCAATTCATCATGTACACAATTCCCTCAATAAGGTTAAGAGCTGACTTATTAGAAATCATGGAGGCCAGTAGGATGATATTGTCAAAGTGATGAAAGACAAAGACTATTAACCAAGAATTCTATATCTAGCCAAACTACCCTTCAAAAACAAAGGAGAGCTGAGTAAAGTAGGAAGGAAGAAGAAATTAAGATGTTCCCAGCTAAATGAAATTGAAAGAATCTGTCACTAGCAGGGCTGACCCACAAGAAATACTAAAGGGGATCTCATTCCAGGCTAAAATGAAAGGACAATAGACAGTAGCTTAAATCCACACTAAGCAATAAAGAGTACCAATAAAGATAACTACATAGGTAAATACAAAAAATAAACATGTATTTTGTAATTCCTTCTCCTATATCATTTAAGACAGTTGCATAAAGTAATAATTATAAAATTGTGTTGATAGGCTTATAATGTGTAATGATGAAATTTGCATGAAGAATGTTATAATGCAGCAAAGTTTTTATGTACTACAGGCATACTGATATTGTGGGTTCAGTTCCAGACCACTGCAATAAAACAAATATTGCAATAGTGAGTCAAATGAATTTTTTTGGTTTCCTGGTGCATATAAAAGTTATGTTCACACTATAATGTTCACACTATAATTGTCTACTAGGTGTGCAATAGCATTGTTTAAAAAAATGATGTACACACCTTAAAAAATATTTTATTGCTAAAAATGCTAACCATCATCTGACCATTCAGTAAGCCATAATCATTGATCACAGATTACCATAGCAAATATAATAATGAAAGTTCAAAATATTGCAAGTTACCTAAATGTAACACAGACACTAAGTGATCAAGTGTTGGAAAAATCGTGCTGACAGAATTGCCTGATGCAGGGTTGCCACACACCTTTAATTTGTAAAAAAAAAAAAAAAAAAAAAAGACAGTATCTGCAAAGCACAGCAAACTGAAGCATAATGAAGTATGCCTGTATGAAAATTAAATTGGGATTAATCCAAACTGTCTTAAATTAACATGTTAAATGTAATACCCAGAGTAACCATGAAGAAAAAAACTAAGAGAGAAGGAGAAAGGTAGGGAGGAAGGAGGAAAAGAAAGGGAGGAAAGAAGGAAGAAAATGGAATTAAAATAGTATACTAAAAAATACCTATTTAGCATAAAAGACTATAATAAAGAAATAAAACAAAAGAGCATAAGACACAGAGAAAACAATAACAAAATGGCAGATATAAAACTACCCGGAACTGGTAGGTAGTCAAAGGACACATTATATCTTGCCCTATAAACCCTCAACTCAATGCAGAGTATCAATTTTCCCATTTCACATTCGCCAGTACAATTTGGGATACTACATAAAATGAGAACTTATAAGAAGCATCATAAACCAAAGAAAAAACAGAAGGACTAGAATCTTTTGCCTCAGTCATGTCAAACATGCTCAATATATTTCCTTGAATTAACATACTCTATTACCAGAAGAATCATCACTGAAGAAATAGGAAAAAGGTTGATGTGAAGTATTGTTTGAAGAAAATATGATTAGTATTTAGATGGAAAATACCGTAATTCCTATTCTTTCTAAGGACAAGCTCCCTTGCTACTTCAACTATATACACCTTCTTTTACCTACAAAAGTGTACAACTTGTTTCCTCACTTATGTCATCAGAGCACTTATATAAATTATGTATAGATTTACACTGTTTACATACAGTGGAATCACATCATATACGTATTTACATATATGTATTTACTGGTAGGAAGGAATCAAGGGGGATGGGAAGAGAGGTAGAGAGACAGAGATCAAGTGAATGAATATGAGAATGTAATTAAATAGTTCCAGTGTGCCCAGTCAGTAAATTTACGACCCAGTGTCATGAGACAGGGTATATAAATGTTATTCCTTAGTCTCAGTTCCTTTGTTGTTTTTTTTTTTTTTCCTTTGTATTTCTAAAGTGGAAGCATCTCCTACTGAAAGTGCCAACTAAGTGTGATTCTGTTTCAAAGATACAGTTCATAGTTTTTCATGAAACATGGCCCTGATTATGGGCCAACTATTTCCACTAGAGCTTAGCTGAGGAAAAGTGCTCAGTGTCTGTGTCTGTAAATAAGGAAAATTAAGCTGCTGGACTTATTAAAAGATAGTGTGGCAGAATTCATGCAGTTTAAGAGACTGTCAAGGGAAATTCTGCCTAATTCTAAAAAAGGTTTTAACCTCATACCTTTGCCTCTGAACCTAATTCCCATGTAAGATGCAACGTCACTGTTTCTGTCTCCATACCTACAGTGTGAGTTCCATGAACACATGCCTCATGTCTTCTTATTCTTCCTATTCTCAATGTCTACCAGAGAGCCTAGAATACAGGGGGTGTTTGATCCACATTGGATAAGCATGTGCAACATAATATATGTACTTGGTCTTTATGTCTCATTCCACAACCCCACTCCCCACCTGCCACCTGACCTCCAGAGAGGGGAGAAGGACTTAAAATTTAATTCAATCACCAATGGCCAATAATTTAATCAATCATAACTTTGTAATGAAACTTCAACAGAAACTCTGGAACAATGAGATTTGGGAAAGCTTCCTGGTTGGTGGTACATCCGAACTCCAGAGACATCTGAGCTCAGGACCCTTCTGAACCTTCTGGTTCATCTGGCTGTTCATTTGTATTCTTTATAATAAACTGTATGAATATAGCATTTTTCTGAGTTCTATAAGTTGTTCTAGCAATTTATTGAACCTGAGGGTAGGGAGGGTTGAGAGAATCCCCAAATTTGTAATTAGCTAGGCAGAAGTGCAGGTAGCCTGGGTATCCATTTGTGGCTGGCATCTGAAGTGGGGGTGATCTTGTGGAACTGATCAGGGATTAGACCCTGTGGGGGTCTGCATTAATTTCAGGTAGTGTCATAATTGAGTTGAATTACAGAACACCTATAGCTGACGTTAGAGAACTGAGAATTTATTGTTGGAAAACCAACAGGATAGGATATCTTTTTCATATTGGTTAACTCCTTAAGAGGTCTTTCAGCTGAGTTTTGTAGAAAATTTGACTGCCTTTATTTTTTTTCTCCTTATTAATTTCTACTCAAAAGCTAACAAAGATATTTATAACGCCCCCCTTTCTTCCCTATTTGCAAGAGAACTAGAAGGGACTGAATTAAAGATCAACTTTCCATATTAGACACCAGTAAACTAATAAACAGCAAAATATAACGAAATGACATGTCCAAAATTCATGTGTAATTTAGTTTGCAATTATTCCTATAGAAGGGAAACCGGTAATTACTTTCACTTTCACGGTGACTCGGAACCTCAGTTTGGGTACTATTTAAAGGCTCACACAGTATGGTATACCATCACATTTTTCTAAAAAGGCTAGCCTTAAAAAATTAAACTGATAACAGTGTTTTCAAGCCAGAATCTCCAAGAAAATGTATACCTTTCAGACTAAATGTCATAAAAATAATTAGTATTTATTAACCTTTGCTAAAAATAAAATTCTGGCTTGTAAAACACATATTGTTTTGGGACGCCTGGCGGGCTCAGTTGCAGGTTCATGAGTTCAAGCCCCACATTGGGTGTGGAGCCTACTTAAAAAAACAAACAAAAAAAAACAAATATTGTCTCAGTTTCACGTTTTATGGCCAGAATGGTCACACATGTTAATCTATGTGGTATTTCAATTCAAAGGTAAGTAATCCAAGGTCTTAAAGTAAAATTAATAATCTGATTAGTATCTGAAAATTCACATCCAATGATGTAAAACAGTATTAATAGCTAATCAAGATAAAGCTACTATTCAGTCAAATTTGTATATAAATGCCTGAATTTTCTTTCAAAGACACATAAACAAAATAAAATGATACAGGTAATTAAATTAATGCAAATCTAGTAAACTATTCAACCATTTTTTATGATAGTTTAACACTAAAAGACCTTAAAATTTTACCTATCTACAAGAAAGTAAAAAGATAACACAGAATAAGAGAAACTATTTAGAAATCATGTTTGATAAGGGACTTGTATCTAGAGAAATCTTACAACTCAGTAATAAAAGGACAAATAACCCAATTTTAAAATGGGCAAAGGATCTGAATAGACATTTCTCCAAGAAGATCTCAAAATGGCAAGTACATGAAAAGATGCTCAACATTAGTAGCCATCAATGAAATGCAAATCAAAACCACAATGAAATACACTTCACACCCATTAGACCGCTATAATGAAAAAGTGAGACAGTAACAAGTGTCGCAGAAAAACCGGAAATCTCATATACTGCTGGTAAGTAAGAATGTTAAATGGTATAGCTGCTTTGGAAAATAGGTTGGGGGACGCCTGGGTGACTCAGTCAGTTAAGCGGCTGCCTTCAGCTCAGGTCACGATCCCAGGGTCCTGGGATGGAGTTCCACATCGGCTCCTTGCTCATCCGGGAGCCTGCTTCTCTCTCTGCCTCTGCCTGCCACTCTACCTGCTTGTGCTCTCTCTCTGACAAATAAATAAATAAAATCTTTAAAAAAAAATTGGAAAACAGGTTGGTAGTACCTCAAAAGATTAAACATGGAGTTATCATATGATCAGCAATTCCATTCCTAGTTATATGCCCAAGATAAATGAAAATATACACCCACACAAAAACTTGTACATGAATGCTCATAGTAGCATTTGTCATAATAGCCAAAATGTGATAATAACTAAAGGTCCATCAACTGAGGAATAAATATAATGTGGAATATCCATACAATAGGATATTTATTCAGCCATTAAAAGGAATGAAGTACTGATACATGCTACAATATGGATGAATAGGCAAATTGTAAACTGTACCCAAATAAACCTCTTACATAAATTTTTTTGGCCCATACATACTCGTTGTTTTGTTTTGGAGGTCTCTAATGAGAAGACCTAATTTTGAATATATCATCAGCGTCAATGCATTCATTAAAATGAATTATTGGATTTGCATCCTAGAAATAAATTCTGACTGAATGAGAGAAATATAACCATTAGTCCATAAAGCCACTTATATACATCTCTATTTCCACTTAATGATGCACTAAGTATACTATTTTAAACATTCAATCACATTAAGATATGTTGTCAAATTCCAGAGAGATGCTCTACTTAAAGTGATTATCAAAAACAGATAACGATTAAGAACTGTCAATGTAAGAAAGTTTTTTCAGACAATAAAACTTTAAGACAATAAGCTAAAACTGACCTACCACATGTACTTAATATTTGCTCTGTCAAAAGGTAGAAGCAGCATAGCCTCCTCCCACCCCTCAAACCATCCCCTCTAAAAATGTTGTACAGCTTTTGTATATGAATTAAATGGAAGTTTTCTTATTACTATGTTCAGTTACTCCATAGTAGACTGCAACAGCCATTTAGTTCTACTAAGCATAAAATTGGTTATATGGGGGCCTGAATAAAGCAGTTATAAATCATGAATATTAGAATTCCAAAATATTTGACAAAAACATACTGCCAAACCTATCAAAAACAATGCAAACCAGAAGTCAATGGAGCACTATCTTTGAAGTATTAAAACTTAATTTTTTTAGTGGTTGCTTTCAAGTTTGCTGTATACATTTAATGTCAAATGACATTATACTGCACTTCATGGGTAGTACCTTAAAACAGTATTCCAAATTCCTCTCCTACCCCTTGTAACATTGCTATCAAATTTCACTTATCTATAAGCTATAATCACTCAATACGTTGTTTCTATTATTTTGAAATTATCTATTATATCTATTAAAGACAGAAAATAAAAGGTTTTGAGGCGCCTGGGTGGCTCAGTCTTCAAGTGTCTGCCTTTGGCTCAGGTCATGATCCCAGAGTCCTGGGATCTAGCCCTGGATTGGACTCCCTGCTCAGTGGGAAGCCTGTTTCTCCCCCTCCCACTTCCCCTGCTTGTGTTCCCTCTCTTGCTGTCTCTCTGTCAAATAAATAAAATCTTAAAAAAATAATAAATAAAAGGTTTTATTTTACCTTCATTTATTCCTTCGCTAACTTTCCTTTTTTCTGAAGAACTTATTTTAATATTTCTTGCAAGGCAAGTAACAGTTCTTATTGGCAACCGGTTCTTTCAATTTTTATTTGTCTAAGAAGGTTTTTATTTTTCCTTCACTTTTGAAAGATAAGTCCAATGTATATAGAATTCTAGGTTGGCGATTTTCTCTTTCAACACCAAACATTTCATTCTACTCTCTATGCTTGTATGGTTTGTGAAGGGAAGTCCAATGTAATTCCTAGCCTTCTTTCTATATAAAAGTAAGGTGTTTTTTTCTCCTCTAGCTCCCTTCAAGATTTTCTCTTTGTCTTTGGTTTCCTGCAGTTTGAGTATGATAGGTCCAGGTGTAGATTTGGTATTTGTCATATTTGGTGTCCTCTGCGTTTCCTGGATTGGTGGTTTGAAGTCTGTCATTAATTTTGAAAATTCTTAGCCATTATTACCTCAAATATTTCTTTTGCTCCTTCCTCTCTTTTCCTGATGTGCCCATCATCAGCATTCTTTACTTGTTACAGTGCTTTTGATTTCTATTATTTTCTTTTGATTCTTCGAATTTCAATCTCTGCTTACATTACCCATCTGTTCTTACACGTTGTTCACTTTTTCCATTAGAGCCCTTAGCATACTGATTTCCCAGTATGACAGTTCCAAAATCTCTGCCTTATCTGACTAGAAGTTAGACTGTATTTACTGTAGCTATGGGTATCAGAAGCTAAAATTTCCTCAAATGTCCTTGTTGTCCTCGGGTTTCCCTAGAAACTCCTTTAATAAAGCACAAACCTCATAGTTCTTTCATCTGTAATCCTTTATTATTACATAGGAGCCCTGTTGATGTAGTGGTAAAATGTGAGGGGAGGGGAAGTATTCCATAATCCAATGATGAGGTCTCAGTCTTTCAGTGGGTCTGTATTCTTGGCTATGGCTTTTGAAAGTGCCTCTTGGACTTTTTTTTCCCTATAGATAAGAGAGCGAGGTTAGAGAGGAAGTTGGGTGTCCCCAAGTTGGTTAGGCTCTAGTAATTTTCCTTTTAAGCAGGGAGAGAACAGAATGCTATGAGCAGATTTCAAAATGGTTACTATTCCCCTCCTGCTGGCAACATGAAGAAATCCCCCTGCCTCCCAATCTTAACTATGAGAACCCAGTGGAGCCTGTGGGAAAAAACCTCACAAGAACGTGGGAGCCCTCCTAAAACTGGACTCCCAAGAGTTTTTAACTATCAAGCTAATCCACACTCGGCTTCCAGCAGATCATCAATTACAGTTAAGTTTTCCTACCAGTTCTTGGCTTCATTAGCTTATGCTCCCAGCAAGCTGTGATTCTTTGTATTCACTTGTCTCTCTCCAGTTTTGGAGGCACCGGTTTACTCTGTGATCTTAGTTCTCTGATGGATCTAAGAAGAACTATTGCTTTTTAGTTTGTTCAACTTTGTTCCTACTATAAGGACCTCAAGAGTGGTGACTTCTAATTTCTTTCATGTCTGAGTGGAAACCAGAATTCAATGTCTTTTTGATGTATTCCCATCATTCCTTGAACACTTTTTTATTTTCTGGAACAAGAAGATGTTCCAGGTTTATCTTTCACTTTTCTCAAGGGACTCTTGGTTACTTTTAGTGGATTATATTGTTTAGAAATCAAGATCTGGATGCAAAGTATGCTCATTGCTACAAGGGTATCATTACTTCTAGAGCCTCTAAGCACATACTAGGAAATTTATATATTTATAAACATACACACACCCAATATTTCTCTATCTATCCATCCATCCTTCTCTGTATATAATGAAAACTATACTCAAACCTCCAATTCCAACCCAACACCCTACAGACATTCTAATTGTCCCTATGTCCATGCTTCTTTTCTCTTTTGTCCAACAGTGAGAAACCTGGCTCCCATTTTCCTTAAGGTATTTACTTGTTTGCACAATCCTAAAAAACCTAAGTACTTTCAGAACTTCTACCCACTACCATTGAGAAAAGCACATATACCAAAATTGGAATGATACAAAGATTAGCATGGTCCTTATACAAGAATGACATGCAGTATCTGTTTACTGTTTACTGGGGGGGGGGGGGGGGGGGGCGGCGGGTGTCGGAGTGAAGTGGGGTGGGCACAGAGAGGAGAACTGGTAAAATTTCCAGATAATAAAATGCACAAATACTAACTACACTTTATTAATTTTGACAAATGTCAATCTTTATTAAGTTATGGAACGTTTCCCATTTTCATCACCTCCAAAATTCCCTTGTGCTGCTTTTCAGTCACTTCCCACCTCCTGTGAGGCAGTCACTGTTCTGATTTTTCACAATAGTTTTGTCTAGCACTTCATAAAAATGACATATTCTTTTGTGCCTCGATTCTTTTGCCCAGCACTACGATTTTAATGTTCACCCAGGATGTCACATGTATCAGTAGTTCATTCCTTTTTGTTGTTCCATAGTAACTCCTTGTATGGATAATCAGTTTGTTTACCCATTTTATATATGATAAGAGATTCAGAGTACCTAAAGTCATAGAGTTAACTGGATGAGAAAAATTCCAAGGACCCCAGAACCAGAAGTATTATAAACTCTTGATTCTTAGTTTGGTGTTCTTTTCACTTTACCAAAGCACCAAACAAATTTTAAAAATAACAACTGGGGCACCTGGGTGGCTGAGTTGGTTAAGCATCTGACTTTTGATTTCAGCTGAGGTCATGGTCTCAGGATCGTGAGATGGAGCCATGAGCTGGGCTCCATGCTCAGCGGGGAGTCTGAGATTCTCTCCCTCACCCTTTTCCTCTCCCCTTCCACTCATTCGTAAGCACTCTCTAAAATAAATCTTTAAAAAATAAATAAAAAATAAAAAACCCCAAAAACTCCACAGATATATTTTTGTCATATAAATTTAGTGATGTATAAGGAACTACCTACATATAATCACATCACAGATGTAATAATATTTTTCAAAATCACCACTGTGATACTTTCCAATGAGTTGTTAGTAGGAAATGAAAAATATCCAAAATTAAAATGGTATTAAATCAAATACAAATATTTTTAAATCTTTAAGACTATCTATAGTTAACAACATTGACATTTCTTCAATAATCCATAAATCCATATTCCCTCCTAATCCTTACTTCTGCCAATGCTGATTTCAAATTTACCTGGCATTTCTTAAATATCTCTTAAACATTTACCTTATAATCAGTCTTCAATGAAAGTAATTTACACATTCATTATTCATTAATTTCTTCAGTTTATTAAACTTATAAACTACCAAGAAGAGTACTCTCCTAATTCTAGCATTTCTAGGCAATTTTTAGCCTTTTGAGGATCTCTTCAAGTCTGTTAAATCATCCAATTCTGATTCCCTATTTAGAAAATATATCAATCTCTCTCTTTAAAACATAACATAAAAGACAGCTTTTCTTCAACCCATAATCTCTAAGCTCCTTCTCAAACCACAATTTAGTAATTTCGATCTAAGGATGATAATTTTTCTGTAGTATGAAATGCTACTACTTACCCCTCATGATAAAAGTGTATGGTAGCACCATTCAAGGTGACCTTAAGTCATTGCCATAGACTGAAGGGCCAAAAAGCAGAACACCAAGAGTGAGACTGCCATTAGGATGGGTTGTGCCACCACCTCCCCTACTGCCCCAAACATACATACCCTGTGTCTTGGCCCAATCTAGAAGAACTTTCTGAAGATGAAGTAGTGGAGGAAGTAACAGAGAATTTGAGATCTCTTCCTTAAAAGTATGAACGAATCTATGGATCTGTTTTATTTGATATAAGCCCCAATGTGAGGTTCCCCTCTAATAGGTTTCTAGAGTTTTCATGTATTCCAAAACAACATCCATCTCACAAGAACATGGTGAAATATAAAGTGTACCTTGAAGTACTGAGCATCTGTAGATACTATATTAATTTGAAATAATCCTACAAGTGAGGGGTTATTATCCTAATTTTCCTAATGTGAAAACAGATTAACTTTAGACTTAATCAATCTACCATATATGTGATGGCCCGAGAACTTAAAAGTCTATAACAAAAATAAGGTGGATGGGACAAACTGACTTAGTGTATTTCACTTACGAGTCACAATCCTTAGCTCATAATTTATGTGAAATAAAATACTAATTATTATTTGGAGTGAAGAAAACGAAAGGTTTAAGATGTGATCAGAGCACTGAATACAATTCTATAACAAAATTTCCCAATTCCCAGTCACTACATCAAGGACAAATGATGGTTTGATTATTAACAGCTATGGCAAAGACAGCTGTTTAGCATTTGGATTCACCTTTTGGTTTTAGGTTCCAAAAATTCCTGTGAACTTCTGCTTTCATCCAAACAAAATTAAAATTTTTGATATAGCCAAGACAACATGCCTGAAGAGTTAGACCACAAGTCTAATGAAATTAGACTTTTTTTTTTTTTTTTTGAAATTAGACTTTTTTGAAAGAAAAAGAAATGCCAGGGCTGTAATGTCACCTGCTCATTCCTCTTTTGTGCCATTAGAAAAATTGTACAAAGTAGGTTAATGCTTAAGGTATACTTTCCTGAACTCCTTAATACTTTTCATACTACTACTTCTCTAAAAATATAGTGGCCAAAATAAAGGAGATTTGTGGAAGGCAATGATTAATCCAGAGAACTAATGTAGGTAGTCAGGCAACCGATCATCTCATCATCTTCAAGAATTAACTGAAGGTAATAAGATGGCAATGGGAAAAGAACATAAGCTCTTGGAACATGGCAAAATGCCTTGGAAGGGAAGGAAAAATAGAAACTTTTGGTCCTAAAGTGTCAATGAGAATATACTTCTATCTGAAGAAAAAAAAAGTGTTAACAAGAATGCAGATAAAATAAAGACAATTAAAGGTAGTAAATAAATTTAGAAATTGGATTATTAAAGTTATCCTTACAAAGAAAGTATCTTTTAAAAATATTTTCTGGCCTAGTTGTTTCAAAGAAATAAGGAGAATAAGCCAACAACGAACCATACATTTTTACTGAACACCTAGTATAAAAATGGTTTTGTATAGGTAATGTGATTTTACTTATTTTTTAAAAAGATTTTATTTATTTATTTGAGAGCGAGAGAGAGAGAACATGAGTGGTGGGGAGGGACAGGAGGAGAAGGAGAAGCAGACTCCCCACTGAGCAGGGAGCCCAACTCAGGGGCTAGATCCCAGGACCCCAGGATCATGACCCAAGCCTAAGGCAGCGGCTTACTCACTTAACTGACTGAGCCACCCAAGCACCCTGGTAATGTGATTTTAAAATGAATTAAATACAGTCTCTTGCCCCATCTCTACCTGGGGATAGGGCTGGGGTACCAAGTTTCATATAAGACATAACAGAGATGGAAACAAAATGCTTAGGGAGCCTAGAGAAAAGAGAATTAGAATGGGGATATGGCAAAAAAGGTTTCACAGAAGTGATATCACTTCCAGTGATATCCACTGGACTTTAAAGGATGGGCAGGTATTTAATAGGCATAGACAGGAAAAAGGTAGAGCAAGAAAAAAAAAAAAAGAATAACATAAGAAAGGTATGGGAGTTAGAAATAAGTGTAGGATATATTCAGGAAAATCCAAGTGTACATGAGTGGGGTGGAAAAATAGTGTTCATGGTAGAGAGAGAGAAATATGAGAAAAGGAAAGCCTAGAGAAGCAGACTGGAAAAGAGACTGAGGAATCCCTAAACACTACACAATAAATTCATTTTTAGCAGTAGGGATTCAAATTATTTTGAGCCTTAGAGACACACATAATCTAGGTTTGTACTATCAGATAAGCTTGCATACAAGTTAAATTTCACTTTAACAACTGTGCTGTCTTGCAGTCAATCATCAACTCTCATGTGAAATTTAAAATCAGAATAAATGCAGAAGCTGGGTAAATGCTAAATTTTAAAGTAGATCCAGCTGCTCAATGGTCAACATGATTATAAACGAGGTGATCATTTAATTTGTCATCTAAACTGGGATTTTTCAGAATAAAGGGGGAGCATTATTAATAATTATGCTAGTATAAATTCAGAACATCCCAAGTAAACTGGGATGAATGGTTAACCTAGTTATAAAAACTCCCCAAATCAAAGGGACTCTTTCTTAGATTCTCTTCAGTGGGAATCTCCCACTGTGGAGCAGGAGAATCCAGCATTTGATATTGAGATCAATGGCTATGGCGTTTTAAAGAGGCACATATTAAAAATGAATAACAGATCTATTTTTATAGTAACAGAGACTTGAAAGGTGAATAACTTCATGCAAATCTGTATAAGACTTCTTTATCTTAACTAATGACAACCATGAACACGAAGCAACTACATACCCATTACTAACTTTGCAAGCACATTTAGACTTAAGATAGTATTCCCTGAATTTCTGTGTTTTTTATATTTGAAAACAAGTTAATTTTCAACTATCCCAACCATCTCAAAGCATATTACTTTTTCTTTTAATATAGTACAAGAGAGAAAAAAAAATCTGTTTTTATTGCTAAAATTACAGAAAACACTTGATGGCTTGGCAAAAGATTGTTACGTGGGTGGTTACAACTTGGCCTTTAACCTCTTGCCAAATACCATACCACATGTGTTCTGAATTACCGGTAAACCCAGATGCCCTCATGTGAGATATTTCAAATCCAACCAGAAATTAATTGAGGCAAAACAATCCTATGGTCTTCATCAATGAAACCAACAACTTCTTAAAAAAAAGGGAGGGGGGAAGAAACCAAGAACTTCTAATGTCTAATATGAGCACTTTGGGAAAATAATTTAACTTCTTTCTAAATATTCATTCTGGTTAAAGTCTAAGACTGATAAAGAAGGTCTTGACACTGCAAAAAGAAATCAAACTTTTGATACTAAAAAATATTTACAATCACCTAATACCACAGGTTGGCCAACTTTTTCCCTAACAGGACAAATAGTAAATTTTTAGGTTTTGTGGGCCATAGAGTCTCTTGTTGATAATACAGAAATGAATGGAGGGGGCTGTGATCCAATAAAACTTTACTTAGAAAAACAGGTGGTGGGGCTGGATTTGGTTCTTTGGGCTTTATAAAAGTATAAGCTCCTTTGTATCACTCGTCCTGGACAGTGTCTGGTACATAATATATGCTCTGGAAATGTCTGTAGATGAATCATTATTTAATCAAAAAACATAAGCAAAATGTCTGAGCTATCTTGTTACAAACATTGTGTTTACTGAATGTTGAGACTAACTTCCTAGTTAGAATTTGTAAGTCGGTATTTCTCACAAAAATACTTACTTTAAATTTTTTTTCATTTAAAAAACTATAATTGTAATATTAATCATGGTCATGTCACTACTGAACTCTGTTTACCCAAGATTAATATTAATTTTCTGGCTCCTTGGCAATTTACATAAATAGATAATCTGATTACATAGTATAAGGACTAGAGCTGAAAGGTCATGTTGAGTTAAAGCTAGAGTTAATACCATGGTAAGTGAGAGTCAAAGGCAGGTGGAAAGAACCCTGAAGAGAAGACTGGTGTGCGGAGAAGAGCATGGAAGAGAAGACAGACCTGTCTGTACCATGCAGTGAAGATCTGAGAGATTTCTCTGTATTATAATAATAAATCTCCTTTTTATTAGAGCTTCTTTGAAAGGGCTTCTGTTCTTTGCAGTTAAATGATTCCTGCCTAGAAAATGGATTATGAAACATTTGGAGAGGAGTTAATATTTGAGGTGAATTTTAAAAAAGTGATTAGACAGGGATTCCAGTCTACATGGATTAATAGGGAACAGATTTACCCTCCTGCCTGAAACAAAACAACAAAAAACAAGAAAAAAAATGAAACAGACATTAGAAATGGCCAGTATAGGAGAGTAATCCCTGACAGAAGGGAAACAAAGTGAGCCCTCTTCTAACAGCTCCCTGCTTAGAGCTTCCAGGGAGCAGAGGCAGAAAGAAGTCAGATGGAGCTCAGCAGTCTCCCTGAGTTGAGGAAGTAGGAGTCCAAGCCTGCTACAATATGTCTGGTAGAGTACCACAGAGGAGACAGTTGCAGAAAGATAGTAGAGTAGATCTGCAGAGGGTCCCTTGAAGACTTAGTATGAGTAATATCAGCACAAGCTTGTGAGTAATCTACCCAAAGCGAGAGAAGGACTAAAAGGGGCAGAGGGACCAATTTCAGGGGTCAGACAGACAGTGGCAGGAATAATTTGTTTCATACAGAAAGGGAAAAAATCTCACACTTCACAGGACATCAGGCAGAAAAATCATAAGGTTATTGCCTCAGTAATGGAGCAAAATGAGCCCTGGATAAAGTTTGTTCTGGTTCCACCTGAACAAGCATAAAAACAGCAGTGAAAGTGTCAAACGATTTCCAAGTAAGTGTCCCAGAATAAAACTCTAGAATATTTCTAGAAATACAAAATATCCCCAAAGCAAGGTTAAATTCATGTCTTCTATCTGATAAAAAATTACCAGGCATGAAAAGAAATAGAAAAATATGGCCCATAATGAGAAGAAAAAGCAGCAACAGAAACAAGCCAACAACTGATAAAATATTGGAATCAGCACAGATATCAAGATAATTCTTATAATCTGTACATTGAAGAAAGGGGAGGAATGCTTGGACATGTTAAGCAGAGATGTGGACAATATAAAAAGGTGAATCAAAATTTTCATCTTACTAGAGATGAAAAATAAATGTTTGAGATGAAAAATACAATAGATGGAATTAATAGTACATTACAAATGCCATGGGCGCCTAGATGGCTCGGCGAGGCTCAGTCAGTTAAGTGACTGCCTTTGGCTCAGGTCATGATCCTGGAGTCCCAGGATCAAGCCCCACATCGGGCTCCCTGCTCACCAAGGAGTCTGCTTCTCCCTCTGCCCCGCCCCCTGCTCCTTCTCTCTCTCTCTTGCTTGCTCACTTTCTCTCTCTCAAATAAATAAAATCTTAAAAAAAAAAAAAAATGCCAGAATGAAGGATTAAGAACTTGAGAGCAGCAACAGAAATTACCCAAAATGAGGCACAAAATAAGTCTGAAAAAAAAAAAAAAAAGATCAAAACATTAGTAACCCACACAACTTTAAGCAGACTCATACATATGTCATTGGAGTCTTCAAGGTGGAGGATAAGTGCTATATAAAATTATATTTTAAAAAGAGGAAAGGATAGTATGGGCTTAAAGTAGTGCATAAGAGCAAGCTATAGAGATTATGGAGAGGAGGAAAGAAATGAAAAAAGTTGTACATTTGGTTATAAATCTGACAATGGCTGACAAGTAACATAGCTAGAAGCTATTACCTCTAAGAAAGAAGAAGGACTAGGATTAGGATGTGACGGTAAGAAAAAAGAGAACTGAGAAAATTTTAAAGGAAGAAATCATAGGAATTCATGATTAACTGTATACTGAAAAGGACAATGTTAAGAGGTTGAAATTTTGAAAAGGACCAGACTAGTCTGAATCCCAGCTTCTCTATTTACTATTTGAACTTGGAGAAGTTATTCAATATCTCTCTGCCTTAGTTTCCTCATTAGTAAAGTAGAGAGATAATAATAGCGCCTATGTAACAGGGGCTGTTTTGAGAATTAAATGAATTAAAACATGAAGTACTTTGGCATGTAATAAGTGCTTAATAAACACTGGCTATTGCAGTTCTCAAAACTTTTGGTCTCAGGACTATTTTTCACTCTTAAAAATTATGGCGGACCCCAAAGAATTTTGCTTATATGGGTAACGTTGACCAGTATTTACCGTATTAGAAATTAAAACTGAGAAATATATAAAGTATTAACATTTTCATTCGTTAAAAATATTAAACCTATTACATGTTAACATGAATAACATTTCGTTTTTCCAAAGAAAAAAACTGGTACAAAGATAGAAGCTGTTTTACATTTTTGTAAAACTCTCTGACGTCTGGCTTACTAAGAGAAAGCTGGGTTCTCATATCTGCCTCTGCTCAATCTGTTGTTTATGTTGTTTTGGCTGGGAAAGACAACCAACCAATCTGTGTCATGTAGAAGCTAATACACCCAAGAAAGCTAAGACAGCATCTCCTGTGTAGAATGACTAAGTTTAAAAAGGGGGACAGCATAGTATTCGTTCTGTAAATCTTAAGAGTGCTCAAGAGAATAAGGGATTAACTATAAACTACTCTAGTCAGCTCACAAGAGAAAGAACCAGAGAAACTATTAAATTTATCCCACATGGGGTATAAGGAGAACTGCAGAAAGGATGGAACCACAAAGAATTCCCATATAAGATAATAGAGATTCATAGCTCTACATGAATAGTAAGGAAATGCCTGGGCCTGAGCTGAGAGTTTGGAAAGTTCAAGTGTAAGAAGCCAGATCTCCAAAGAACATAGAGAAAAAGAGAACAGGCCCAAGGAATGGAATCTGGGGCAGGTAGAGAGGCCAGGGGGTTGCTGGACAGAAGGGAAACAACTTAAATCTTTTTTTTGTGGGCAAAAGATTATTAAACAGATACTTCACCAGAGTAGATATGTGAATGGCAAATAAGCACATGAAAAGATGTTCAGTAACCTTAGTCCTTAGAAATGAAAATTAAAACAATGAGGTATCATTACATTCCCACTAGAAAGAATACAATTTAAAAAAAACTAAGCCAGAACCAAAGGTTGAGAATACGGAGAAATTGGACCTCCCACACACTGTTGGAAGTAATGCAAAATGGTATAGCTCTTTTGGGAAAGAGTTTGGTAGTTTCTTATGAAGTAAACTAACTATATGACCCAGCAATCCTATCCCTAAGTATCTGTAAGAGAAATGAAAAAATATATTCACACAAAAACTTGTACATGACTGCTCACAGCAGCTTTATTCATAACAGTCCAAACTGGAAACTATCCAAATGTCCAGATCCCAGTGAACGGTATAGCCATATAATGGAATATGACTTAGCAATATAAAGGAACACACTACTCATATATGCAAGAATATGGATGAAGGCACAAATAACTACATATTGTATGATTCCATTTACATGAAATTCTGAAAAAGGCAAAACTATAGTAATTATATAGTAATTACAATGACAAAGCAGATCAGTGGTTGCTGGAGGTGGGGAGGGAGCTTTGATTGAAAGGGACACAAAGAAACTTTTAAAAAGTTTAGAGTAATAGAAGTGTTCTATATTATCATGATTGTGGTGATGATGGTTACAGGATGGATACGTTTGCCAAAATTCATCTATTTGTATACTTAAAATTGGTAAATTCTGTTGTATTGTAAGTTATACCTCAATAAAACTGATTAAGGAAAAAGAACAATGAACAAATCTTCACCTTCCCTGTCACTCACCAGGATCTCTCAGTGTCTGACAGAAAATGGCAGTAGGTGGGAAAGTAGAGATGCAGAAATCATTGACAAGAAAGAACAGGGAGTTGATAGAAATGACGCAGTCATAAGAAGAAATATGCCATTTTTATGAGATTCCAAATTTTTTTTTAAAGATTTTATTTGAGAGAAAGAAAGGGAGGATGGGAGAGATCACAAGCAGGGGGGAAGGGTAGAGGGAGAAGCAGACTCCCCACTAAGAAGGAGCCCAATGTGGGACTCAATCTCAGGACCCTGGGATCATGACCTGAGCCAAAGGCAGACACTTAACCGACTGAGCCACCCAGGAGCCCCGAGAAAATAATCTTCTTCTAAAAGAGACCTTGACCAGTCCAAAATAGGTTTCACTGTGATAGTATTTCTTTCATTATGTTCTAAGGACTACCTAAATCAGAAGCATCCCAGACCTTCTCTGCCAGAAACTCTACATGCAAAGTCCTCAAATCTACCTTTTAAATTTCTCCCAAAGAAATTATTTTGTGGAGTGCCTGACTGGCTCAGTTGGTAGAGTATGTGACTCTTGATCTCGGGATTGTGAGGTTAAGCCCCACGGTGGCTGTAGATATTACGTAAAAATAAAAAATCTTTAAGGGCACCTGGGTGGCACATTCAGTTAAGCAACAGACTCTTGGTTTCAGCTCAGGTCCTGATTTCAGGGTTGTGAGATCAAACCCCACATTGGGCTCTGTGCTGGGTGTGAAGTTTGCTTAAGATTCTCTTTCTCCCTCTCCCTCTGTTCCCCCCTTTTAAAAAAATTATTCTGCAAACTGAATCAGAAAGAGCCACTGTTCTAGAAGGAACGAATACATGTATACACACATACACGAACTAGATTTGCAATAGCTCCAAGTGAATAGTATTAAATAGCATATATGATTTCTTTATGGAAACACAGAATCATCATTACTTTATAGAGATGTAAGCAGCTCAAAGGAGATAATCTACAAAAACCACTTAGGATACTGCCAAGGAACTCAATGTATTGCTTGCCAATCACCCTGGACTTGAGTAAGGAGATAATTCTAAGCAAAGAAAAAAAAAGATCCTTTGACCATACCAAGTTTGAAGTTCCACGATGCCATATTGCTTCTGTTTCACCACTATCTACTGGTTAATAGTAGGTGACAACCACTTCAATTTTAATTACTACTTGTAATATCATGATATTTTCTTTAAATATGTGATTTTTAAAAAGCAAATGCTAGGTTTACCTCTTTATAAATTCTGTTGACTTTTTATAGAATTTCCTATGGGCTTTCTCTGTACATTTGACTTACTTTCAAACATCTTTAAAATCAAAAGAAAACACAATGAAACAAAACGACGTTAGGAACTGTAGAGAACAAAGCTGAGTGAATAGCCAAGATCTTTTTACCTTCATAAGGTGGTTTGTGTTTGTTACAATATACATAAAACTTAATATTTTAATTTTTTGAGTGTACAAGTCAGTGATATTAATGAGCACGCTCACACTATTGTGTAACCATTATCACCATCCATCTCTAGAACATTTTCATCATCCCAAACTGAAACTCTGCAACCATTTAACAATAAATCCCCATTTATCCCTTCCCCAGCTCCTGGTAACCACTTTCTTTCTTTCTATATGAATTTGACTATACTACATACCTCATGTAAGTGGAATCATATACTATTTGTTCTTCCATCATGAGCTTTTTCCTACCACTTTTTATTGCATATCTAGGCACCAAGCACTGAGGACACAAAGCCTGGCAGCATACAAACCTGCCCTCATGAAACTCACACTCTAGTAAGGAAGTCAGACAAGTCAATAACAACAACTTGCATTGTCAGTGTGATAACAGCTCTAACAGAGGTACAAAGTACAATGATGGCACAAAGGATTAATTAACTCTAAGGAACGTCAAGAGCACTTCACAATGGAGGTGATATCTCAGGACATTTTAAAACAGGAAGAATTCACTGAATGGACATCGTCATTTCATCCAGAGGAATGGCATACATTCCCTCATCGAACATTTAATGAGGGGCAACGCTATCCCCAGCACTCCACACCTAGGACAGCCAGAGTCCCTGCTTTCCTTAAACTAAAAGTAAATGCGGAGACATGAGATATGCATCTGAGGAAGAGCAAACAGTTCAGACTAAAGAGCAAAGTGCCTGGGGAAGAATAAGATGAGGGTGGGAAGGCATTCAGGTATCAGATCATGGAAAAGTCATCCAGAGTTTTATTCAATACTGTAGGCCAGTTTCAAAACTTTAGAATATGTAAGAATCACTGGTGGCACTTGCCAGAAGTACACATTCCTAGACAACCCCAGAGGTTTTAATTTCATATGTCTGGGATGGACCTCAGGAATCCGTATTTTTAATGAGTACCCCCGGTGATTCTCAAACAGGCATATCCAGGCATATCCATTCTAAAACAGGCATATCCACTTTTGGGAAGTACCTCTGTAGTTCATGATGTGAGCTACACATCATATAGTTCATGATGGCTTCAAAGAGAAGAATTATATGAATAGATTACATATTTTGGTTTATTAATTTTCCCCCTAGTTATGAAGTAATACATGTTTTTATAAGATATAAAAAAGCACAGAAAAGAAAAACATTACTTAAATCTACCACCTTCACATTCTATGTTTTATTTCTCTAATGTTTATATTACATACACTCTTAAACAGAAGGATCACACTGTACTGTTTAGAAGCATATTTTCTTCACTTAGCCGTGCAAGTGAACAATTCCCCTTTATATTTTTTCTTAGATTTTTGATGACTATATGGCAGACTATATACATCATATACATGTAATTATCCTTTTTATCTTTTTTTTTTTAAGATTTTATTTATTTGTCAGAGAGTGAGAACACAAGCAGGAGGAGAGGCAGGCAGAGGGAGAAGCAGGCTTCCCGCTGAGCAAGGAGCCCGATTTGGGACTCGATCCCAGGACCCTGGGATCATGATCTGAGCCGAAGGCAGACACTTAACTGACTGAGGCACTCAGGCATCTCTATCCTTCATTTTTTTTGACACTGAGGTTATTAACAATTTTTCACATAGTTTCTCCTGTACCAGTCAATATGTCATCATTTGGATAAAATCTAGGTTTTAGAAAGATCATTCTATTGACATAATAAAGGCTGAATTTGAAAAGAGGTGAATTCAGAGACAAGCTGAGAGACTATCATGGTCCAAGCAAAAATAATGAGACCTCAATTAAAGTAGTAACAATGGAAATGGACAGAGAATGGATTTGAAAGTCCACAATCTACATGTAAAGTTCCATCATCTGTTTAAGACTATATATAAAGAAATAATTCCTCTTTTTCAGTAAATATTTACCAGAGCCCTACCATGTATCCAAAAATAATTACTGAGAAAAACATACCAGGATAAAAGAACACAACGCATCTGCACTTCTATGTCTGCGTATATGTATGTGTAGGATCAGGGTTCCAATTGCATTTAAGTAATTCAGAGTCTTCCTTCTTATCAGAGGAAAAACAATTCCCTGCTCTGATTCCATAATTGCAGAAGGAGAGCCAGAAAATGTCATAGTTGTCAACAAAAGCTTGACCCTCTGTTCTCAAGTTATATGCTAGGGCTGTGGTGGGAGTTTAACTCGCTAAACAAGAAACTGCCCATGATCAGGTTTACTTCAATTTTTAAAATGAATCTGCATATACTGGAGCTTTCTGCCAAAAAAGCAAATGTTTCATGCATTTGGCTCCTTGTCCTTTTACGTGGCTAGTGTCCAATATCAACTTGGAGATGTCCCCATTTCAAAATCTGCCAGCTACTGAAACATGGGTCAAACAAAAAACATTTTTCCTTTCTATGAAAAAGTATAATGTATCATGACAAGGAATCTTATTAGGTAAAGCTGAGCTCACATAAAAAATGCTTATAATGAACCAGTTCCCCCTAACATCTTTTTCTTATACTAATACCCATTAAACTTCAGATTTCAAAAGTAATGATTTTTTTCATAATTAAACGTTAGATTCTTGAATCACACATATCCAAAGATTCTTTAGTAAATCTGACACAACTCAATTGATGTAAATGAAAAAAATTAGAAGCATATCTTACTTTCCTTTTGAGATAACATTCATTTTTATTCATCTACCATGTAATTTTTTTCAAAACTAGAGAGATCTCATTTATCACTTTTGATAATTCAAAGTATACGTACTCAAAAAACTTTCCCACACTTTGAAATTTCCAACTTCTATTTATTTTAGTTGGTTTATTAATTTTAGTGATCTTGAAGCTTCCATGCATAAAAAAAGCTCTCCTTTAAAAGGCATCCCACTGAGATGCCTGGGTGGCTCAGTGGGTTAAGTGTCTGCCTTAGGCTTAAGGCAGGGTCCCAGGGTCCCGAGATCAAGTCCTGCATCAGGCTCCTTGCTCAGTGGGGAGCCTTCTCCCTCTGCCTGCCACTCCCCTTGCTGTGCTCTCTCTCCCTGACAAATAAGGAAATAAAATCTTTAAAAAAAATAAAACAAAATAAAAGGCATCCCATCTTCACTTCCAAAACACTTTCTCAATTAACAGGCCACAAAAAACAAAAAACTAACAATGATTTCTTACTTGTCTTTCTCATGTCTATTAATTCTACATAGTCCTAGGTGAGTAAAATAAGCATTATCTGGGTTTGGCTACTTAATAATTTGTAGTATTAATTTTCTATTCCAAATTAAATACGTATTATTACAATAACTGAGGCATAATTCCGAATGAAAATCTAGTGAATTTCAAGTGATTAACATAGGTAGAAAAATAAGACATATAGAACGTATAAAATTAAAACGTACTTTAGGATCTAATTATTACATTAAATTCTATCTCCACAACAATAGCCATAATTCTGGGCCATATCTCATGGTCCTTAAATCTAATCAGACTGTTCTTTAGTTGGGACACAATTTATTATTAACCTTTATTTTACTAATAATCTGAATGATCTCAGGACATGCCAAAAAAAAAAAAAATACACCTTTATACTATAGCTACACCTTCTGAAAAATTAAAACTACAGGAATAGCAACAACTACTATCATCAAGGAAATCTTCCTAAAAGATAAATCTCACATCAGGAAAAAAAGAGTAGGAGGAAATAAGACAAAACCCATTAACGAATCACGTAAGAGCTATGAGACAGTATCTTATGGTTTAACATCCATTTAACTGAAATCACACAGAGAAGAGAGAACAGTTCAAAAGAAATACATGAAGAGATAATAGCTGAAGAGATAATGGCTGAGAGTTTTCCTCATTAAATAAAAGATACGAAACCACAGAACCAAGCAGTTTAGAGAATACCAAGCAAAAGCAAATAGACACTTCATGTTCAAAAGTAAAGGCAAATCGGGGCACCTAGGTGGCTCAGTCAGTTAAATGTCTGCCTTCAGCTCAGGTTATGATCCCAGGGTCCTGGGATTGAGCCCCACGTCAGGCTTTCTGCTCAGTGTGGAGTCTGCTTCTCCCTCTCCCTCCACCTGCTCATTCTCTCTCTCTCAAATAAATAATCTTAAAAAAAAAAAAAAAAGGCAAATCATATCCAAAGACAAAGGAAAAAAAGAGAAAAAAGAATCGAAGATAAGAATTATAGCAAAACTACATGAGCCAGACAACAACAGAGTGGTATCTTTTTGAAGTTGGGGGGGTGGGGGGGAGAAGGCAACTCACAATTCTATACTCAGCAAAAATATTTTTTTTGAAGATTTTATTTATTTGTCAGAGAGAGAGACATCGAGCACACAAGCAGGGGGAACAGCAGGCTCCCTACAAAGCAAGAAGCCCAACATGGGACTTGATCCTAGGACCTTTGGATCATGACCTGAGTCAAAGGCAGATGCTCAATCGACTGAGCCACCCAGATGTCCCCTATGCAAAAATACTTTGTAAAAATGAAGGAAAAGTAAAATTTCTTTCAGAAAAACAAAAACTAAGATAATTCATTACCACTATTTTTGCCCTACAATAAAATAAATGTTAAAGGAAGTTCTTCACACAGATGGAATATAGTATCAGACAGAAACCTGGATCCACACAAAGAAATCAACAACACTAGAAGTGACATAAATGAAAGGAAATACAAAACTTCATTTATTTATTTGTAATTGTTCTTTTTTAAAAAATGATTTTATTTATTTATTTGTCAGAGAGAGAGAGAACACACAAGCAAGGGGAGCAGCAGGCAGAGGGAGAAGCAGGCTCCCTGCTTCTGGAGCCTGATGTAGGACTCCATCCCAGGACCCTGGAATCATGACCTGGGCCAAAGGCAGATGCTTAACCAACTGAGCCACCCAGGCGTCCCTATTTGTAATTGCTCTTAAAAGATAAAAAGCAAAAATAGCAGCAACATATTATATGTTGATAGCATATATGGAAGTAAAATGTATTAACAAAAGCACAAAAGATAAGCAGGAAGAATTGGGAATCCTTATTATACATATGAAATTATGTACTATTATATGATGGAAGACTTTGGTTAGTTACAAATGTATATTTAAAACCCTAGGGCTGCCACTAAATTAATTTCAAAAGGTATAAATAAATAAGCAAATAGTGGAGAGAAAGGAAATAAAAAATATCCAAGTAATCCAAAAGAGAAAAAACAAAGCAAAGAACAGACAATAACAAAAAACACCTAGCACAGTGGTAGATTTTTAGTCCAACCATATTACTAATTACATTAAACATAAACAATCTTAACACACCAATGAAAAGACAGAGATTATTAGACTAAATGAATAAGCCCAACTATATGCTATATGCTTTCTACAAGAAACCCATATAAAAGTATAAATAGGTTTAAAGTAAAAGGATGAAAAAAAGATATGCTGGGAGACAACTGCCCATGAGTCTCTATTGTGGTAGCA
The DNA here is from genome assembly GCA_028534135.1 of Potos flavus. Classification (NCBI taxonomy): domain Eukaryota; kingdom Metazoa; phylum Chordata; class Mammalia; order Carnivora; family Procyonidae; genus Potos; species Potos flavus. The sequence continues at coordinate 44,625,848 of CM052886.1, read as the reverse complement.
GTTTTTGAACAGACATCTCTGTACTTTACCCGCAACCATCTCCCATCTGCAGTTTCTCCTTATTAACAGTCAATAAAATGGAGACCCAGGAATCTCATGTCTACTGCCAGTATCTATGATATTTGTGGTAAGTTAACTTGTTAGCTTTTAAGAAGGTAAAATTTCAGGCCCTTCAAATTCTTGACATATCCTGTAAACACTAATCAAAAAAAGCTAGAATGGCTATATTAACAACACACAAAGATTTCATAACAAGGAATACTGCCTGGGATAAAGAGGCCCCCTAACCAAGAAGACATAATAATCCTAAATATATAAGGCCCTAACAAAGCTTCAAAATACATGAAGCAAAAACTGACATAACTAAAGAGAAATAGAAATAGAGAAAATAACGTAACTAAAAGAGAAATAGACAAATCCACAAGTTGGAGACTTCAACACATCTCTCTCAATATTTGCTGAAACAAGCAGATGATAAACATACGGAAAAATTCAACTTTACTAGTGAGAGAAAACATACAAAATCACAATGAGATATCATTTTTATCTATAAGAATTAATTTGGAACTTAAGAAGTCTGAAAATTCTAAATGTTGGTGATGATGCAGAACATCAAAACTCTCACACACTGCTGGTGGGAATATAGTTTGGTAGAACCACTTTAGAAAACAATTAGCACTACCTAATAAAGGAGACATGCGCACACTCAACCTCAGCAATTCTACTACCCCTAGTATAAACACATAAATTTTTACATATATGCACTAGAAGACATGCACAACAGTTTTCCTAACAGCATTGTTTGTAATTGGGGATAAAAACAGGAAACAACTCAAATGTCCAAAGACAGGAGAATGGAAAAATAAAATTATGGTATAGTCATATAATGCAATATTATACAACAGTGAAAATAAATGAACTACAGCTATATAATTCAACATGGATGATGTCCAAAACATAATGTTGGGAGAGAAAAAAAAAATCACAGAACAAGCACACATAAATAGCTCCAAAAGATAAAACTACACAATCTATTGTTTAGGGATATATACATATGAGGTAAAACTATGAAGAAAAGCAAGGAAATGATTAACCAAAATTAAAAACCAAAATTATTAGATAGGAGAGAAGGAGGCAAATACTTCAAAGATATCTGTCACATTCTATATCTTACCATAGATATTAAAACAGATATTTGTTATACTCTTTACACATATTAACCTATATTATAGATATAGATATATTACATATTTATAATTTGCAATGCTTACAAAGAATAAGCAATAAATACAGATTCACTCAGCAAATATTAAAAACAAACCAAAAAAGTAAAAATCATGAAATACAAATATAACACATTAGTTCCAACTAGATATTGAGACTCACATGACTCAAAAAGACCACTTGGTTATACTTAATAGGATATAAAATATGAAACAACATGCAAGCAAGGCAGTGTGAACTAGTTTCTCTTCATCAGGAGTCTTTACAGCAATTCAGGGGATATTCTTTGGCTCCCCCCAGGTAGCAGGTAAAGTACCAGAGGATAAGATCACGGGGATTGGTGCCATAATTACCCTAGCTTAGGAATACCAAAGAGCAACCACTATCTCCAGTCCCATGGACAGTTTCCTAAGCTTCAAAACAGACTTGCTCAAGAATTATCATACCCAGGGAATGTTTCATACCTAAAAACATTAACTGATGGAGCACACAGCTCTCTCCATTCTGGATGTTACATTAGCTTCCATCATTGCTAAAATAAGCAAAAGTCCTAAGGGCCTTTATAACTTGGAGAATTTCAAGTAATTAATGCTCTGGTTAAAAAAAAGGGGGGGGGTGGTGCCTGGGTGGCTCCAGTCAGTTAAATGTCTGACTCTTGATTTCAGCTCAGGTCATGATCTCAGGTTCATGAGATAGTCAGCTTGCTTAAGAAAGATTCTCTCTTCTTCTGCCCCTCGCCCCTGCTTGCATGCATACTTTCTAAAAACAAAAAACAACAAAAATAAATGAAAAAAAAACCTATTTCATGTTATCTAGGATTAAGTTCTCTTCCACATAACAGAGAGGATGTGCAATGAGAATAGGGGAAAAACTGAAACCTCAACCCAGTAGAGGCACATGGGATGAATGCTTTCATCTAAGTGGTTTGTGCATAATTATTAATTCCATGTATCTGGAAGAGCAATTCTATCAGCTTAGAAGAAAACAAAGACAACTAAGTAGACTTTCCATACTCTGCCTCCTGGCAAACACCAGGAATGGATAAAGAGCCTCTTGTTCATAGATGGATAAGCATGGGACCTATACAAATATTCAGCAGCATGGATAAAACATCTTAAATTGCCAATGAAAAGAATCTGTAATAATTTACATTAGGAAACAGAAGTAATGTAGAAAGTATCTGCTGTGTGTCTCAGTAAAAGGCAAGAAAATTAAGTTCTTGTTAAACATCTTTTATAAGGAAAGATGATCAATTAAAGACCAGGAAGGAATAAAAACACAATAGACATATGCAGAGTAAGATATAAACCTATGGAACTCTAACAGATAAGAAAAAAGAAAGGAATAAACAACAAAATTAAATTCCACACTGGAGATGAGAAAGAATCAATATTGCAAAAAACCTATCAGTAGATGATGAAAATCAAAATGTTCACCAAGAATGCAAAAAGACAAAGTTAAAAATAAGAAGGAAGACCAGTATGAAAAAGAAGTATGAACCAATCCACCAACAACAGGTATTTCTTTAATTAAAAAAAAAAAACCTTAACAAATGGAATAAAAGCAATATTCAAAGGTATAACAGAAGAACTATCCCAAAATAGAAAGCACCAGCATCTCTACATCAAAAGGACTTTCTTGTCCCAATCAAAAGTAAAAGAGACCAGAATAATGGCTAGAGACGTATGAAGGAGAAGTCTGGGGCACATGAATACCATATTGAGTCATGCTGTCATTAACACACGCATGCAACAAAAATCCATTTTCAGATATTCAAGGGTTCAGAAAAAGTAATCCACATGAATATCTCCTGAAAAATAGTACCTAAAAACATATTTGTGGCAACCAAAAGAGGGAAATTAAAATTGGAACTCAAGCATAGGTATAAGAGGTACGGTATAAACAGATTAGTGGTGGTACTCCATACCAAATTAGTATGTAGAGTTGAGTCCAAATTATTCTTCTGAAATTTAATACAGAAGCGGATAGTCTGGTAAGATGGCGGAGGAGTAAGAGGCAGAGATAGTGTCTGATCCCAGAAGTTCAGCTAGATAGTTATCAAACCACTCTAAACAACTACAAACTTAGCAGGAAATAGAAGAGAAGACGAACAGCACCTCTAGGAACTGAAATTTAATACAGAAGCTTAAAATTTTTTGAAAGAGGAGATACAGTTTATTCATCATTTATAAGTTAGTCTTAAAGATTAACTTGGGAAGCTGAGAGTGTAAAACACTAAAATAAGCTAAATTCCTTGTATTACATAAAAGAAAATATTTTTGAATTGTTCTTAAATTTTATAATTACAACTACATTTCTATATATAAGCTTTTAAGATAATTTCTGCACCTATTTAAAAAATCACACACAAAACAGTCTCGTATTACAAAGAGCAAAGGAAAGAACAAAATCATTAAAAAGTATAAAATTATAGAAGAAAAAAATCAATTATAACAAATTTTTATTGTTTAAAACCTTCCTATTGGAAAGATCCTTAGATGGGGTTGAAAAAATCAAATGACACAAAAAACATTAATAGTGACAGGCAATGATGGTATCATGGAAATAGGAATAACAATTTTGATATGGGACAAGAAGTAGGATTCAAGACGAAAGGAATTAAAGGGTCTCTTTAAATTGAAAAAAAGATGTTTACAGAACTACTCAAACATGATCCATAAACCAGCTGTTTGTTACAGGTCTGGAACAAGACAAGTATAAAACTTGAAAGTAAGCATTAGAAACTGTTACAGCAATCTGACAAGGGAATTGTATATCTCTTTAATATAATAATAAAAAAAGGAAGCTTGTATTTTGCTTCTTGGTTTTTCTCTCGTTTAATTTTTCTAATTCGCTTCCAATGTATTTTAAAGAAGTATCAGGAAAAAACTGATTTCTTATCACAAATAGTTTGAAAAGCACTGCCATAAAAGATCTATTAGTTATGAAGTTTTATGTGCCAAATAACTCAACATCAAAATATACAAAGTTAAAACAATTAAAGACGCAAGCAAAAATGAAGAACAAAGCGAAGTGGGAAGCAATTTCATTTCATGACATATTACATAAAAGAGAGCGTACAGGGTATGAAAACAAATTATGAAATGCTGTATTTTTTTAGGAAGTCATATATTAGAAGATATCCCATCAGTTTAGTATCAACTTCTCAGAAGGGAAAATTACTGAATTAAATGCACGCATTGTAATATGTATTACAACCTCAGAAATGTTAACATTTCTTTCAGTCAAGGAAATAGTATGTCCACACAATTTTGTATCAAATAAATGGAAAGTATTTATTAAAGTATAGCTGACATACAATATTATACTAGTTTCAGGTATACAACTGTGATTTGACAATTACATACATTATGAAATGCTCACTACAATTTAATTATAGTTACCACCTGGAAAACTTAATTGTCAATGAAACATTTATAAAGATATTGATAACATAACAGATCCTAAAGAATACTTTGACAACTTCGGAAAATTAAAATTTAAAGCATGGCAAAAACTGGTTTTCTACCATTGCCCACTATATCACGTAAGGATTCTTGTTTGTTTTTGGATGCTGCTCGGTAAAATTATGTATGAAGGGTTTGCCAACTTTAAAAACTTTCGAAAACTACCTTAAATGACTCAAAACACACTCATCTCTATAGCCTCATGGTTTTCTAATCCCCTTTTATACAGAAGTCAAGGGGAAAAAACTGAAGTATTTCACAATGTCAGATGCTGCAGAGGAGGTCATAGATGCCTCTGCTACCCTCTTCTAGCTCCCTACAATCTTATTAAAAATGTAGGACATTGTTTGGATTGTGGGCAGGTTTACTGCCTTCTCAAAAAAGGTCAGAATCCATTGTCTTTCCTCTATTTGGCCCACTGGGTAAAGGCTAGCCTAATCTAGCCACCCTAATACAGCTATCTGATTGATTAGGTAAAGGCTGGCTGAATAGGTAGAGTTATGAGTTACAGCACAGCTTGAACCACTACTACTATATATGTATGTGTTGTACACATTGCACACGCAAGCGCGCACACACACACATGCACAAACCGAACAAGACTCAAAGCAACATTATTAATGAGTTATTCTAAGTAACACAAAATTTTTTCCACCTGTGCTACACAGTCTAATCATCTAAAAATAGCCCCCAAAGGGGTGGTTTCAGGATAGAACCAAACTTAGAAGAAAAAAAAAAGTAAATAAAAAATAGGATCCTTCTGAAATTGTTCATTTTAAGTCACAGCATTTTAAAGGTAGGTTCTCTAAATAAGAAGTGATAAAGTCAGGATCTTTTTCTTCTACTCCCATGACTAATATTTAAAAGTAACTTCAACTAAATGTGATCTAAAGCCTCATTTAAGATATAAAAGTTCTTTATAAAATGAAAATTTTTAAATGCTTTTACCCTAAGAATAAACAAACTGGGAAAAATACTTGAAAGTCAATTCAGAGACCAATTTTTCTATTATATGAAGAGCTCCTTGGAATCAATAAACAAAAGACCAAGACCCAAAAAAGGAAAGTGGATAAAAGATAAACATGTAGTACGCTGAAAAGGAAACACAAATGGCTCTCGAGCATATGGAAAGACACTCAATCTCACTTGTAATAAAAGAAATGCATATTAAAACCACTGAGATCCATGTTTTTATCGATTAGACTGGCAAAGATCAAAACATTTGAGAACATAATCTTGGTGAAGAGATGGAAAAAGTCTCATACTGCTGGTGGGAGTACAGATCAAAACAACCTCTGTGTTACACTTTTCTTCTCTTGAAAATATTCTCATAAGACATTTAAAAAATAGAGTATACAAGATATATTCTGTCTTGTGTGGGCTGTTGGTCATTTTCAGAAAACTTGTAATTGCCTGCTTTTATAGAATTCTGTTCATATAATAGAGCAGATAGGTAGGGAAGTTTAAGAAACTTGGATGATGAACACAGTAATCTTGCTCCATCGGCTGCCCACTTGATACCTTATTGTGCACTTAGTGGGGGCTCAGTAAATATTTGTTGATTAAATGGGGCCAGGAATGATGCTAAGCAATGATGAGAATGGAATAAAACAAGAACAAGGAATTAGCTAAATTTATCTGAATGGCTGAATAAATTTTTAAACATTATACTTTTTCAAGAGTAGGGCACTGACACACTGACAAATGCTTTCTGAAATATGAGTCAGACAGCAACAGTGGTATAGATTATTGCAATAATTGCCCCCTAATGAGTCACACACTCTTAGGAAACCCTTTCCACACTGCTCTGAACTTGGCCATGTTTTGCTTTGGCCCATGGAACAAGATAAAATATACGGGGCCTGCCTTCACTTGCCACCTCCGTAAACCCTACCACTACTGCCTCCAGCTGAAGGCTAGCCTGCTGGAGACACATGGCACCCTGGGACCCTAGTCAACAGCTCGCACCAATATCCAGCATATGAATGAAGCAATCCTAGACCAACCACCTTCCAGCTGACCTCTCAGCTGACTGCGCCCCATAAGCAGCCCAGCCACTAGCAGGGGCAGAACTGCTTAACTGAGTCTATCCCAGAATTATATGCTAACAAATAGCTTATTTTATATTACTACGTTTTGGGGAGGTTATGCAAAAACCAATACAAGTGGATAGGGAAATAGGATCGGTGGGGATTAATGAAAATTTATGTTTTATCTGTTTCTGTTAAATTTCACAATGAGGATATATTCATACACTACTTGCTTAATCAAACTAAACTTACAAAGATATTTTGTATCAGACTGATATTATAGTCAAGTCCCACTATCACCTTATAAGCACATATACATAAAACAAAACAATCTAGTCCAAATGGGAACATGAATTTGAAAGGAGACTTAATATTGCTCAGGAAAAAAAAAGGGTCAGTACAGAGTAGCAGGGTATACCATCATACACACAAAAAAGTGAATGAGAATGTATTCATGGTCACAGTCGTGTCTCAATAATGGTTATTATCAAATTTCAAAATCTCGGATTTTGCTTCTCTGCTTCTTCTGTTTAGGCTAATACACATTTCCTCTTTTAATCCTCACATGCTATGAGGTAGATATATGCCAAATAACTTTAGGCAAAAGTTAATTAACCTCTTCAAGCCTCATTTCCTCAACTGTAAAATGGGGATAATAGTACCCATTTTATAGAGTTGTTGTAAAGATTAAAACACTCACTTAGAAGTGGGCACATAGTAAGGGGTCAATAAATGGCCTATAATCTGTTAGTAAAATGACTTAAAAGTAATGTCTTTTGACTAACCTGGGTTCTATTTTAAAATCATTAAGCGTCATCAACCAAAGAGTGATTCATCAAAATTAATTTGAAAATTTTTCTAATGACTTCTTGAAAAAAATTAAAAGACAATGTTGTTAAAAAAAAAAAAAAAAAACCAAACCAAACCAAACCTGGGAATACATATAGGGAAAATATGGTGAAGAAATTGAAACTCCAGGCAATAATGAATTCATTTGGTCCACAATCCACAATCCTAAATAGGTTTAAAAACCAAAGGCTTTAATTTGTGTTTTATGAATTCACAAACAGCAAAAACAAGAGAGCAATAAATCCTATTTTCGTCTTTGTGACCTCTGGCACACATACTTTCAATTCTTTCTACCACCATCTTTAATAAAGAAGGAACTACTGAAGGCTTTGGAAAATAAGGCTCTTCCAGAAGAAATAAACTTAACCTAATCTGCAGCATTGGAAAATTATAGTTACTCCTTGAATCGATGGCTTAACATTGCCCTTTTTCAAGGCAAGATCAGGTCTGGACACTTCTTTCTCTATATACATCAATAGTTAAAAAAGAAAAATCAAGCCTAATGTGTATTTATAAAAAAGTCAATTCTTTAAAAAGTATTTTAAACAGGTAATTACCTAACCTGAAGACATAAGAGGTAGTGACCAACTACAAAAAACTTTACACCACAATGTGCAGGTATTTTAATTTGCCCTATTGTGAGAAATTAATAAATGCTACAAAAATTCCATTTTTCATTTCAATTCAATTAAAGAGTGCTTAGTATATATGAAATAATGTGGCAGATTCTGGATTCGAAGGGTAAAGAAACTAACACTTATATTGATATCATGCCACACATTTGCTGATTACTGTTTAATCATAATAATTCAATGAGGTAAAAATTATTAGAACTCATTTTACAGAGGAAGAAATTAGGGCTCATAGAAGTAAAATAGCTTGACCAGGGTCTCTCAGCAGAAGACAGTGTAAGGGGTTTGGGGTGGGGGCTGGGAGGCACACAAGGGTGCCATGTGACTATCCCTACAAACAAACACAACACTAAATATATTAAGTTCTTTATCAGCAATGTGAAAGGGGGCAGAGACTATGGGAAGCCAAAGAGAGAACCTTTTGGGAATGGGCAAAGGAGTCACAAAAGGCTTTCAAGAGGTTAATATTTGAGTTGTTACTTTAAGGATGAGTAGGATTTATCAACTTCAATGCCAAGGCTTACCCCCAACCCCCCCTCATCCCCAATATATTAACCAAAATAAATTACTTACTTGAAATTGAGAAAAACAATTTTGAGAGAAATCTTCCTCAGATATATTATTCCATAGTTTTAAAACAAATAATATGATGACAGTTTAATTTTTAGGTTGCTTTTATGTGGCTTGTCTTGGTTTTTATTCTGAAATGAAATTTAGATTAGTCATTTTCTTATTCTGAGAAACTAGGAGTATGCCAACATGTTTTAACTTCACATTTTTTCACATATCAACATGTATTCTTACTTACAAAACCTTTCATTTCACCATCTCGAACAAAACCTAATTTAATATATAAATTACTTTGAAGTGTAAAATATAAGCAAAATAAGATATTTCTTTAATTATGGTTATACTTCCTTGGTAATTGTAATAAATGGAAGAAAAATAGAAAACTTGTTATATTGTTATTTATTACACAAGCATTTTTGAGGTAACACGCTTTCTCTTCTTATTTGAATTGTTTATATAGTTAATGCTTTCTCAACCCAAAGAAAATTAAATAACTATCCCCAAGGAAATTGACCTCAAATTCTTAGTTTTTCCCACAACTATCGTCTAAAAAGAAAATAGAATTGGACCAAAAAAACCCTAACATTTACAATGACAATTACTACCCTTTTTCTCTCAGAATTTACTTTGCTAGGCATACATTCAATTTCTGCTGCAGAAAACAGTCCAGTTTGCCAGTACTAATTAAGCAACAAAATATTATTCATTGAAAAAAAATGAAATATTTAAAAAGCTACAGAGAACTGGAAGAAACACAGGTCATCTGAAAAACTTAAAAGAAACGACAAAAACAACAAAAAACAAAACAAAAAAACCACCCACACACCGAAAGATTAAATAGACCGTTATTAAGAGGATTTTATTTTTACTTATAATTTTAGTCTCAAAAATGTCTCTACTTTACGTTTAAACAGTGGAGTTTTGTTTTAACTGCCTAAAACACCTACTCCTGCCCTATCTGTACCTTACCTGGAAAGTATAAGTTAACACATTTTACCCAAAGTTCACTGTACCTTAACTCCCATTCTTTCCTCTCTTATTTAGTATCACTGTGGTGTTAAAATGGCAGCCAGGTATCAAAGTAACATACAACATACCATTTCCCATATCTTAGTAAGTTGCTGAGTATTTCTTTGAAATGTCTAGGGCTGATAACATCCTTTGAAATCTATTAACCCCAACCTCCTTAAACCTCATCATAAAACGAATCCCACGACAACCTATCCTACAGGAAGATTCTCAGCACCATTACACACAGCAGGCCCTTAAAGATTTCTAAACTGTGTACATGCAGGTCTTCTAATAATTTCTCCAAGGTTCAGTATGTTCACCTTTCTATTATCAATGCCTTCTTCCAATTTTCCCTCAGGTCTGGGGGGACAGTGTGAATCAGTGAGAGCTAAGAGTCAAGATTGTTAGTTTTCACCCCTAGCCCACACAACCAACTTATAGGACACTGGACAAATCCCTAAGCTTACCTATCTAGAATTCAGTTCTCTTTATATAAAATGAAAATGATTTGACCAAAACAGCGTTTCCCAACCTTTTTCACGTTGTAAATAATATTTGTTCAGCACAAGAAGGGCATATGGAGGCATCAACATGGTGCTTGGTGAAAAAAATTTATCACATTTTCTTTATATAATTATAGAAGAAAATGAGAAAATTTAAATGAGGTTTGTAATAATATGAATGCATTTCAAATCTAACCTTTTTCACATCAGGAATAATATTTCAAAATAACAATGATGTTTATTTTTGCAGAACATACATGCACTATTAGGCAGCTACCTGGTGGCAGCAAGCTAAATAACACATCAGATGCATGTGACTAGGAGATCCAATATAGGCAAATACAGAAATTCGGGCCTAGAGCTGGGCTCCCCAGGGCAACCACCTTTCCTGCTACCCTGTGCTCTCATTGTCATTGGGCTACACCTTGCGCTGTGTAACATGCTCCTCAGGCACCCAGAAGATAAACTCCAACAGTAGCTGAATGATCCCTTTTCCACAAGAGGCAGCTGCATACTCTGTAGCGAGATGAAGTAGATTCCAAGTAATAAAGCACCTCCTTTAATGCATTAAAAATATCAAAAGGAGCAGTAACTGAGGGTTATTGCTCATGATGTTACCTGCTTAAAGGAACCCACAGCCTTCCTTTAGACCCCACTCCACGAAAGCCACCCTCCAGTGAACCACATAATATCACTGGGAAGCTCTGAATTAGAAGACCTCTAGCAAAATCTAAAATTAAACAGTATTGCAGTAATCATTTGGTAACTGTTCACAACTATTACAGGCTTTTTTGTTCTTTACCAGTTCCTTCAAACACAACTTAAAAAAAAAAAAACAAAACAAAACCAAAACCACTAACTCTGAATAGGTATCACATGCACATGGTAAAAAAAAAAATCCAAAATTACCAAACAGTATACTAAAAAAAAATTCAGTCTCCCACCTTTGTCCTCTAGGCCACCAGTCCCCTTCACTAGAGGCAACCACTGTTACCAAACTCTCATATATCCTCTGATATTTACACACACATACAGACACACACAGACATATACACACATGTACGTATATATTTCATATATATATTTTTTAAACCACACAAATGGCAGCATACCATACATGGAGTCTTACATGTTGCTTTTTTCTTTTTCTCTTAATATATCTTATACATGGCACCACTGCAGTACACGTGTTGCTTTGTTACTTTAAGGGTTGCCTAGTATTCCATTGAATAGATATACCATTATTTACTTAACCACTTCCCTAACTGATTTATGTTCAGGTTGTTTCCAATTTTTTGCAATAACAAACAATGCTGCCACAAATATAGTTACATGTTCATTTAACACATATTAAAATATTTGAGGATAAAATCCTTGAATGAAATTGCTAGATCAAAATATATGTATATCTTTAATTTTGAAAATGATTTCCAAATTGCTTTCCATAGAAAACGGAACATTTTATATTCCCACCAGCAATATGAGAATGCCCATTTCCCCTTCCTCTCATTCTCCCCAAGTTATATTATGTAATCAATGGTTCCTAATTATAGATGATAAATAGTATGTTGTAGCTTTAATTTACATCTCCTTTCATTCTGTCTACGAGATTATTTTCCAGGAACTCTTTGTATAGTAAGAGGACATTAGTCCTCGTGAAAAGTATACAAGTAAGTTTTACTGGTCCGTTTCATTTATTTTTCTCTATACAGAATTTATTTTTATGTTGTAAAGATCAGCAACCTGGCTCCAGTTCTGTTTTATACTTTGAAAAGTCTTTGCCATTCCTAGATTATATTAAAAATAATTATCTTATGTTGTTTTGTTTCCACATTTAAATCTTCTGATTTATCTGGAAGCCAACTTTTATTTTTCCAGATGATTAACTGGCTATCTCAACACTGTTTATTAAATAATTTTTTCCCATACTAATAGGTAAGGGTACCATCCGTTTTCACAAAGTAAATTCTTATTTATATTTAAGTCAGTGTCTGGCCTCTACTGTTTCATTGTTGCTATGTGCCAAAACCGCACTACTTTTCAAAACATTTAAAAATCAAAATCAGTTACATATGAATGGGTGTAATAATAATAATTTAAAAAAAAGCCAGAAATTACTGGCTTGCTTTAATGTAAGAATCATTCTGCAGTTCCTAAATTGAATTTATATAATCAAGTTCAATGCTATCATCACGCAATCATGCATTTGGGTGGATACTTATTTTGTAGCCCAGTATGAACTTCAAGTCTCTTTTGCTGTATTTCTGAACCACACCTAGAAAGCCAGTTTTTCATTAATTTTGTACACAGTTTTCTCTCAAATTATAAAATCAATACATTCTCTCTGTAAGAAAATCTAAAAAACTGAAAACACACCTCTCAGAGATAACCAACCTCTATATTTTTGTGTATTTTTTCTGCGTTTTAATAAATGACTATTTTGCAAACTCATTTTTTCACATAACATACTGAGCATTGTCCTATATTATTTTATATTCTTCTAAAATGTTAATGACATAAGTTCTACTATATGAATATGCCCAGTTTATGTAACCATTTCCCAACTATTGAATATTTGAGGTTGTTCCCTGTTGATGATTATCATCTACTGATTAATTCTTGCAAAAATGCTTGATTTTCAAGCACTGTGATAAGTATTGACTGTATAATGGTGAGCAAAAATGAACACATTACCAGCATTTATGGAGGTTATTGGGAAAAACATACATTAATCTCCAACATATATAAAATTACAATTATAGCAAGTGTTATGAAGGAGAGTTTATGGAGTTTTGAGAGTCTATGATAGGGAAGGCTTCCCTGAGGAAAGATAAATCAGAGTTTAGGTGAAGGAAAAGGAAAAACATTCTAGGCAGAGGGAACAGCAGGTACAAAGGCCTCATTGTGGAAGGGAGCATGGCAAGAATAGGGACTGAAATAAGGCCAATATGGCTGGAACACAAAGAGCAAGGCAAGAAGAACATGGCTCAAGCCATGACTGGATAGAAAGGTAGGGGCCAGACTATATGCAAGACCTTGTAAGACATGTAGACTCACCATATAAGACATGTAGCTTTGTCCTTATCCTAAATGCAATGGAAAGCTACTGAAGCATATCAAGTAGTAGGGTGATATAATCAGGTTTCCATTTTGAAAAGATCCCTCTGATTACAGTGTAGAAAACAGATTAGAAGGGAACAGAGTGGACTGGGGTAGGCCAAGATTAGGAGGCTATTGTAAATGCATCAAAAAATGCTAGTAGTTTAGGCTAGGGTAGTGATGGATAATGAAAAGAAGTAGATGGATTCAAAAGATAATCAGATTTTGCCAAAAGATTTACATTCATAGATTAAATCCCTAAAACTAGAATTATTGGGTCAAAAAACATTTCAAGGATTATGAAATGTATTGCCAAGCTGCCCTGCCAAGAGCAGTTTTCTCTTTGTGAATTACCTTGTATCTGTTCCTCTATCAGAATTTTGAAATTCCTTAAAAATGACTTAATCCATACTTCCTTCATGAAGCCTTCCCTGACTCCCCTTTTTGCCTGCTACTTGGTCACTGACATGTCCTCCTCGGAGTCCTTCCTTTCTTACACACATTTCTGTCATACTCCAATCAAACTATGTTTGACTTATGTTTTACATGTCATGTCATCTCTCCTATATTGTGAGAGTCTAGAGGGTAAAAGTTGTTCATCACGACACCAAAAATAGCTCAATATACGTAGTAGGTTCTCATTAAATGTTCACTGAATGAACCCAATCACTATTACCAGATTCCACTGTGTCCAGCTTTAAGAGGGCCCTGCTTCATCCTCTGATTTACTAATTGTGATTTTAAATCAAATATAATACAGAAAGCTAACAAAATTTGCTACTTAGGGTTACAAATGCTTACTAAATAAAGTCATTAATTTTGTTTGTAGTAAATCACTAAATCTCAGTGTTTTTCAGTGCTTCCGAAAAACCTTTCTAGTAATTACATCAAATAAGTATTATGTTATCTTAAAATATTTTTAAATGGCTTAATAACAACAAAAGACTATGAATAAATAAGAGTTTTATTAGAGAAATTAGTTGAAATTAGTTATCATTTGAATTGTTGATAAATGCTATGGTTTTCAAAACTGTATTTGTCTCAAACTTAGTTAAAAATCCAACTTACCAAAAAGGTGAGGTTATTAAGCAACTACATAAATTTATATAGTATTTCAGAATGATCAATTTCTTATATTGAAAAACTTGATTTCATGTTTAACAGTTAGCATCTAGAACAATCTACTAAAATTTTTACCACCTGAGGGAAGACTAGAGGGGGGAGTGGTAGAGTTCCTTACAGTAATCTTAAAGACAAGCAGCTCCCTCTATAGTCTGTTTGGCCTAGTTTGTTTAATTACTTGCTGTGTGAACATCTCACTCACACTCTTCTATTTACTCCTACTCTGCATCTCAGCAGGGAAGCTTTTTGAAAGGATAATTATGTTTAACCTGGTGCTGAGAAAACTGAGAGCTTTCTAAACTCAATGTGAAGTGAGTTACATCAAGCAACTAAGCAAAAGTTGGGATGTGGAAACCGGAGAGCCTCCCAGATTCACCACAAAGAAGCCTTAGGATTTTATTTGAAGTGAATTCCCAGACCAGTCACACCTGTATTCAAATTTAAGTGAAAAAACACAGCCCTTGCTTTAGTTATTTATAACCTTGCTTCTCTCCATTAAAACAAGTTACCAAAACGTTGTTACATTGCTCAATACATTGTTGTATCAAAACAATGTTCGAGACATTTTTAAATGAGTGAAGAAAAGCAGAAGAGGATTTTTGGTTTTTAAAAAATAATTCCATCACTCACATGAAGAAAATTTAAGTGGTTCTCTCAGGAATCAACATCCTCAATCAGCAAGGGATTAAATCTGTCAGGATTTACCATTTGAATTTGAATATATCACTTTCCTTAATACCTTTTCAAATTTCACCAACTCAAGATAGGAGAGCTTTTAAACCTAAGACAATTTATTTCTTAAATTATTCAAGATATGCCCTCAAAACACAGGACAATCAGAAGTCAACTGGACTGTTTTCTAAAGCAGAAAAATACTTTTTATGAATAGAAAAACTGAACTAGTAAAAACGTAAGAAACCAATCAGTTCAGAATTTATAATACAAATATGAAATGCCCTCTTTATTTGGGAGACAATTTTTTCTGCTATTTTTCAGGACTCATTTATAAAGCAAACTCAGTTTAAAAACAGCTTTTCTCCAAATCAAGAATTAAGGACTTCCAAAATTAACTACTATACATGAAAGGCTTACATTTATGGTACTTTATGTAACACAGATTTATCATGTTACTATTTTTCATTAATTTGTTTTACTAATTAGTAAATATATAAACATAGTTTGTACTTCCAAACAATAGAACTGTCTTCATTAAAAATTCTATCATTCAGAATTTTACTAAGTCAGATTGACCTTTTAATTATTTTCAAGTTTTATTTTAATGAGTGAACTGGACTAATTGTCTTTGGGGAGAGAATTCAGGAGCAGATAATTGTACAGTTTTTGTTTACATTTAATTAATACTAACTTTACTGGGAGTTTCTAACATGTTAAAAATGCTGGCTTGATTGCTGAAGGCTATAAACTCTAAATGTATGCCAATGACTTCAAATTTTTTCACCTGTTGAAGAAACACAAAAGTTTGTGTGTGAAACTGAGAACTATATTTATAGTAAACTCAATTTGATACTTCTTAATAACTTTCAGTTTCTTCGTATCAAGTTTTAATCCTTCAATGTATGTACAAAAAAGTCATCCATATTCATTTACATTATACATTTCAAAGTATATTTTTTGAAGTTTTTTTAAGGAGGGGGCTGGTAATCTATTGTAAGAGAAGGGAAAAAATAAATATTTATCAGAGAATAGTCCCTGTGTCTGTTTTTCTATATTGAAAAACACAAAAGTACCTCATCATCTTTATCATTTAAAGAATATTTTCTCACTTTATGGAATTACTGCTAGGTCACAGTGAAATTCACCTATTCCACAAACAAAACTTTTCTATAACACAGCTTGAAAATCATCCAGGGATGATTCAAAAACTTGGGGCGGGGGGGAACTACATGTAGAAAAGTAATCCAAACCAAACTTTAATACCTAGAAATGCCACAAAATATCCTATTAGTATGTCCCTTTATAATTCGGAAATCTAGCTGAACAGAGCTATATCAACGTCACTCTTATTTTTCTTCTGTACTTGAAGTGAGAACAAACAGTATATTACACTGAAATTCCAATTAGAAACAAAGACAGCACCAATATATTTAAAAGGGCAGGAAATCTATCCTTCAGAACTTTATTGCCTCTATTTTCCAGCCTCCAAAGTTTCAGGTGTTATACTTTCATCAAATTAACAGCACTCAAATTCCCCATCTTACCAGGTCCCTACCATCAAAATCGTTTTCATTATTTTAGGAATACTGTACCAAGTCTCACTAACAACACTGAAATTTTTAACAAAGAGAATTCACATTAAAAGATAACTGCCTGAAAATGAGTGCTTGTGTTTGAAAACGTGTTATTATCTTGATAGTCCACAGAAACAGTAGTAATAAAATGAACAGTGATTAGGGCAAGGAGCATCAAAAGTGGGAAATGCTATCTAAAATCCCATAGGGCAACACATAGCTAGAGGTAAAAGCCTCCCTTTCTACGAGGCAGCTCCATTATTTCATGTAGGCAGTTCAAGGCATGTAGAAACCCACAACTTAAAACCTTGTAAATTTGGCCACTACCTATTCATATTATCACAAATCCCTAAGAGCTTTTGAGAATGTAGCTTCTGTCACTGCTGTCTCCCCACCCTACTCGTTCATTAAAACAGTTTTTATTTTAAAGATACGTGTATTTAAAACGCAGTACCACAACTCAGCATAGGGGCATTTCTAAATGTTTGTGTTGCTGAGTTCACCTGTGCTTAAGAAATTCGCGCTATTGAGTGGGATGTTTTACGTTGGGCAACAAACACGCATTTCCTACTTCCCTGGATCCACGTTTCCCTCAAAGCAATGCATCTGAGGATGCTGCCCCGTCCCCAGACACTGAGGCTTAAACTCTGAGTCACGACCTGCACTCACAGCAGAACCACATGGTCACTTCAATGAGAAAGCTTATTTGGCCCCAGGCGCCACTCTTCAGCCCGCGGCATCTCCGGAAGGGGCAGAGGAGAGCACTGGCGCGAGGAGGCGAGACTGAATACAGAGAGCTGACACTTACTCCTTCCTCTTAAAGCCATTTCCAGAAAGGGCATTTGGGAGACGCGGGGGGGAGGGGGGTGTCCGCAGTCCCACCAGCGACAGACCTCAGAGCAGGGCTCTGTGAGCCCATTCACAGAGGACATGGCGCGGCCACCTGGCCCATCTTCCTGGGCCAGAGCGCGGTTCGTGGGCGCTCACTTCGCCCCTGCCCGAGACAGGGAGTCCGAATTCGGCTCCCGACCGCCGCACGCACTGTAAACACTCGGCGCCCGCCGCCTCCCTGCCGGGGGAGGAGGGGGCGCAGCGCTCGCGCGGACCCACATTTGTGCGCCTCTTGTCACGCACCAGGGGAAAGGCGACGAGGGCGGAGGGGAGGGAAGAGACGGCAATACACCGAGGACCGGCGGCGTGCGCGCGTGTGCGCGGCGGGAAGGGCAGCCCGGGCGCCCCGCCGGCTCCCGCCCGCGCCCCGCGCCCCCTTACCTGCCGGGGTCGCCCCGAAGACTCGCACCACCGGCACCTTCTTGACAGGGGCCTGCGTGAGGGGGGATTGGCAGATATCCAGCCCCTGCAGCGGGCTGGCCATGTAGTAGTCGGCAGTCACTATCCTCACTGAAAACATGTTCGCCGCCGCCGCCACCGCCTCCTCTTCACAAGCGATCTGGCGGCGGCGGCAGCAGCAGCGGCGGCGGCGGCTTCTTCCGCAGCGACGGCCCCACAGCAGCGGCGGCGGCGGCGCCCCCTCCCCTCTTCGGCTCGGCCCCCTCCCCTCACACACACACGGAAACCGTGAGCAGCGGCGGCGGGCGGGGCGGTGTTGGCACTGCTGCCGCCGCCTCCTCAGGAGCACCCGGCGAGGGGCAAGAGGAGAGAAGCCCTGGCGCTTTCGTCGGTGCTGGTGCTCCCGCCACTGCCGCCGCCGCCGGGAATCACACGGGCTCCTCGGTCCCAGGCTGCAGCTCTTGTTGCCATGATGATGATGTCACGGACGCAACCACTGGGGGAGGGGAGAAGGGGGTAGTGTGTGGCGGAGGGCGGTGAGTAGTTGGGGGAGGGGACGCGGCGGGAAAGGGAGGGAACGGGGCCGGGACCCGAGCGGGACACCCGGGTGGGGGCCGAGAAGGTGTTTTCTCCCCCGCCCCCGAGCTCGCAGCAAGGGCGGAGGCTGGTGGAAAGCGGGGCCCGCGCCTGGCGCGGGGAATCGATGACTCGGCCGGTGGGCACGGCCACCTGGGTGGGGGCAGCGGAGGGGGGGCGGCGGAGCGCCGATATCATGGATGGGCTCGGAGGGGCTTGCGGGAGGGGGGCCACCAGTGGTCGGGGCCGTTTTGGCGGCTAGGCGGGATTGGCCGGAGCTGCGGTGCTCGCGCTCGCCTAGCCGACCGCCATTTCACATCCTGCGGAGGAGGCGGGGGCAGCCGCGGAGACGGCTTTTTACAAGGTAAGAAAACCCGCCCGCGGGAGGAGGGAGGCGAGGCGCAGATCTCGTGCCGCCGCGGCCTCGCGGGAGGGCTGGCGACGGAACGGGCGGGGCCGGGCGCGGACGCTGCCGACCCTTCTCAGGTAACGCCGCGGCTCCGCGCATGGCCCGGGGGCGGTGCGATGGGCGGGGGCGCGCGAGCGCAGGCTCCGGCCTATAAAAGGGCCGCCTAGGCGCTACCTCCCGATCGTGCGGCTCGAGCCGCCGCGCCCCTTCTTTTATTCTGTGCAGCGGTGTCTGCGCCTGGCAGCCTAAAGGAATTTATTCGCGCTCGGCTTAGCTTTGCCAGGGCTTGGCAGATCCGGTGCTCAGGGTTATCCCACCACGGTGTTTTTCTCCCGGCCTAATAGAGCCTTCCTTGGTTTCCTCTTTGGCTCCGCAGGCTGCGTCCCGGGCACGCGCGTGTACATGTAAGGACTTGTCCGCGCTGGGTGACCTCCCTTCCCTTCTCCCTCCCCTGGCAGAATCCAGGATTAAGAGCCTTTCAGAGAAATGTTCGGCCAAAGAAAAAGGTCCGTGAAAGTCACCACGTTAGATGTGGACACCCAGTGTTATTCATTAACTGTGTGAGGTTTTATTACCCAAAGGCATAAAAGCAAAAGGAGGTGGGGAAGGACTGTTAAACGAAACAACTTTATCCAAAAGGGGGGGCGGGGTAGATAGGGGTGCAGTTGTGAAATCGGAAAAAAAAAAAAAAAGGGGTAGTAACAGAAGCTGGGTTGGCCACCGTATTGAAACCGAGGGGTTTTTGTCTCTCTTGGTCGCTAATATTGGGTGTGACCTTAGACAAATAATTTGGTTTCTTCGGACCTCAGTTTCCTCCTCCGTGGAACGAGAGTTTCACTTGACAAAACCAGAAGGGTTTCTTCCCAACAAAAAGATTTAAACAGTACGAGGTAAAAACCATGGTTTCAAGTTCGAAGTACGACACTGAATAAAGGACTTCTGACAGTCATTTTCAACCTACCCTAATTAGAAATCATTCAACTTATTTATGATACAGGTGTATTTTAATGGTTAGTAGGTTGCCATGTATTTTAAGTGGTATGAGAGATCCTCATTTGGAGCCATCGCGGTTCTCCAAATAGGAAAATCAAAAGGCTCAAAGGGACAGATCACTGGTAAGAAGCTGTCTATAAATTCCATAACATATAATGCTAATAAGAATTTATGCTCCAAGGGATTTGAGGTTGATTACCACAGTAAATTAGCCTGCAGTCTTCAGCCTCAGAGCATGATTATAATAAACACAGGTAGCAAGATTCCTTATACAGGAAATTAGCTAATATTTTTAAGAGGCAAATCTCTTAAATTGCTTTAAGTTTTAGAATGCTATGGAAGGGATTTAAAAATAGCATTACTGTGCTAAAATACATTTTCTCGTAAAATATTTTTGTACAAGCTGAGTGTCAGATGCATGACACCAGTGATTCTCATACTATTCTATGGCACTGGAGTTTTAAAATTTAATATTTTGGCTCTTAGCCACATCTTTAGGGATGAGGCCTGGAAATCTGTATTAGCAACTCACCCATCACTCATGATTCTAAAGTAATATAAAATTGAGTGTCTCTGTACTATATTACAATCCAAGTATATCCATAATATTTAAATTATACTATTCCTAACTAGAAAAAAGTAAAACCATCAAATTCATGGATTAACTTTTTAGAAAAGGGTTTCCTTCCCCCTACCTCTTGAATCAACATCATTGACTAAGAAAAGACAGTTGCAACCACAATTCAAATCTTTCCAAAACACCAAGGAAAGAATGTTTACTCTTGAAAAACATTTGCAGCATAAAATTAGGATATTTTGTCCACGGCATGTAATTGAGTTTAAGCTGATGCTCGAATTTAAAATATGACAATACTTCCCTAATTAATCACTATCAAATGTGTAAGAAAGAGTTCTGGAATTTTGAGTCAGGAAATGAAATTTTTAAACTGTCATTTACTAGCTAAATGAGTTTGGAAAGATCACTTTACTTTTTGGAGTTTGTTTCCTCATCTATGAAATGGATAGTAATTTCTGTTTTAACTTCTCAGGGATGGTACAGGCTCAAATGAGATAACATATGTGAAAGTATCATCATAAACTGTTGACATCCAGAGATTTAACCCCTCTGAAAGGAGTCAATAAAATCATTTGCAGTTTTCTTATGTACGCAGAATAAGAGAAATGAACTCTATTGAACTCCATATCCTTAAGTATTTCTTTTTTTGATGTTGTTACTGTTGAATGGCTTCTGTTTGCTGGATGATTTGAGATATAGTGAGACAAAACAGACATGGTCCCTACTCTCACAGAGTTTATATAGTCTAGCATCATAAAAACGTATTTTAGTCAATTGACATTTTATCTCTTTTAGTCCACTGACCTATACTCGTCATGGTTCTAGTAAAAGCCTCCAAAACTTCTGTACCAGTACTGTTGAATGTCTGTTAGTATTTGCCTATTAGCAATTTATAATCTAGCACAGAAGGCGATGGCTACCATAATCTTTCAGCAGGTATTATAAGATGGCTTACCCAACATTCATCCAATTCCCTTCTAGCTTGCTTTCCTGCAGTTTAGAAGCTAGAAAATTAAAAACTGCAGTTTCTAGACCCCCTTGCAGCTAGAGTGCTCCTTGCAGCTAGACGACGGTGTGCTGGTAAACGTTTACTAATGTCTGGGGGAGGGAAAAACTCTGATTTGTAGCATTGGCCAATCTTCATAGTGTGAATACTCCCACGCTACCAAAATGACTTCACTGAATGTGGAATTAGTTGGAAAAGATGCTAACAATCAACAGCGGCTTCAGCATATCAGTACATTTGACCTAGTTTCCAACAATCAGATGCACCCATTCAAGACTTACGTGAAGGTGAGCAACATGATCCCTCAGCTACACTCAGGGAGATGGGATTTTCTGACAAACACCATGGTGGAGATATTTGGTTCTTCTGGGTAGCTGGGAAAGAGTCCTTGTATCCATTTTTAGAGTCATAGGTGCTGACTGGCAGGTGGTGTTGGGATGAGTTTCCATAGAATAGTCCTGTGATGTGGGATGAGTGTTCTTTCTGGTTTGGTTTTTCCTGGATGGTGTTTCTAGCAATATATTATCCAAGCCTCGTTCTCTTGGAGAACTGTGAACTGAACACTGTCCTTTAATCTGTTCCTGCTTACACTAGCTCAGTCACGGCCAGCTACATAATTTGCTGAGCCCAGAGCAAAATGAAAAATGTGGGACCCCTTGTTCAGAAAGCAAGAAAAAAGTGCCATTATACTTACTACAATATAAAGCTTTTTCTTTCTTCTGTCATCTCTCCCTTGATTGTAATGATGTTTTTTATTTGCTTTTTAATGTCATTCTAAGTAAAGAAAAAATTAGAATTTTAAATTATTAGAATGAATTTTACCATTCATCTTTATTTTGTGCAATGCCATTTATAAATGCAAATATAAAAGCATTTAACTCATACATAGAATCACCAAAATTACACAATTCATATTTCCTAGTTTATACATGCATATGTATTCTGTGCTTCTCAGAACAGTGTAAATGCTGCACAGAACCAACTCAACTGTTTTTATTTCCCTTCTTGATATGCACACATTCTACCTAACAATTTGAGTATGGAAGGACCGAAAGGAAAGAGAACAATGGATTACCTTACCTTTCCCCTTCCTTCTCTGTCATCATTTTCAGTATAAATGGTAATATGGGGAAGTAACACACACTGGTAAGAAAGGTATGATGGGGTTCTTCTGTCACTTGTATTTTTTAGGATGCCACTGCCGCCTTTTTGCATCTGAAGCAAGTTCTGGTTCGAATGGAGAGCGTAGCATTTTGGAACTGTCCACTAAGTCAGCCATAGATGTAATACGCTTGCCTTGTCATCACTGTGACTCCGAGTTCCTACACCTCATAGGTCCATCAGAATCCTGTGTTTATGACACACCGTGAAGACTATATGCAAACAGGGTGGCAAGAAAGAAAAGATGTTCACATTGCCTCCTCTGCTTGAATGTATGAACCACTGAACCACCGGGCTTCATTTATAAAACAGATGTTCAAACATAAAAGTATGAAGATTTTCCAAAATGGTGACTGCAGAACACTAAACCAAGCACTGTGCCCTGTAGAACTACACAGTTTGCATGCCCATGAAGTTGGCCCTGAGCTCACCGTTTCTCAAGGGGCTTCTCCTGATTGTTAGGTGAAACAATTCTATGTTGTACAGCATATTTAACATCCCTGGCCCCTGGGCACTACATGCTACTCTGACAAAAATGCCCCCCAAAAGGAGTTACTACTCTCCACTGAACTCCTGGAGTGCACCCCACTGTCTGCGACTGGAAACTGTGGTCATTATAGATCCAAGACAGGTCATGTGCAGTTTTGCTAGTGATTCTCAGGCAGGGAAAAAAATAGAGGTGAGCTTAAAAGATTTCAGAAGTCTCATACCTGAGAGAACAGAATTATGGAGACCTTTTTCCCATTGTCAGAAAAATAGTACTATCTTCATTGGTGATGAAACAACTATTTGGGATGAAAGTTTAAAAGTGATCAGTGGGGGTGCCTGGGTGGCTCAGTGGGTTGAGCCTCTGCGTTCGGCTGGGGTCATGATCTCAGGGTTCTGGGATCAAGCCCCTCATCGGGCTCTCTGCTCGGCGGGGAGCCTGCTTCCCCCTCTCTCTCTGCCTGCCTCTCTGCCTACTTGTGATTGCTCTCTCTGTGTCAAATAAATAAACAAAATCTTTTTTAAAAAATAAATAATAAAAGTGATCAGAGGGTTTTATGTGTCACATGGATATAAATGGCAGTTGACTCCAGATAGATGGCAATTTCTGGTTGTTAAGAAAAAGAGTAGAGAAATACAGAAAAGTAAAGAGAACTATCTCACTGTTGCTATCTTCATCAATTGGCTGAAGGGAGAAAAACTTAAAAAGCTCTCAAGAAAAATTAAGGAAGTTGCCATAAAAAGCTGTGGTACTCTAGTAGATTTTGAACTTACTTTCATTGTGTCTCTATTTTTTAAGTTTTGGTTCTTGATTTAAGTATATTATCATAACACATTAGACCTGAAACACGATATTCTAAATCATTTGTTTTCTTTATCCCTATAGTATTATTAGCTATGTAGAGATTAAAAGCTCTGGCTCTCTAGACCTGGCCTTGCTTTTGCTAATGCTGAACCTCAGTTTTCTCCTCAACAAAATGAGGATAATTGTATATTACCTTAGGTCGTAAGTCCTTTTACCAAAGCCAATTCACTAAAAAGTAATTTTACCAAAGAATATGTTCATTAAATAAATTTAAGGTGAATTTTCTGTAAAACAAGTATTTGGTAAATTCAACTACCTGATTCTTTGGCAAATTAATTTTTAGCAAATTGGACTGTTTTCCATCCCTATTAGGCTTATTATATGGATTAAATGAGCTATTGCACACATACAAAAAGTGCTCAGTAAGTCTTATAATCCCTCCAACATTCTTACTTCAAGTCTTGCCCATTCTCTCTCTGAATATTCCCCATTCCTGCCCACATAATTGACATTCTGTAGGCTTTCACTACCTTTTGGTGGACTATTGCAGTAGTCACTTGATCGGCCTCTTGGCTTATTCCCCTCTAAACTTATTTTCTACACTACGGCAAAGGTGCTCTGTCACGTAAATTTTAAATTATCAACTACACTATAAGTCATTTCACCCTTTTCATATATCCTTTAGCATCACTGGAGTACTTACAGTTCCTTAAATATACTTTTTTTTTTTTTGAAAAAGCATCATAGTTCTCTGCTTTTGCCTTTCTAACTGGAATATCTTCCCTCTTGTCTCCTGCCAAAATTTTTATTCATCTTTCAAGTTTTAGTTAAAATGCCACTTCCCTTGTAAAGGTCTCCCTGATTTCCCCAAATTTAAGTGTTCTTTCTAGGCTTCCACTTTTTTTGGTTCGAGCTTCTGTTATAACTCTTAGATTATTGTAGTTGTTTATTAGTCTGTCATTATAATAGAATATAATCTCCTTGAAGGACCCTGTCTTTTTATCTTTTCTATACTAGCCCCATGTATAGTGGCTAGACTATATCTTCACCATTTATTGAATTAAAAAACTAAAAGATCTATTTACAACTCTATCTACTGCTTTCCTGCTACACCTCCATTTTATAGATCAAGAAACCTAAGCCCTCTAACTCCAGATCTATTACTTTTATTCCCATACTGTAGAGAATCTTCTGAGTAGGGTCTATATGCTAGTCATTTCTGTTGTTGGAAATGGACTGTCTTGTCAGTGTCTTTCTATTCATTTCTAATCTAGAGAATAAGCAGAAGGGCATAGTGATCCGGTAAAATTTTTATTTTCTTTCTTATTCAATTATTTGTTTGCTTTTGTTTGTTTTCTAGTAAATTCGGTGAAAGTCAAGGTAAATTATTTGTCCCTCCCACCCCCGGGGGGACATTTGGTAAAATGTCTGGAGACATTTTTGATTATCACATCTGAAGGACTGCTACCTGTATCAAGTAGGTAAGAGACCAGGGATGCAGCTTAAATATGTTACAATGCAAAGGACAACTCCCATAGCAGAATTATCTGACACAAAATGTCAATAGTGCCAAAGGTTGAAAAGCCCTGA
>CM052886.1:44541630-44599699 GCA_028534135.1 Potos flavus | reverse complement strand
CATAATATGGAGGAATAAAAAAAAATGCATTAGAACTTGGATGTGAACTTATGCAAATGTGTGAAACATATTAAGATGGCAGAGCAGAAGAAAATGGAGCTCAAATGACATCTACCTCTCAAAGCAGGTCTATTTATATTTCACTATATTTGCTATTATAAATTTATTTCCATGCATTTCTTTCTTTTTTTTTTTAAAGATTTTATTTATTTATTTGACAGAGAGAGAGAGATCACAAGTAGGCAGAGAGACAGGCAGAGAAGAGAGGGGGAAGCGGGCTCCCTGCTGAGCAGAGAGCCTGATGTGGGGCTCGATCCCAGGACCCTGAGATCATGACCTGAGCTGAAGGCAGAGGCCTTAACCCACTGAACCACCCAGGCGCCCCTATTTCCATGTATTTCTTTGCTAGAAATGATAAATGGCTGCTCACCCAACTTCTGACTCTTAGGCAACTCCGTTTTACTAATAAACTGTTCATTTTGATCCTGTAAATGCTATGCACAAGCCCCTAAAAGAAGTCCACCATTCCATATCCCCATCAACTTATTATTAAGGTACTGTTTCTTCTATGGTGTCTTTGCCTGATTCCAAACCCTTTGTTCTGCACTTCATCTCAGGTTTGGCCTTTGGATCTTTTTACTTGATGCTTATTTTTGGCCTTCTGGCACTGGCCTCTGTGCTCAATCTGATCATCTTTGGTTTAGACTCACCTTCTACTTTCAAGCTGCCAAGATTTATACCCTTTGATTCTAGCAGTTCTGGAATTCCTAGCACAGCCACTGGCTGCTGCCTCAAGAAGACCAGTCCCAGATACTAGCCTCATATTATAAACATCCATTTATTCATCTGTTCAACAGATTTCATTCATCAGCGCTATGTGTAAATCACTAGAGTAGTTTCTGGAGGAATATAGAAGATTAATAAGTGATAGAAGGCTCTTAAAATCTGGTAGGACAAATAAACAAGTATATAGTGATAATTTAAGATAGTATGTGTTCAACTCTTATGAAGTGTGTATAAATGCAAGACATCAATTAACAAAAACTTCAAATAGATTTCTTTTCTTCTTTTCTTTTTTCTTCTTTCAGTAGGCTCCACACCCAGCATGGAACCCAAAGAAGGCTTGAACTCACAACCCTGAGATCAAGACCTGAGCTGAGATCAAGAGTCAGACCCTTAACTGACTGAGTGACCCCGGCACTCAAAATATTCAAACAGAAAGATTTCTAACCAGGGAGTTAGGGATATAGGGTACAAGGGGACATGACCAAAAGAACCTGGGGTGGTGGGTCATGGATTTAAAAATATTGAGAATACTGACAGGTTAAGTTAACAGACTTGAAGGTAGAGTAGGATAAACACCATGAGAGAAAGGCATTCCAAAAAGTAGAACCAAAGCAATAGGAACAGAAAAAGTAAGTTATGTTTTAAAAAAATCTTATCTAGATTGGTTGACAGTGTAAGTAGAAATGGAAGAAAGCTTAAAAAACCTGGTTGGAACCAGATAATGGAAGGCTTTGAGTATGGAGAATTTAGAATTGGCAAACATATACTAAGGAGTCAGAAGGTTTTGAGCAGGAAACGATAACTGGCTTGATTTAACAGTGGTAAGCCGGAAGGAGTTGGTAGTGAGGAGATAGGCAGGCAGAGACTGCAGACCAGGAAATCAGTTAGGAGACTATTACAGTAATCTAAAGTAGGGAGAGCCTGGAGATGAAGACTTTATTCATTTCATTAAGCACCTGCTATGAGCGAGGTGCTGGTGATGCAATGAGGGCTAGGTCCTTGTCATGCAGGGGTTTTCAATCTAGTGAGACATTGATCTCTTAAAGGCTCCTAGAGGGGTCTCTATTTTGCGACCACTTCTGACCTTTGCCTGGTTACTAAGCAATAGGTCCTCATTTAACAATGAGATGTATTTCCGACGTTCTAAAACTACTTTTCATTTTATGAGTCTGTTAAGGCAAAAGTATAACATCCACTTGCACATAAAGAAAAGCAATTTATTACTTAAAACAAGATAAGACAGAAACACTACCAGACAAGGCAAAGAAGAAAATGACATGTGTTTTAAAGAGATAACTGAAGATGATGTGGAGAATGAATTGGAAGTTAGATTAGGGGCAAGAAAACCAGTTAAGAGGCTATTGTAGTAATCTACCCACTTGACTGTGAGGGCCTGAACAAAGTATGAAAGAAGAGCAATTGGTGGTGGTTACTTCCACCGTAATCCTTTCTATCCCTGCCCTGGTTCAACTAAAGGATGGGTAGGGGACTCTCATTTGGAATTGAATCTTTTTTTTTTTTTTTTGGTGGGGGAGAGAGAGCAGGGAGGGACAGGAGAGGGAGAGAGAATCCTCAAGCAGACTCCTCGCTGAGCGTGGAGCCAGACACCCGGCTTGATTCCAGGACCCTGAAATTGTGACCCCAGCCAAAATCAAGAGTGGGACGCTCAACTGACAGTGCCACCCAGGCGTCCTTGGAATTGAATCTTGAACAGAGGGACTTGAGAACACAAGAAACACTGTTTACTTTTTCAGATATAGAGGTAATGCTCCTATTGTCAAGTAGTTTGTTTTCTGCTTTCCTTATTTGGAGCATGGTTCACCAGACTTCACATTGATTCTGTGAGCTCCCTGATAAATTCTTGGTTTTGCTTTAGCTAGCCCAAATTGGTTCCTAGGGCTTACAGTTAAAAACAAAACAAACGAACAACAACAACAAAACACCCTAACTGACACTATGCAATGTTTGAATCATATGTACAATGTTTGATAACCAGTGGAGATGGTTAGGTAGTAGGAAATACGAAACTACAATAGTGGTTCTCGAAGTTACACATCAGCATCACCTGAGAACTTATTAATAATGTAAATTCTCAGGCTTCCCTCCAGACTTACTGAATATGAAACTCAAGCAGTGGGACCCCTAACAATCTGAACATCAGTATGCCCTCTGGGTGATTCTAATGCACACTGTAGTTTGAGAACCAGCTCAACTAGAGCTTAGAAGGGAGATTTGGGGTGAAGATAAAGATGTATGAATCAAATATATGATAATTGCTATTGGGGGAATGAATAAACTCCCAAGAGTGGAAGAGAGAAGATGAGCCCCTGAAATAGATGAAACAATCAAAGAAATTGAGACCAGTGCAGTATAATCAGGGAAGGGGAAATTTGACAGATATCAGGTGATCTACAGTATCAAATGCTATACAGAGGCCAAGGTGGATAAGGACAGAGTCATAGCTGTAGGAGTGCCCATTAGTGCCCATTTTTGGTGTCAATTAAGAGAAGTGATACAGATAACAAGACCAAGTGGTAAGAGAACACAGGCAAAAAAATAAAAGATACTTTTCACAGCAGTTCGGGGGTACAAAAAAGTAAGTTAGGATAGTAAGGTCAAGAAGAGCTTTTTTGGGGTAGATATTTCAGTTAGCTTTTGCTGCATAACAAACACTTAAAAACTCAGTGGCTTAAGACTGCAGTTATTATTGAGGTACCTTGGTCGCTCCGTTGGTTAAACATCTGCCTTCGGCTCAGGTTATGATCCCGGGGTCCTGGGATTGAGCCCCACGTCGGGCTCCCTGCTCAGCAGGGAGTCTGCTTCTCCCTTTCCCTCTGCTGCTCCTCCTGCTTGTGCTCCCTCTCTCTCTCTCTCTCAAATCTCAAAAAAATAAAATCTTAAAAACAAAAAAAGACTGCAGTTATTATTCTAGCTTGTGTCTGGGGGTTGGCTGATGTCAGTGGAGACTGTGCATCTGTAAGCCTACTGGGGAGCTTCGCTCTGTGCTGGACTCTATTTCACAGGTCATTCTCCTCCTGTCTGGCTTACCTAGGCATACCCTTCTCATGGAGATGGAGGAAGAATTTTAAGAGGACAAGCAGAAACATACAAGGCCCCTTGAATCCTTGACTCCAAACTAACACACCGGCACTTCTGCTTCATTCTGTTGACCAGATCAAGTTATGTGGCTAAGTTCAGATTCAAGGGGTGGGGAAATAGAATTACCTTTGTAGAGAAATCGCAAAGTGACACGGCAAAGGGCATGGGTGGGCATAGAATTGCGATCATTCATACTGTAGTAGGGATGACCTGAGCATGCTTGAAAGTAGAAGGGAAGGAATATGTAGAATGAAGAAGAAAGTGAACCAAGGAGAAAGATCAGTACCACAGCTCAGAGAATTAACCTTTGAAAAAAGGAAGGATGCTTCGGGGAATGGAAAGTAAGGGAATTTGATTGGATTAGATTTAGCAAATTAAATGCAAGATGCCCCGTAAAATTTGAACTTCAGGTAAACAATGAATACATTTTTAGTATTAAGTATGTTCTGTACAATATTTCGTAGGATCTCAGTACATAGTTTGCTGGGTTTTTTTTATTATTTTAAATGGCATTTACAGGGGCGCCTGGGTGGCTCAGTGGGTTAAAGCCTCTGCCTTCGGCTCAGGTCATGATCTCAGGGTCCTGGGATGGAGCCCTGCATCGGGCTCTCTGATCAGCAGGGAGCCTGCTTCCCCCTCTCTCTCTGCCTACTTGTGATCTCTCTCTCTGTCAAATAAATAAATAAAATCTTTTAAAAAAATGGCATTTAGGTATTTCTATAATGCAATATTTGGGACATACTTTTTTGGGGGGACATACTTATACTAAAATATGATCCTTTGTTTATCCGAAACTCAAATTTAACTGGGCATCTTGTATTTTATCTGGCAACCCTACTTTGGATGAATTTTAAGTAAATCCATAGTAAAATAATCTACAAAGGGATAGGTGGGCGCACTTGGGGATTTAATCCTGGAAGAAGCTGGGAACAGCTGCTATGGATGCTGCGAAGTATCAAAGAAAGGATTGCTGAGCAGCAGTGAAGGCCACTTAGCAACAGGAAGCTTGACTTTTTCTGGGATTAAATCAGCTGTGATGTTTCACTGCCAGGAAGCAGTAATGGTAACAGAGATTGCTGGTGCGGGCAACCACCTTGGTTTGACTTCAGTAGGAGAGGTCAGGGCAGGAGTTTGGGGTCTAATTGAAATGACTGGGGGTCCAAGTTGTATAGGGAGGCAGGTGAAACCAGAAGGTGAATTGGGAGGCAGAAGGTGAACAGTGAGTCAGAATGGTATGAAGAGGTGGAAGTTCACAAAGAAACGGAATCTGCAATCTTAGAAGAATAGTTCTGGGTGATAATGGGGTTTAAAATCCAATTTCACATTACAGCACTGGAGCTAAATTAAAAGCAAGAGCTCTGCAGATGAGGCACCTGGTTCTGCATGCTATTTGCGTGACCTTTAACCTCCCTATGCTTTAGCTCTTTGTTAAGTAGGAATGATAATAGTTCTTACCTCACAGGGCGATTGTGGGGATTAGGTGAAACGAACCACATGAAGTACTTCGAACAGTATGTCTGATACACAGTAAACCCTCAAATGTTAGCTATGTCTTATTATTTTAAATACCACTTACATGCATCTATAGTCAGTAAATGGGAGTGCTCTGGAGAATACTATTTTAAAGACAAATGGCAAGCACACATACATGTTTTCCACCATAGCTAACAAATCCTATGTTTGGTAAATACATGTACAATCAGCTACCTGTTGGAGCCCACAAAACTCTTACCATGTAAGGTTGTTTTCTTTACTATTACTACAAGAAAATAATTACCATGCTCAAGTCGTAACTGTCTCCTCATTTCCCCATAGGTGACCATGCTTTGGGATTTTCATAGTTTGAGTTAATTCCTCTGGGCTCCGCCACCCAGCGAGTTACACAGGACAAGATTCCTCCCAGAGGATTGTGGTTCTGGGAATGTGAGCAGCTTGTTTTCAGGAGATCTGCACCCTGACCTGGCCTACTATTAGGAGCTGCCGTGTTGGTGGTTGTATTGTTTTTAGTTGTTTTTTTCTCTCTTACACAGTTATTCGTATATAAACATTTTTGCAAAGTAAATGTTTTATGGGGATGTTTTGCTTATGCAAAGAAAAATTAAAACTATTTTGAAGTAATTACATGTGTCATATTTTTCTCTTTCAAAATAAATGAAAGTATTAATTCATAGTTTCTGGAAAGAAAACGAAAACCCAGGAAATGGCTATGCTCTTAATGTTTGAAAATAAGGTAATATTATTCTTTGTTCGAATGGAGCCTTCTAAGGAATTACTAGAGTCTCATACACAATCGACTTAAATGCATTCTTTATCTTTAAAAGGAAGCAGAATAGGATCATTGAGTAAGTCACATGTGTTCACAGCCTTGTCTGGTGTAATCATATCCTACACAAACACATTATTCTCTAGTCAGAGAGGGTAAGGGGACATTTGAAACAGGACCTGCCCTTGCAGAGACCTTTTTTTGTTTAAAGAATAGTGCAGCGAGAGACCACACAGTAGAAGATAACAGAAAATATCTTCCATACCTTCCTCAACCTGTATACTTTCTCATTCTCTTTTGTTCTCTAAGGACATCTCTTGTAATGATTATTCTGTAAAACTCATAGGTATATAGCAGAAGGCATATCATATTTCATTTATTATTTTGTCGACTATAATTATTGCTCTTTTATATCATGCCATTGTAGGTCTTTAAAATATTTTGTTTATAATAGATATGAAAGGATATTACAGAAAATTTATTAGTTGACTATAGATATCTAAAGAGTAAATGTTTTAACTCTGAATTTAATACAATTATATCTTAGGAAGTCTAATAGATTTGTATTAAGCTACATTTTAAAGAGAGAAATGTGGTTTAAAAAGATGCTTAAGATCTTTTTTATATTAATTGCAATGGATTTTTAAAAATATCCTATGTAAGCATTTGAAAGATATTCTTAATTTTAAACAACAGTGATGTGAGATTTTGGAGGCTTTAAAATGGGTCCATTATTTGAAACGTTTTCAACATTTTGGTAGCTGGTTTGCTGTCTACATAATAGTTGCAATTATAAATTCAACTCTTTTAAAAAAATAAAAATTTTTTTTTAAAAATTCAAGTTTTTACTTCTTATTAGGGGTTTTTATATTGCTTCCCAGTTTTCCCCTAGGTTAATCCTTTGGGAATTTTGAAATTTACATCTGAAGGGGTTTTTTAAAAATCTTTTTTATTATAAAAAATTTCGAACATATGCAAAAATAGAACAAATAGTATGATGAGCCCCCAAGTTATGTTTGAGCTTTAAGTGATATATTATTATAGGTGCTACATTTATTAATACAACAGATGTTCAGGAACTCCGGGAATGGTTGTGGCTTAATGCACACTTGTAAGAATTTGTATAAATCAAATTTTTAAAAATATCCAACCATTTCCCAACCTATGACAGATTGTATTTCAAATGTTTCTTGATGGTCAGCCAATTTTTGGACCTACAAATATGATTCTCATAGAAATAATCTTAAAGTGGCTATTTGCTTTTCAGGCCAACTCTCAGAAATTTATCTAATTCACATTAAGGGAAACCCATGCATCTCTTTTAACATTTCAATGAGAAAATGCTTCCTTTGCAGTTGGAATACTATGGAACCGCCACCCATCTTGCCTTCTACTAAGTATGGGGGATAGGAAAGTGGGGAGTCAAGCCCCTGTGATGGAGATTCATTTCCATGATGGGTTCTTGATCGTCTCAGCAAAACCAGTGACAGGAGGGAGTGCACTCTGTACCCACCATTCTGAAGTTATTTACCTTTTCTTCAGGTAGTGAGGTTTGTTTTTGTAGTTGTTTTTAAGGCCTATTAAAAAAAAAGAGAGAGGTTCCTGGGTGGCTCAGTTGGTTAATGGCCAACTCTTGATGTGAGCTCAGGTCATATCTCAGGGTCGTGAGATCCAGCCCTGTGTGGGGCTCTGATCTCAGTGGGGAGTCTGCCTGGGGTTCTCTCTCTCCCTCTGCCTCTCCCCCACCCACCCCAAAACACATGCTCTAAAAAACAAATAAATAATCTTGCTTAAAAAAATCAAAAAGAAACCTTCCTTTATAAACCAAATTCTCTGTGTCATATCTAAAGTTTACATTTTACAGACTTTTAAAAGTAGGCTTCTGATTTTCTTCTTTAAGTTTCTGACATAGGGGAAAATTATTTTCACCGCTGAGATATGCCTAAGAGAACAAGAAAACATTCTTGACTACTAAAACAGAAAATTAGAACATAAACATAAGTATTAAATTGCCAATTAAGCTAAAATCAGACATTGCAGTAACGCTTCTAGTGAGCCCATAAGTAATATTAAGCCTTTAGAGTATCTGGGAATGACAAAGCAGAAAGATGGGTTCTGATACCCTATACTCACACTGTTCCAAATTGACCTTAAATTCTTATTCTTCCAAAACCCTTCTCTAAGAACTTGGAGCCAAAGAACTGTGCTCATCAACTTCTCCTTTTCATCTTGTATGCAATCTGAAATAAAAAAGGGAACTAGAGCAAATGCTTTATGGGTAGAGCAACAGGGTCAAGGGCCAGAAAGCATGGAGCAGTTGAAAACAAGACCAGCTCAGACTTAGGAACTCCAAACAATTATAATGCCCTTTGAGCCTGAGACAGTCACTTAACCTTCCAAGGTAGTAAAATGAGTGATTGAAATGAATCAGTCCTATTTCTTCTAGGTCTAAAAATCCCATCTGTGAATAGTCATTCTAGATCCTATAAAGTCTTTAAATGCTAGTGTGGTGTGACTGTTACCCACTCAGCTAAGTTAGGTTCCATGTGTATGCTTGTGAATGCTTGATGGCAGTCCCCCAAAGCAAGCTAGCCTCATTTTCCAGAGGGAGTAATGCCAGGACTCCAAAGTACAAAAAGAACGAGGCATGCTTTGTGATGAGTCCACCGAAGGTCCCACAGCGTGATATACCATAGCTTCCTCCTGACCCACGCTCCCATCAGATAAAGAGGGGCCTACTGTGTGCTAAGTACTGTCGTAATGAGGTGCTTTACAAGTTACTGTATTAATTCCCACAATAGCCCTAAGAATGGGCTTATTGTCCGCATTTTACAGGTGAGGAAATTTCCTAAGAACCTTAGTGATGGAGCTAGTGAATGGTAAAACTACGTTCAACCCTGCTATGAGGGGAATGAACTACAGATCCCTTATTTAAACCTGCCCACTAAACTAGCGAAGGAGTGAAAACTAAGAAGACTTCTCTGCACTTAGCTTTACACTCACCAGCAACTCTAAGAACTCTAGTTCCTCTGCCTTTGGGACCTGGACCCTTGCAACTCCCAGAGTTAGTGCATTTTCTCAAGATCCACTACCCGTGCTCCCCCACCCGCATACACACATGCAAGTCCAGGGTAAGCCTGTCCCCTCCCAGCCCTTCTGAAGTCTCAGGAGAATGGCCTGCAGCTTTCGCAAGTCTCCTGCGACTAGAAACCCAGTTCTCTCCGACCCGGATGAGGAAACTCTGGGGCCTGATATTAAGACACTGTTCCAGAAGAACTCTTCAAGTTGAAGCCCCTCTCTACCTACCGGTGGTGCTGAGAGTGCCAGAGGCCACGGTCCCCTGCCAACCAGTGCAACTCAGGGAAGAGCCTGCAAGAAGGTAGTAGCTCAAGAGGAATAGAAATAAATTGCGAGTAACAGGAGTTGTTTGGCGATCCTACCATGGAATTTTGAGGCACAGGAAAGTTTCTTCTGCACAATAACTTCTCCAGTAACTTC
Source organism: Potos flavus (assembly GCA_028534135.1). Classification (NCBI taxonomy): domain Eukaryota; kingdom Metazoa; phylum Chordata; class Mammalia; order Carnivora; family Procyonidae; genus Potos; species Potos flavus. The sequence continues at coordinate 44,590,053 of CM052886.1, read as the reverse complement.
AAGGATGGCTACTTCTAGATCCCTGAATTCCCAACTGCTGATGAAGGAGAGTCCAAATTTAAGATATCAGAGTCAGAAACTCCCCAGAAATAGCAGAGGGCTGTTCTCAAGGTATGTTCCTCTGACCAGCAGCGTTAGCCTCACCTGGGAACTTGTAGATGCGAATTGTTGGGGGGCCTGGGTGGCTCAGTGGGTTAAAGCCTCTGCCTTCGGCTCAGGTCATGATATCAGGGTTCTGGGATCGAGCCCCGCATTGGGCTCTCTGCTCAGCAGGGAACCTGTGTCTCCCTCTCTCTCTGCCTGCCTCTCTGCCTACTTGTGATCTCTCTGTCAAATAAATAAAATAAATCTTTAAAAAAAAAAGGATGCAAATTGTTGATCCCCATCCCAGACCTACTGAATCAGAAGTGGGATCCAAGACTGTTTTCACAAACCATCCAGGTGATCCTGATGTACACTAGAGTTTGAAAACCACTGGCCTAGGAAAATGAAGGATAATCCCAGGTTCTCTACATTAACCTAGAATTAACCTACAACACCTGCCTGGGGCTAGCATCTCCCCTCCCCTCCCCCACTCCCACTTTAACCAGTGCTAGAGCTCAGGGGTTAGAGTTAGGTAACTCTTAGGCCAAGACTACTGCCTAGTTGCCCATTATTTTCCTTGAAAACGCCTAAGAAAATTTCGGGCAAATAGCAGTTGATCAGTAACGACGGAACTGAAATTTTAGAACATATTGTTTATGATAGGGAAATCGTAAATAACTTCAATGTCTATTAATAGGGATTCGACTAAAAACAAATTCTATGAAGATTGGGTCCAACACCGACCAATATTATCTTCACTGGATTCTTATTGCCTAATACAATATAAATATTTAATATTTGTCGATTGAATGTATACATACATCTTCATATATATTCAAGTCCTGAAGTACAATGCAGCATTAAAAAAAGATGTTTTCTAACAGCATTCCCACTCCTATGTATTTACCCAAAAAACCTGGAAGTCAATGTTTACAGCAACTCTATTCATAATTGCCAAAAGCTGGAAACAGCCCAAATGTTCTTCATCTGATGAGTGGATCAAGCAGGGACTGCATTTCAGGAAGTAAAGGGGCATTATTTTATATGTTACTGTATATTTTTTAAAAATAATTTTTTTACATATTATGTTATTAAGAAATAAGCAACGTTTTAGATACCGGAAGGCTGACCACCCAAAAGTTAATAGTAGTCATCTCTGGTTGATGGGATGACAAGTGGTTTTTGTTTTTTTTCTTACTTCTAGTTTCTAATTTTTCAGTATAAAATTATACTTTTATAACTAGAAAAAATAAGTTACTTTTTATAATGGGGAGAACTGGAATCATATCGACTCATAAAAAATGTATACAAATTAGAAATGTGTAAGTTATAAGAATATTTAAAACTAAGTTTCACTGAAGAAAAGAATTTGGAGACACCCTCTAGATTGTGCTTTTTAAAGTCCATACAAATCCCCTGTGATGCTTGTTGAGATGCAGATTCTCATTCCAAGAATCTGCATTTCCTTTTTTTTTAAAGATTTTATTTATTTATTTGACAGAGAGAGAGAGAGATCACAAGCAGGCAGAGAGGCAGGCAGAGAGAGAGGGGGAAGCAGGCTCCCCACTGAGCAGAGAGCCCGATGCGGGGCTCGATCCCAGGACCCTGAGATCATGACCTGAGCCGAAGGCAGGTCACCCAGGTGCCACCCAGGTGCCCCAAGAATCTGCATTTCTAACAAGCTCCCACACGATCCCAATGCTCCTGATCCATGAGGACTTTGAGTATCAGGGCTCTAAAACTACTTGCTGTCAAGAAAGCAGCCACTAATTAGCCACATGTGGCCCTTAAGTAGTAGAAATGTGGCTAGTCAGAATTGAGATGTACAAATGTAAAGTACCCACTGGTTTGGAAGACTTTACACACACACAAAGAATGTAAAACATCTTAACAATTATTTTATATCAAGTATATGTTGGAATTATTTTTTGGACATATGGTGTTAAACTATATCATTTAAATCAATTTCACATGTTTCTTTTTGTGATTTTAATGTGGCTACTAGAAAATTTTAAATTACATTTGTGGTTTGCATTTTTTGGCTTGTATTATATTTTTATTGGATAGCACTGATCTAGAAAAAAACCATTAACAGGATTTTACTTCACTCTGGGTCTTAAATCACCAACATAATGCAAGAAAAGGATTAACACCCCATTAATGACCAAACTGGCAATTTTGTCTATTCACATAAACATCCCCAGGAGTTCTGAAAATCTACAGGTAGAGGTTGAGACAAATAAAAATCATAAAATTTTAGACCAGGTAGGAAACTTTGAGGTCATCAAGTGGAAACCCCTTGTCTTACGGAATTATTTATCAATCTGACAAAGATGGATTCGGTACTTCATATCTGTAAATGCTGAATAGGTACTTACATGGTAGGTAAGTGACTGCAGTGGGGAGCCTCCTCTGAAGAAGCCTAGAATGATGGCAGTGGTCTGTCAGAGGACCCAGGAGGCATGTTGGTGGAGGACTCACTAAGGCAGAGGCAGAGGCCAACCCAGACTCCATTTTCCTGAAGAAGAATCAGATGAGCTCCACACATGAGGGCTTATTGGGCCGGCTCTCAGTTTCCCAGGTTTTATAGCTTCTGTTTGGTATTAATGGCGCAAATAAGGCTTTAGGGTTAGCCGTTACTTAAATAATCAATGCAAGGCATGCCGTCCCCTCTCTTTCATGCAAAGACACGATCATCAAAAAGCAAAGACGTTTAGTGCTCGCTTCAGCAGCACATATACTAAAATAGGAAAGAAAGCAAAGACGTTTGGACCTGAGAAACTTTGAAACTTTGAACGTGGTTGGTTGATGGCAGCAGAATGAAATTTGGAGTGTGGCAGCAGCACCATCAATTATGTGTGCAAATGAGGGGCGAGAAGTGCTGAGGCGATTAAAAGCTATGAATAAAACAAAAAGCTCATTTTAGTGATTATTTTTTAAACTTATTTATCAAGAATGTCTTACACCAGAGACATCGTGACTGAAATTTGTTCTTATCGGAGTTACATTTCCTTTCTGCGAGGGAATGAAAAGACAAATTTAGGATAAATAATACAGCTTTGCAGTGAATTGTGAAAATTCTTGTTACTTCCAGAGGTAGTATGGGCTGAAAATATAAACAACCCTTTACAGTCATTTTAGTTAAAATCTAGGTCACCCCCCTGCCCTCTTGCCATAATGTTTCAACCAATTATAATATAGTATTAAAGGAATCCAGGTTGCTTTGGTATGCATTCTTAACCTGTCCCTCATTACATGCACAGACCCAGTGGCCCATGTGATCATGGGTTGGATCTAATCTGAATATTTGTATTATTCATTTTCAACCAGTATTTTTTAAATTGCCCATCTGGAAAAAGTCAAACCTACCTGAGAATGGCTGGATGGGCCTTGCCCAAGAGTGAAAAACTGCCTAAAGCCATTCAAAACAAAAACTTGAGCTAAGCAGAATAAATAGTTCTGTGTACGAATTATAACTGCTTTCTTCTGTTTTTAAGAGTAATTGGAAGAGCAGTTCTAGGACCTTAAATGTTTGCTAGCAAGCAGTGAGTTTGTTTCATTGATTTTGCTTCATTCATACCAAAAAGTAGAGCATATGGACTTTTTGGTTGGCTCTGAATATTCCTAATTTTAAAAAATTATTTATTTACTTACTTAAAGAGGGAGTATGGGGAGGGGCAGAGGGAGAGCATCTCAAGCAGACTCCTCGCTGAGCATGGGGCTCGTTGTGGGCTCCACACAGGCTCAACATGGGGCTCAATTGGGGACTCAGTCTTATGACCCCAAGATCCTGACCTGTGTTGAAACCAAGAGTCAGGGACTTAACTGACTGAGCCACCCAGGTGCCCCTATTCCCAATGATTATTTAAACATCTCATTCCCAAGATGAGCAGTAATTATTTATAGGAAGTGGCCTAATTTTTTAAAATAATAATCTGCCATCCCCTCCACACACAAAAGGAAAACTCATTATTTCCCTGGTGAAAATATGTTATAAAGATACGTGTCCTTTGGGTCCCCATGTTGTGGGGTACTTCCAAGATCTGTCTTGGAAGATCCCCTAATGGAGGGATTGGGGTGATGAGACAGTTACAAAAGGTTTAGATTCTGGAAAAATCTGTACATGTAAGTGTAATCCAATAACGTAATTTAAGTATGATTTTCCCCCCTTCAAATACAGAGTTTTAGGAGAATAAGATATTTTAGGAGAATCAACACACTGCTCATGTCTCATAAAACACCAAGATTGCTTTTCTCTTTTCCTGAGTTGCATCAATAGAAAAAATACGAAATGATAATTAGTCTTCTTGTCACCTCATCCTAGGTTTTCTAGATTTATAATTTTGATGTATAGCATATTTATGACACAGCTTACACCCTTATTTATTTGAGATGAATTATTAGATGCTATTTGCAGGCTGTGAAAAAATGGCCACTTGTTTCATTCTAAGCCTTCGATATCTAAGCCTGATACCATCATTAGAGAGTTTCATGGCTTTTTCATGAAAAAATTTCTAATCATCCAACCCTTTAAACAAGTATTTTCCCCTCTAAGACATTAATTTCTCCTTAAAGTGTTTACTTCAGTTGTAATTTTAGGGGAAATGGGAAATACAACGATAAGTGCATTTACGTTTATAATGTGCTGATTCTCTTTTGAGAGGAGTCTTATAATAAAAAAGGAATTCAAAACAAACTCAATCTAGTTTCTGCGAAAGTACAAGAAAGCTACAAATCTGCCAGCATTCCGTTCACATTGAGCTATGCATTTCTGGGGCACATCCACCCTTACTAGAGGGCAAAACTTTCCCTCTCTCTCCAGAGAATAGGCATAATAAAGATGGATAGCCATTGATAATTACTTGGCTTCAGAATGATGCTTTCTTCATATCCATAGATTTAGGAGCAAGATGTTTAGAGAACAGTTTCAAATGTCTGTTGGGTTGAAAAGATTAACCACGGCAACTCTAAACTTCATGTTCTTACTCTCCTGATCCATTGTTTTATACCTTCTCCTCATCGAGCCACCAATACCTCCTGTCCCACCATCCTGATCAACCTTGCTTCCTCTTTCCCTGAGAAATAGGAGTAATCGGAAAAGAGCTTTCACGGCCCCCACCGCTGGTGCCACAGTCACCTACTGGCATCCGGGCCCATATTGTCCACCTGTCTTCTTGTTCATTACTCCGAAGGAGACCTTCCCAGCTCCACTTCTCTGTGGCTTGTGCCCCAGATCCCCTCCCTTCCCTCCGCTCAAGGATAGTGAATCAGCCACTCTCTCCTCTCCCCTGCGTCATCATTCCCTTTTTTTTTTGAAAGAAATTTTTAAAGATTTTATTTATTTATTTGACAGAGAGATCACAAGTAGGCAGAGAGGCAGGCAGAGAGAGAGGGGGAAGCAGGCTTCCTGCTGAGCAGAGAACCCGATGTAGGGCTCGATCCCAGGACCCTGAGATCATGACTTGAGCTGAAGGCAGAGGCTTTAACACACTGAGCCACCCAGGCGCCCCTAGATCATTCCCTTTTGTCTAAATGACTACCACCTTGGTGGAAACAGCTGTCAGCTCTCTCCTGGATTCCTGTAGGAGCCTCCTAACTGGCCACCTTCTTTCAGCCTCTGCTCGCTTTTGGTCTGTACTTATTTCAACAGCCCGCATGCTTCTGCGGAAATCCAGGGAGATCTTGTCACTCCTCTGCTCAAAACCCTCCCGAGGCTTCACACCTCACCGAGTATAAAAGCTGGAGTCCCTACAAAGGTGTGTAAGGCCCTGTTTGTCCTCCCTGCCCTCCTCCTCCCTTTATCACTTGCACTCCCCCTGCTCCTCCCCTTGGGCTCTTCCTGCACCAGCCACACTGATGCTATCGCTTGCACCAGATTCTCACAGAGATTGTTCCCTTCCTTTCTTTTGATCTTTCCTCTAACATCATCTTCTTAATAAGGTCTTTCCTGCCCACTCTTGAAAATGATAACTCCCCTACCTCCCCTGCTCTATTTTTCACTTCTCTTCATCTGCTGAGATACTACGTTTTCACTTAATTGTTGTTTACAGTCTGTTTGCCCCTAACTCCCACCCCAAGGAAGATCCACGAGTGGTGGGATTCCGGCCCCCCCCCATTCTTACCTCCTTCCCATATTACGGGTATATTCCCTGCACATAGTAAATGCTCAATAAATATCTGTCAAAAGAATGAATCTGGCTTTATGAAAGTGTAATTGGAAAATAATGTGGGTGTAGCCCTGACAGTTGTTTTTTGTTCTATTTTTGTTGTTTGTTTTTTACAATGCAAATGCATGATTTAAAATCTGATTGCATCCACTTCAAAGAGGGCTATTTCCAACAAACACATTGCCAGCCACACGACTAGATACAGAGCCAGGCCGCCTCCCCTCACTGAGATTCCTTCGTTTTAGAAATCTTGGTTGATCTTGGTAACTGATCATTTGGGCCACTTGTTGTTGTTTTTTTTTTTTTCCTCTTTCCAGGCTTTAAATTCCCACTTTTCCATTTTAAATTCAATAAAGAATGAGGTGAAACCTTAGACTCCCACCTTTACCCCCAATAAAGCAGAACTCCAGGTACCCGTGCACACTGTGCTCCCTTTCTCTTTCTACCCATGACCTTGCTGTGTAGTTTCCAGGTCCCGTAAGTAATAAATCTTTATTTTTTTTTTCAAAGTTCCCTGATAGTTCTTGCTGAAGGGCATCTTGTAATGATCAGAACCACGAGGACCACTCCGGCCACAACACTGCTTATTGACAGGCTGAGACCAGCGCAGGACTGGCATAGTCGGTAGGATTGCATGATTGCCCTTGGGAATCGCCTTTACCTTGCTCACCAACCGCCAAACTCAGGTGGGTAACACCATCTGAGAAAGAAGCACGCTAACTGGGGGTCTGTCGTGCTGCTCTATGCTTTCACCTACGCCTACAGTATCCAATGCAAAAGGTCAGGCCTGCCACAATAATGTCACCATCTCCCCGGAGCAGTGTGCCGAAGGCCGTACGGTCTAACAAGATGACGAGACCACTAGTTATAAAGACTTTAATTGACTATTAACGTGCAAAACGAAGGAGAGTTGAGGCGGGTGGATTAGATTGCAAGGCTGTTGTCACTGCCCCAGGAGGGCTCTGGGCTAAAGGCACAAGGAAAAGATTTCCGTAGGTGAGAAGGATGGGAGACCTCTGCCTGTGACCACTGAGTTGGTGGCTTGGGCCCAGACTCCATGTCCTAACCCAGAAAAGTGAAATAGCCTTGCAACTGGAAGCCAATGTCACCGCGAGAGGGAAAATACAACAGGGGCCTACAGTCTCCGTGTCACCACTTCATTCACACGGTTGCTCTTTGTCCCCTGACCCAATGAGATATTGTGGGTTCAACTGCTTGGTGTGGTGTTGCTAAAAAATTAATGAACAAATATAAATGTCCTAAATGTCTGGGGCCAGCACCTCCTAAGAACCTTGAGGAGGCACACCAGCTCCGTGATAAATGCACAGCCCCATGGATGCTTCCTGGCTATTATTCAATGTCATGCACACCAACGTGCCGAGACTCTGGTTCATGCTCCAGAGGCCTAGGGGTTTTTCCAACCACCCTGTGCATATCACACTACTGAAGGCAGACTCCGAGCCTGGAGAGGTCCCTTGGGACACCCTGGAAAAGAAAGCAGCCACCTACGAAGACGGCTGACAGTAATGTCATCCCTAATTTTCTGGTAACAGCCCATAAGATTAAGGTAACAGGAGAAAAACAAGAAGAAACTGAGATTAAAAAAAAAAAAAAAAACTTAATGAGATTCAAACCTTTCTTAAAGATTTTATGCAGCCAGAAGGAGAGAAGAGAGCTAATTGGCTCTTGTGGGTTTTCTTGTTTGTTTGGAACAGGCTCTAAATTCCTCACAGTGGCCAAAATGCATTAAGTAGCCAGTATCTAAAGACCCTAAAATCCATAACTTTCTCAGAGATCCATCCGGGCTGTATGCTCATTCCTTCTGAGATACCACAGATTCTGAGCCCCCTTGGCTTTCTGGTGAATGGCTTTCCACTACCAGCATGCCTTGCGAGGTGTCCCTGCCACCATGGGATGAACTGATGGGGTTATGGAGGCCTCTCCTGAGGAGGAAGAGGGAAGTGGGAAGACAAAGGCCCCTAGAGCCACTGATACTCATTCCTGAGCCCTCCCTCTCCTCACCTGGATATATGCTGCCTGGCCCTGTACCCACCCTTCCATCACAGTGATCGCTGCTAAGGCTCGTGGAGGAAGCCCATCTCCTGCTGCACAAAATTGTCAGAGTCCCATGGATTCATCATTTCCATGACCACAGTGACCCAAATGACCCCTTCTTCATTTCTAACCTGAAGAGGTTCCACTTGACCCTGAGAATTGTTTTTACAGGGCATTTCCCCTAATTACAAGGCAGTGTTACATTTTGTGGGGATGGCTGAAGCCATCCAAAAGGCACTGGAACTCCTAGGAGAAATCTTACATTCTTTCTCTGTCCCTTGAAGATGTAAATCTTACCAAGTCTTTGTAATGGAAATGCCCCAGGAGGTAACTAAAACTCTGCCTGAGACCAAAGGGAAAAGGGGGGCAGATGTAAGAGGCCTTTTAAAATAGAAATTGCTATCCAAACTCTAGTTCACAGCCTCCCTAAGATTGTCAAGGGCAAAATATAAATCTGAAAAGTCTTCACAAATAGTAAAAAACTTGAGCCATGGAGTGGGTAACTTTAACTTGTTCGTCTGTTAGAAGCAGTTTGGATTCGACTGCTATTTATAAACTAGTGAATTTTATATTGTACCTGAGCCATGGCTAAAATTTTGAAATGGAAACTTATAGGGTCTCTGTCTGTATCTGCATGTTTACATATGTCTGTGGATGTAAGTTATGTATGTGATTTTCTTTTTCCTTCTAACTCTGGATGGAATTGCCAAAATTGGTAAAAGAACCCTATTTAATTGGCTTAAAAATAAGCACTTGTGAATTATTTCTAAAGCTCAGATATATGGAAACTAACCTGAATATTTTTCAAGTTCATGGTATCTGGCATAATCTTTGGTAAATAAAAGCTGCTTTCAGTTTTGTTTAATTGAAGTAGGTATGTCTTCAGGGTTGTCAGCATTAAATATTATGCAGAGAACAGCTTTTATCCTACCTGGGTTTATTAGTCAAATAACTTCATGTTATCTCTATTACAAAATTTGTCAGCAAGAAAAGTAACTTGGTATGATGACTGACTTTGTCTAGAGTCTAATGAAGTTTTCATGGGTGGTTTAAACCTAATCGTTGGGAGCAAATAATTTGATAGATGTAAGTAGGATAAGTGAGCTTTTCAGCAATCATTATGTTATGTCTACTCAAAAATAGTCTGTCCCCCGCTACTGCCCCACCAAAAATAGTTTCCCAGACCTTTGGTAACTTCCATCCTTAGAATTTTGCTAAGTTAATTTAAATAATGGGAATTCATTGAATGTCTTCATCATTTCCAAATAAGATAAAAATCCTGAAACATTAATTGCTAAACAAGTCTAAGTTTACCTACATTTGACCTCTTATTGCAGAGGAAATAAAGATATTTGGGCCTCTTACTAAACATGTGTTGTGCCACATTAAAAAAATACTATGAGGAAATGTATGTTTCTAGAAATCATGAAATGTATTCATAAATTTGCCAATCTAAACAATGCTGGTGTAACAGTTTAAATTTATACTTCTCAATTTTCACTAGAAATTAAATTTTCTAAGGGTTAAGAATTCTTTTTTTTTTTTTAAGATTTTATTTATTTATTTGACAGAGAGAGAGAGATCACAAGTAGGCAGAGAGGCAGGCAGAGAGGCAGGCAGAGAGAGAGAGAGAGAGAGAGGGAAGCAGGCTCCCTGCTGAGCAGAGATCCCAGGACCCTGAGATCATGACCTGAGCCAAAGGCAGAGGCTTTAACCCACTGAGCCACCCAGGCGCCCCGGGTTAAGAATTCTAATATATGTAATTAAAACTACTAGAAATTATACAAAAACCAATTCTGTACGTAAGAAAAGTAGTATGTGTGGTGTTTTGTCTTGTTTTTCTTGTTTTGGTTAGAAAAGGCATGAGATATGGAGATGCATTTTTGTTGGGGGAAATGAAAGTGATTTTGTTCTAAAATAAAGCTAGTTATTTCAGAATGGGAAAGAAGAAAATGAAGGACAAACGGTGGACATAGACGGCTAGGGGGCGGGGGAGGGGAGAGAGAGAGAGAAGAAATCTAGTGTAGTCAAGTTGGCTAAAAATTGAATTCCTATTACGAAGATTTTTTAAATTAAGCTTTAATACTAATAATGTGCTTATGTAAAACTAATTTTTATTTCATCTGCCAAAAAGACAGTTTTCTTAGATTACTGGTCTGCTCTTAACAAGAAATCTGAACAAAGGCTTTTCTTTACCTTTTAAGTCATCAGCTTGGAAAGCAAAGATTTTGTGTCCTACCCACTGTGCATCAGGTCTTTGATGACGTAAACCAAGTCTTCTCTATTAAAAGAGCTAAGTTTTGCCCAGAACGATGTAACCTTCTATATTTGCTTTTGAAATCTTTTTTGTCTCTTGAAATGGATAATTAAGTATTGTATCCAAGGCTTTTTGATATTTTGAGAAATCTTATAAAATTCAAATTCTAAATGAAATATTTTTTATTTCATACTAACTTGGGACTTTTAGAGAGTCCCTGCAACATCTCAAAAGATCTGTTCTCTCTCTCTCTCAAAACACTTGGAATTCTAGTTACTATCTTAAAATGTATGTCACAGAAATAACCAAATTTCTCTGTCAGTAACATAAGGAACTCTCATCAGATCTTAAACATGGGCATTTTTAAGTCTTTTGTCATTTACAGACATTTATTGTTTTACTCTGATGCTTTAGCAAAAGTGGTCCATCTTTTTTTTTTTTTAAGATTTTATTTATTTATTTGACAGAGAAAGAGAGAGATCACAAGTAGGCAGAAAGGCAGGCAGAGAGAGAGAGAGAGGGGAACAGGCTCCCCGCTGAGCAGAGAGCCCGATGTGGGGCTCGATGTGGAGCTCGATCCCAGGACCCTGAGATCATGACCTGAGCTGAAGGCAGAGGCTTTAACCCACTGAGCCACCCAGGTGCCCGAAAGTGGTCCATCTTTAAGAAGATTCATGGAAAGGACTCTGACAAGTATAGGTTTCTGATAATTTTCAGATCATACCACTGAACAGGTTAAGACTACAGGACTCTAAGGAAAACTGGATTCATAAAACTGCTAACAAAAGATCAAGATCAAGAATTAAGTACATAAGAGTAAATGAGAACGATTCTAATTTTATAGAATTTTTGTTCGAAACATTACTGCTTCTTTAATCTTTTGTTTTCTAGATTTAAGGAAACTTTTTTTTTTTTTTCCTGCTAGCTAGCTAGCTATGACTTACAGCAATTTGGTAAAGTATCCTTGTGAACAAAGATGGAACAATTACTTTTTTTCTCCTACCTGATCTCTCCAGCAGTCAGAAACTCTTAGTGAGTATTCTTATTTTCATGGCAATATAGTTATTTGCCCTCAATGAGAATCTGTTCTCTTTGTAACAGGACATACTTGGAAACATTGGTTATACACTAAGGCTTTAACTGTATTTTCATATTTGAGAGAGGTACGTAGAGACTCAGATATGACTAGACAGCTTTCAGGAACTAAGGTTGATTTTATGGAGCCAATAAAGCCCCTTGGAAAAAATTGGCTGATACCTTGCTTATACTGTAGCCTTGCTGTAGCTGATACCTTGCTTATATAGCAGCCTTGCAAGGGGAGTAAGGAAGGTCACTTCCTGGTAGGTGCAGGAACCTCAAGATACTTGGGGGGACATCAAAAAGAGAGGAATTCACCCAGATCAATGGGTATTGCAGGAAAGATCTGATAATGAGTCTTTGGTTTGGCTTCCTACCCTTGAGAGACTTTTGAAAGTTCAATTTGAGATTCCTTATGAAAAGTTCCAACAAAGCCGACTTAGGATCTAATCGGTCAATCACTAATTTTGTCACACTTATGTAAATAAGCAGGCCAAATTTGTTGAAACCAGACTTAATTTGCAAACAAATTGGCCTTACTATGATTATCTTTGATAGAAATGGGGGTGATTGTAGAGAGAAAAATCATGTTTCAGTAGCAAAATACATACTCGTGGATATTAGGTTCTATTCCAGTTCTGTTCATTGCGTTTGAGGTTTTGTTCTCTATTGGATCCTGAATTCTTCTCATTTCCTCCAATACTTGGCTACACCTCTTCAAAATAACATTTTCATTTTTTCTCCTGCCTTTCTGGCTTGGAATCATCGAGAACTAAAACTGCCCTTCCCCCTAAAGCCATGCAAATTAAAGTGGGACAAATTTATATAAACATAAGAGAAATCACAACAGCTGATGTATGTACCATCTTCGTGCCTGTGGCTGTGTGGGCCACTCAGATCACCTGCAATGCTAGCTGTAAACAAGGACCATCCATCAGATTGCCGCTGTCAGCCCTCACTCCATTTGAAGATGCTTCAAGCCTGACATCTAGGAATCTCAACTGGCCACCCTCAGAACTCAGAAACTGGGATTACCATCTGTCCCAATCATTAACCCTTCTTTTCCTCTCGTTTCCAGAGAAATGAAATTTCTTGGATCTAGGAGATTAAAGTTCTCACCTAATTTGGGAACATTTCAACCTTTATTTCTTCAGATATTTTTTTTCTGCCACATACTCTTTCTCTCTTCTTCTGAATCACGCTCCTTGGTATTGTCCCTCACTGAGACTGTCCTTTTTTACATTTTTCCTCCATGCTTCAGGTTGTAAAATTCCCATTGCCCACTTTTCAGGATCACCGATCTTCTGTAGTGTATAATCTGCTGCTGGTAAGCCCATCCAACGCAATTTAAAATTTCGATTTTAGATACCGAATTTTCAGCTCCAGAAGTTATATATAGTACTTTTAAAAAAATTCTTTTGCTATCTCTATTGAGATACGTTATTTGTTTCCAAACTATTTCATGCTTTCCATTACATCCTTAACCATATTTATAAGAATGGTTTTAAAGCCCTTTTCTATTAATTCTACCATTTCTGTCAACTTTGACTCTGTTTCTATTGACTGATTTTATCCTGGTTATGAGTTACATTTCCTTGCTTCTTTGCCTGTCTAATAATTTTATATTGGTGCTGGACACTGTGTTTACCATGCTATTGAATTTCTCGATTTTTTGGTCTTTTCCAAAGTATGTTGTTTCAGCAGGCAGTTAATTTACTTGCACATCAGCTTGATCCTTTCAAGTCATGTTTTAAAGCTTTGTTAAGACAGTTCTAAAGTAGAAGTAGACAACTTTTTTCTTTAAAGGGACAGATACTAAGTATTTTAGGCTCCATAGGCTATATACAGTCTCCTGCAAATTCTTGGGTTGTTTTGTTTTTTTTAACATACCTTTGAAAATGTAAAAAAAAACCCAAAACCAGAACCAGAAAAACCCCATTCTTGCTCAAAAGCTATACAAAACCAGGCTATGGGTTGGATTTAACTTGTGGGCTGGACGGCCTTTCTGCGGTCTCTATTAAATGCCTGATGTCAGGGTAGGGGCTGTTCTGTGTCTGAGATTTTACCCTACTTGCAAGCTTGTAGTGGTTGCCTACATGCTGGCAGAAGACATGAGACCCCGGGTCAGAGGACAGAGGACTTGATTACTTACAGCAGGCAGCATGAACTCCATGTTCCCATTGGTTTCTCTTGCCCCCCAAGCCTCATGCAGGCAAATGCAGAGTGGATCCAAGTGGATGCACACTCACAGTGAGTCTGAATCATAGCTGAGGAATCTTGAACTTAGAAAACCTCTCATTTTATAAGATAGCTGCTGTCAAATCTGCCCCAACTTTGCCCCAGAAGGAGGCATTTTTTTATTATCCTGGTCAGGAAACAAATTTGCCGTTTCTCCTGGAAGGCAACACTGTACATACCTTCTAAAGGCTATTGACTGGGGTGCCTGGGTGGCTCAGAGGGTTGATGATCCTGAGATCTAGTCCTGGGATCGAGCCCCGCATCGGGCTCTCTGCTCGCCGGGGAGCCTGCTTCCCCCTCTCTCTCCGCCTGCCTCTCTGCCTACTTGTGATCTTTCTGTCAAATAAATAAATAAAATCTTAAAAAAAAAATAAAGGCTATTGACTATACAAACATCCTTGGAAAGATAGTCAAGGACAAAGTTGTCACAAGACATGGAGACACGTCCTAGAAGATTGTCTCCTAGCATCCCCCATGTTTAAGAGAACTCCTCCCTGGTTAGAGCGCAGATGCTTCCATTTGTGAAAGCGTTGCCCAAGTCTCAGATCCCCAGTAATTCTTTCCCTGAGAGTTGTTCTTCTCCCAGTAGTTGTTTTGCCTGGCTTTATGGAGTCCTCCTTTATGCTTATGCACCTTAATATTCAAACAAACACTAAAGATGACCCTTACACAGATTTCTGGAACTCTGTCTCTGCACATCTTTCTCCTCTCTGACACCCCCTTACTCAAATTGCGGTTACCTTCCTGAGTTTCACTCACTCTTTTTTTTTTTTTTAAGATTTGTTTATTTATTTGAGAGAGAGAGAGCGAGAGAGAGTGAGAGCACAAGCAGGGGAGAGGAGGGGCGAGAGAAAGAGAGAATCCCAAGCAGACTCCCGGCAGAGCAGGGAGCCTGACACAGGGCCCTACCCCATGACCCCAGATCATGACCCGAGCCATTTGCTCTTAAACACAGCAAAAACACTGTGCTGTGCTTGAGTTCTGCCTCTCTGTATGGCAATCCACAGAGAGCCTCCAGGCAGAAAACTGGGGCATTTGGGGAACTCATTTGTTTCGTTTCTACCAGGAATCACAGCCTCTTAGTGCCTGTTGCTCAATTTCTGCAAATGGTTGTTTTATATATTTTATCTATCTTTATGACTTTTTCATAGCAGGAACACTGGTCCCGTGCCACTTACTCCATCATTGCCCAACTGTCTTTTTTAGCATGAACCTTACATGTTTCGGAATTTTGATTTGCGCAATCACTTTGAGTAGGAGCTATTTCTGTCATCCTCTCCTATCCCATCTCCAGCTTGATGAATATCACCACCTGCCCTTATCTCCACGGCACACCGCAGTCTAGAGCAAGATCGTAAAACGACTTTAGAGGCCATTAATGCTCCTGATCCATGTTAGGAATATGGCTAATCTCGTATCTAAACCAGCTGGTATCTCAGTTCATTTGCTGTAGTGTTTGTCTTTCGTGCTTTGCTTTCCTGTTCCTGGGTCCACTGCTTCCCATAAATCTATAGCTCCAGGCACTATATCGGCAGTAGTTTTATTCCATTTCCTTTCATGGGGCTAGGGAAAGTCGGGTGACCCATCACTGTTGTTTGCCCAGAACCAAGGGATTTCCTGGGATTTGGGATGTTCTGGGCTAAAACAGGGAGAGTCCTGGGATAACCAGGATGGTGGGTCTGCTCCAGATCCTCCTGGCTTTCGGTAACATTGCTGGTTTTTGTCACCATCTTGAATAGAGCATTTTAGCCCCAGTATTAAACCAGAGCTGAATTTCCATTTGCCACTAGCTGCTTTAACACTCAGAGCCTGATAGGCTGCAGCCCTCGCCCAGCTCAGTGCTTTGCATTTCTGTTGCATTTCTGGTCTACAAAGATGTTTATCTTGTTTTTTGAGCCCAGCAATGACCTTTTGGTTTTCTCTTTTTCTGTTGTTATCTGTCATTCTTGTGTGTCTAGAGCATACAGGATGAATTGAAGCATGAATTTACTGTGCCACCTTGACTGGAAATTCTGCAGATTTTTTTCAATTTGATATTGTTTTAGTTTATGAAATTATGTAATTTAACAGCCTGCTTTATTCAGAAATCCTCACAGCCCTTTCAGTCATTTTGAGGGATCCCAAATCACAGAAATTCAAGCGAAATGCAGTCATTGTCCATAGAGTTGTTCTATTCTTTTTTTTGAGAGCATCGTAACTAAGCCCTTGAGTTAGAATACAACAACAAAAAAAAGGAGTCATGTTCTAGCTGCTCCGTCCTACATCTTCTGCTTGATAAAAATGGTATCAGGCTATGCTTTACCATCATCTTTACCTCCACTTCTAGCTAATCTCTTTTTCTTGTTCCTCCATTTTGAAGAGGCAGAGGAAGAAAGTCAAAGGGAGGCTAGGGCAATGGTTGCCAACCTCTTTGAAAATGAAGGGTCTTCCCCCACCCTGGTCTAATAAGTTCTTTTTTTAAAAAATTGAAGTATAGGGTGCCTGGGTGGCTCAGTCGTTACGTGTCTGCCTTCGGCTCAGATCGTGATCCCAGGGTCCTGGGATCGAGCCCCGCATCGGACTCCCTGATCTGCTGGAAGCCTGCTTCTCCCTCTCCTGCTCCCCCTGCTTGTGTTCCCTCTCTCGCTCTGTCTCTCTCTGTCAAATAAATGAACAAAATCTAAAAAAAAAATTGAAGTATAGCTGACCCGCAATGTTACTTTAGTTTCAGGTGTACAAGATTGTGATTCAACAAGTTTACACATTAAGCTGTGCTCACCACAAGTCCAGCTACCGCCTGTCACCACGCAGCGCTCCTGCAGTACCATTGACTGTATTCCTTAGGCTCTACCTTTTATCCCCATGACTTACTCTTTCCATAACTGGAAGCCTGTATCTCCCACTCCCCTTCACCCATTTTGCCCATTCCCCTACCTTCTCCCCTTTGGCAAACCTCAGTTTGTTCTCTGTATTTATGAGTCTGGGTCTGCTTTTTGTTTGTTTGTTTATTTTTGTTTTTTAGATTCCACACAGAAGTGAATCAGATAGTATTTGTTTTTCTCTGTCTGACTTATTTCACTTAGCATAATACCTTCTAGATCCATCCATGTTGTTGCAAATGGCAAGATCTCATCCTTTTTATGGCTGAGTAATATTCCATTATGTACGAATCATATATAACATATGTATTATCCATTCATCTGTTGACACTTGTGTCACTTCCATATCTTGGCCATTGTAAATAATGCTGTAATAAACATAGGGATGCACAGAGCTTTTCCAGTTAGTATTTTCACTTTCTTTGAGTAAATAGCCAGTAGTGAAATTATTGGATCTTAGGTAGTTCTATTTTTAACATTTCGAGGAACCTGCATACTGTTTTCCACAGTGGCTGCACCAGTTTGCATTCCCACCAACAGTACACGAAGGTTTCTTTTTCTCCACATCCTTGCCAACACTTGTTATTTCCTTCCTTTTTGATTCTAGCCATTCTGACACGTGTGAGGTGATATATGAGGCTCTTTTTCTGCAAACTTCAGTCTGCATTTGGAGAACGCCAGGATTTTCGGATTCTCCGTAATAAGTTTGGAGCCCTCCCAAAGAGTTATTACCCCTGAATTTAGGCAAAAGGAGCAATTTTTTTTTTGTATAAATATTTCAATTTATACAGTAAGGCTTTTACATTGACATTAAAATAGTAAAGAGCCATGGGGTGCCTGAGTGGCTCAGTCAGTTAAGTGTCGGGCTCTTGATCTGGGCTCAGGTCATGATCTCAGGGTCATGAGATCGAGCCCATCATTGGGCTCTGTGCTCAGCAGGGAGTCTGCTTGAAATTCCCTCTCTCTCTCCCTCTTCCTCTGCCCTTTTCCTCACTCACACACATACTCTCTCTCTAAAATAAACAAATAAATCTTAAAAAAAAAATAGTAAAGAGCCAGAAGAGAAAAACATTTTGGTTATTTAAACTAATTTTTTTTCTTTATGGAATTCGAAGTTTTATATATAGAGAAAATTACAAGCTATACAATGTTTTTGAAAAATAAACTTCCTCACTTGTTTGCCTCAAACTATGCTTTATCTATATTCTTTAAATGTGAAGATTTTTTAAAAAACAATTTTCAGTTTTTTGTTCTTCCATTCTGTTAAAAATAACAATTCAATTGATTGTCTTGCAGATTTGTCTTGTGATTTATAGTGAGCATTTACAATATTTCTACTGGATTAATGAGTTTTTGAAAATAGGGGTTTTTGCATTTTAAACCCAAGTATCTAAATTTTCATGCAAACCAGGATGCCTGGCTGGCTCAGTCCAAAGAGCATGCCGTTCTTGATCTCAGTGTTATGAGTTCAAGACCCAGATTGGGTGTGGGGCTTACTTAAATAAATAAACTTAGAAAAATACTATGCAAAGCAAGTATCTGCCATAATATAAAACTAATGAAGTGGCAAAAATATAACCTAGAGCAAAGTAGTTTACACTAATCATTTTAGCTCTACGTAGCTTTGGTCTTCTGTTTTTATTTTTATTTGTTCTTAAGTTTATTTATTTATTTTTAGTAATCTCTACACCTGGCGTGGAACTCAAACTTATAGCCCTGAGATCAAGAGTCGCCTGCCCTTGCTTCTGGATTACATGGTACCACCTTCTTTAAGAACCAGTCTATTTTTAACAAAAGTAAAGGAAATATGTGCTCACATATAACTAACTCAGTAAATAACTGCTCACGTGATGGAATTAAATATTTTCTGGGAGGTAACTTAGTAAAAACTAAATGATTCATGAAATTATTACCTTATTGTTTCATTGGTTTATTTCTTTGTTAAAAAAACTAGTTGGAAAAACACCTTGTTTGGGTATTTAAAAATATCTCCATAGGTAGCTGGTGTGTGATTCCTGACGGGCAGTATGGACAAGTTACAAAATGAAATGAAGAGCTATCATTTAGTGACGAAGAACACACTTTGCTTATTTAACTAGGACTAAGTACTGCTGGAGCAAGTTCAGTGCTAAAATTAGACATTGGGGTTGATCCAATAGCAGCACAAGTTATAATCCTTTAGAAATCATAGTCTGTTGGTTCAAATCAGGACACTGCAATGTGAGAATATAATCACTTATGCCATGTTCTTATGAGGCCATTATACCCCGCTGTCTCCATTACAGCGCGGTAGACTTGCCAGAGCTAGAATTACTTCTACCTGAAGGTCGAGTTTTATTTATTCTTTTCTTTTTTATTTTTCTTTTAGATATGAGAAGACCCTTTGAGAATGATATTTAATTTCCTATTGCTCTGGCCCTATGACCCCTCACCAAATATATATATAAAATTATATACATTTTGTATGTATATTAATAATTAATATATAATTATAATATAAATATATGTACATAGAAATACTGGAAAGCATTTATTTTATATAAATGACATATAAATTATATGTAAATTTTTTTTTATTTTTTTAAAAGATTTTATTTTTTTATTTGACAGAGAGAGAGAGATCACAAGTAGGCAGAGAGGCAGGCAGAGAGAGAGGGGGAGGCAGGGTCCCTGCTGAGCAGCGAGCCTGATGCGGGGCTCAAGCCCAGGACCCTGAGATCATGACCTGAGCCGAAGACAGAGGCTTTAACCCACTGACCAACCCAAGCGCCCCAATACAAATATATAAATATATATATATATAAATTATATATTATATATAATGTATAATATATCAGTTGTATATATGCTTTTTAGATGTATTATATAAGAATTAATATATAATTATAATATAAATATATAGAAATATAAATACTGGAAAGCATGTATTAGGTGAGTACTGTGGACAGCACAGAACCTAGAGGTTGTAGAAAATTAATGGGAAAGATAATTGATAGAGTGGGGAGAGAATGGGTCTTGGAGTTAGATATACCTTCCTATGAATCCCACCTCCACCATACTCTCTATAACCTTGGAGAAATCGCTTACTTTCTAAGGGCCTCTCAGCTTTCTTATCTGGATTTAAACACACACACACACACACACACACACACACACACACACACACACACACACTCCCAAAGCAGAAAATGCCATGTCCTGAGGAAACGTCTCCCCTGTTCCTCTACCACCGCTATTAAGAGAATTTAAATAGATAGCCGGATAGAATTTTATTAACTTAGCATTTCGTATGTGCCAGGCATTGTGCTATGCGTTCTCTCATTTACTCTATGTGCCCACAAAGTCCCGGAGCTCACATAGTCCTTACATATGTCTCTAGGTTTCTTGTCTACGGGTACGTGGCCAGAAAGTGGCAGAACCAGGACTAGAGCCCAGTGCTCTTTACCACTATATTTCAGCCTCACAAAAATCAAAACCTCTTAGAGATATACTACCAATTTCAATTGTAATAACGATTACATTAGTAATTAGTAAAATTAGTAAATTAGTAACTAATATTAGTTTCCCAGCATATTTAATTTTTTAATTTTTAAATTTTTATTTTCCCCCTTCCCCCACCCCCATTTTAGCATATTTAATTTGTTTTAACACATTTACTTTTGATGCATGTATTATTTTGTTAGGTCTACCATAACAAAATACCACAGACTGAGTGGCTTAAACAACAGAAGATGATTTTCTCACAGTTCTGGAGACCAGAAGTCCAAGATCAAGGTGTTGACAGGTTGGGTTTCTTCTGAGGCCTCTCTCCTTGGCTTGCAGATGGCTATCTTCTTTCCACGTCCTCACGTGGTCATCCCTCTCTCTCTGTTGTTTGTGTCCTAATCTCCATTTCTTAGGAGGACTCTAGTCATTTTGGATGAATGACCCCATTTTAACTTTCAACTTTAAAGGCCCTATCTCCAGATATGGTCACACTTTGAGATCCCGAGGTGTTGGGCTTCAACATATGAATTTGAGGAGACACAATTCAGCCCGTTTGTATTTGTAGCATAAGCCATGTGATACCAAATAAAAAAGAAAACAACTCGGGGCGCCTGGGTGGCTCAGTGGGTTAGAGCCTCTGCCTTCGGCTCAGGTCATGATCTCAGGGTCCTGGGATCGAGCCCCGCATTGGGCTCTCTGCTCAGCGGGGAGCCTGCTTCCCCCTCTCTCTGCCTGCCTCTCTGCCTACTTGTGATCTCTCTCTCTCTCTGTCAAATAAATAAATAAAATCTTTAAAAAAAAAAAAAAGAAAAAGAAAATAACTCCTATATAGTGTTTACTCTGTGTCCAACACCGTGTAAAACACTGGACACATTCTTTTAATCCATACAAGCTAGGTACTATTCTTATCCCTATTTGTCACTGAGAGGTTAAGTAGCTGGTCCCAAGTCACATGGGTAGTAAGTGGTAGGACAGGATTTGAATCCACACAGTCTGATGCCAGAGTCTGTACTCATCCACTATATTCTCTTGCCCCTCTCACAAGAAGCATCCCATCTGGAACAAAGAAACAGAAAACACAGTAATATCTATCTGAGGTAAAATTATAATTAACTTTAAAAGTCTGTATATGTTTAGTTAGCAATTCCTAGGCTGTCATATATGAAAAATAATGAAGCAGCTTTCATTTATTCTTTTGTTATGGCACGAGTAATAAATCAGAGTCGCTTAGAAAATGACAAATTCTTTTTAGCATTCTACTTTATGTAATGAAGAATTAGTTAATACGAAGTATTTTTCTTCTAAATCTTCAAAGGTAAATAGTATGTACAATGAAGTATCAATATTTGAAGACCTAGAACACATATGCCTCACGTCTGTTTTTTTTTCCTAGGGGGTTATCATTCCTGCTTTAGCCCATTTTATTGAAGCAAAAAAAGGAACTGAGTTCCATAGCTGGAGATGTTGGGTTCAGAGAGAGCAAAACACTCACTCCAGCCACTAAACTAAGTCCACAGAAGGCAAGAACTTGGAGCCAGAGGTGACAAGGAAAAGAAATCGTGAACTACCCCACCCCCTCCCAGAATCCCCAGCGGGAAGGAATGTAGGGCTCCCGCCACACAAAGGAACGGGATTTGAGCCAATTTAGTTGAGTCTCAAAGGACAGCATTCCTCAGCTCACATCTGGTTTAAACCCAAAGTAAGAAAAAGAATAGATTTGAGGTTAGGAAACGCTGCTATATGGTGCTTCTTTGCCAGTCATTTTAGTATATCAACAGATGCTTACAGTTTGGCAACTGGCAGGATTTCCAAAGATGAGTTAATGAAAGTTTACAAAGCCCTCACGGTCGCATTCTCAGTTGGACATAATCAAATACGAACACGAATAGTGGAGATACAGTGATGACTCTTTGGGATTGTAGAGGCCACTGCTGACTGAAATTATCAAGGCAAACTCAATGGAGAAAAGGCGGGCTTGATACGGGCCTTGAGAGGTGGGGTAGGATGTGCTGGGTGGGGCGTAAGGAAGACATTTTGGCCTGAGGATTCCACAGCAGCTGGGGCATGAAGGCAGGAATGAGGGAAGCATGTGGGAACAATGAAGAGACATCCTCTCTGGAACACAGAGTTGGGGGAGTAACTGGACAGACTTGAGGATCAGACAGGGGATCAGACTAGAGCTGTGGCTTCATGCTGGAGGTCAGCATTATTATTGTTAGCTGAGCTGCTCATCGAAGTTATCTCATTTCTCTAACCATGTTTACAGGAACACATCTCAACAGAACCAAGTGCTCTGCATTTAGTAGCATGTTTGCTTTCTCTGAGGCTGCTCAGACCACAGCAATAGACTCGGAGGACCGCTATCGGTCCCTGAGTCATGTCAGGCCTAGCTGAGCTCGGAAATCAGGCGGCTGTTGACCCTCGGCCTCCAGAGACTCAGGCCTGGCTGGAGACCCTGGAGTAAGCTTTCGTAGTTCTCAGTGCCTGACCGGGGTAGGGAGGAGAGCACCCTGCCTGCGAAGGCAGATAGCCTGAGAAATGGCTTCGCCTTTTGGAATCAGTGACATACTCATTCTCTGTCTGCATGTCATAAACCTTATGAGGGAAGAGCTCTACAGAACGTTGAGACACCCCCCCCCCCCGCCACCCCTCAGGCCGTCTTACAGAAGTAGAAAGAAGTTTTGGTGTTCACAGACCTTTATTTGACTTCTGACCCTCCCGTGTGTCTTG
Organism: Potos flavus; assembly: GCA_028534135.1. NCBI lineage: Eukaryota > Metazoa > Chordata > Mammalia > Carnivora > Procyonidae > Potos > Potos flavus. Next base: position 44,567,101 of record CM052886.1, on the reverse strand, counting down.
AATTACTAAACTTTATGGGACTTTTATTTTTGAGTCTCTAAAACAACCCAGCAGCTAAGCAGTTACTATTAACTCTCTTCTTCCTCTTTCGTGACTTCCCTCCGTCCCTGACATTTTTGAGGAATATCTTTTTCTGATTGTAAGTGCTCTCTGCTACGAAGAAGGTGAAAACCCTGTTGTTTAGGAGGCCTGTGGGTCCTGAAGAAAGCGTAGGGATTGGATGGAGTTGGCCCGCCCCTGACCTCTCTGTCCCCGACCGTGTTTATTTCCTGAGGATAGGATTTCAAGTCAACCACAGCCAGTCCTTCGGACAGTCCAAAGGTCCAGAGTTCTTGGAAGTCATCTCAGAGTAGGGGGATCAACTACCCTCCTTTGAGTTTAAAACAAGAAATAATGGCTTAAACCCATTATGTGTCCTACAGCATATAAAAATTAAGGTTACCGTGACAAAGCATTTTATGAGTTCAGAAACAGGAGGGCAAGTCCATAAACTATCATGTTATTAAATTGCTACCATTTCTAATGTTCAAGGCTCTCACTACAAAGTTTGTCCTTAGAGATTGCAGCATAATTTAGGTGTTCCCAATTGTGCTTGCAGCTAAGAAACACATAGAGTTTGCTGGTTAGTATTTTGCCTATATTTGAATCCTAAAAATAACCAGCTTCTGAGAACAGAGTGCACTTTGAAGAATATACTCCAGTTGGTTAGAAATGGAAGGTACATTTTTCCTCTCCCCTCTTGCCTTTCATTTCTAAACACATTTGCCTCTATTCTGAAGCAGAGGAGACTCTTAGAGCAGCTGCAGCAAGCAGCTGTAGAATCTTCTGTGTCATCTGCTCCCTGGCTTTGCAGACTGTCCCATCCTTTGCTCCCAGTTGTCCTTTCCCCGCCTTTCAAAATGGCCCACTGCCCTCTTCCGCCCAGTACCCCACCTGAGTTCCGGCTCTCTCCCTGCGCTGATTTCTGGAGATTCGGCCTAGTGTCCCCTTGCTTTTATCATTCTCGATGGTCAAAGAAATCATTAATCAAAACGTTTTTGTCATATGCGGAACAACTGGAAGGAAAAAACAAAGTCTATCGGCTGCTTGCTGCTGCCCTTGCAAGTCCTGCTTGGTTCTGGTGGGGCTCTCTCCAGCGTGCTACGGTATCAGCATACTGTAAAGCTAGGATTCTACATTTGCATGCAGAGGCGGGATGCTGATGACTCTTTGAGGGGAGGCCCTCCGCAGAATTACCTTGAGAAAGTTGACTTATTCATCCCATGCCCAGTAAACAGCTATACCAAAGGCCTGTCCCTGTAACTTTGCACGGAGCACTTAGGGACCATCTAAGCGGCTGCCAGCGTTGCTCTCAGTGCCTAATAAACTGCTCTACTCAGCGGCTGCGGGACTTCTATTTTTTCAGTATATAGTTGAGCTGAAGCTTCTCTCTAAGGTAGACTATGGAAGCTAGTGCAAGACAAGTTCCTTTGCATAATATGTTAAAGCCATTTCTATTCTCCGGATTATAGGGAAGAGCCGGCTCATTTCGGCTGGTCCCTTTAATGTTGTTTGATTTTGAACACCTAGAAAATGGGCTTGCCTTCCTTTTTCTCTTTTTGAAAAAGCTGTTATGTTGTTTTAAAACATATGTGTTTTAGATCTCGGGTAATATATGATCCAAATACTAATTTAAAACAAAATATTTTTAATATAGTTGATTTATAACACATTATGTGCACCAAGCATAGAAAGCAGGTAAAAACAAATTATATAGTTCACTTTACTGTGTTAGCAGCAGAGCAGTCTGCCTCACAAAACAATATAAATCATCTTTTACCACTGCTCTCTGAAAGTAATTCGGGGTTAACAAAATCTAAATTGCACCTGTCAGAACCGCCAGTAATATCTTCAGTTTTCACTGACTAGACTCTCCCTTCCCTCTCCATACCTTTAGACTAATGGAGCAGTGGTACAGTTTCCACAAAGCAAAACAAAGGTGGAAGAGAGGAAAGGAAGACTTTATTAAGTTTCCTTTGGGTAGGTAAGGGGGTGGACCCTAGCATATAAGGACACTGGCAAAGCATCCCTGAAATAAGGGAGTACCCGTGCACCAGACTGGATAGGTCGGTGTGTTTTGTGCCAAAACAGGCCAAACCGCCCCTTTTCTCACATAAATAGAGCAGTTTCACTACTAGCAGTAAATATATTACTGCTTTATGAGGGGAAAAATCCCCGGCTAAATTGCCTTCTTAAATATCACACCACACAGTAAGTTTTCTTTGCTTAGAAATGTAAAAAGAATGTGCCTGCAAATGTTAATTAACTAGAACTGAGAGTAAATACTTTGTGAAGAATAGATAAGAATAGATAAGAAATAGACCTTAGTTGGCGAGGGCCAACTGTGAAAATACAGAAACTCTGAGCTGGAAGGATTTGATTCGACCTCTATAAATCAAATCCTATATCCCCTTTGTAGCATCCCAGTGAAGTGGTCCTTCTGCCCTTGCTTTAAATACTGTAGGTGTAGGGATACCCATTACTTATGAGTGCCTCCAACCTCAAGTTCTTCTTACTTGGGGAAATATACTTATCTGTACCTATACATTCATTTGAATCTGATTCTTCCCCTTCACCCCACACAGCATAGATCTAATCCCTCCTACAACCCTTCGAACATCTGAAGACCGTCATCATGACTTATAACTTTTTTGTAACTGAGCCATCACTGACCAAGACTTGTCTCCTAAGCCAGTCACAGCAGGAGCTCAGCTGCTGGAAGAGCCTCGTCCCTAGAGTAGGTTGGTGGTGGTGCTTCTCAGTTGATGGGTCTATGATGTGGTTGTGTTGACGAGTTACTGCTGAAGACACTGGAGCCAGACAGGGGAGGTCCTGAGCCTAGAGAGCCCAGGAAGAGCCCTGAATCTTAATTAAGTTGGTGGTAGCAAAGGCAGGCACTATAATATTTCACCTCTGCCAAAACACCAAACACAAAGACTATTAATTCCTGTCATTGACATTCAACCAAGCCTATAATTTGGAGGTTAGGGCCTTGAGCTCCAGTTCTGCCACTGGCCAATTGCATGCCCTTGAGCAATCCTCCCCACCATTTCAGAGCTCCCTCTGTGATATTTAAAGGTCTCTGCTGCTTTTCTGCCTAGAAAGGTGGCCCCTTCTCCTGGCCTTAGCTCAGATGTCATTTCTCCAGGAACCCTGGCCTGACTCCCACTCCTTCTCCACCCTGAGACTAAGCCTCTGTCTGCCTTCGTACCCTCTGCTCACTTCTATTGTAGCAGTTTCTTCATTGTGTGTTAATAACCTGCTTACTCGTGTGGAAGGTACTGGGAATTCTTTAAGACTAAGGACTCAGTCTTGATTTCCAGCACTTGGTTCAGTGCCTGGTACACAGCAGAACTCAGAAAATATTTCTTGAATTTTAAAAAGAAGAGAGGAAAGAGAAGACAGAGAGGAAGAAGATAAAAGAAGCAGGTTAGAGTACATTATCTAAAAAGCCTCGTACAGCTAAAAATCTACAATTTCTGGTTCTTGAGTTCCATCCTTAATGTCAACCCCAGGTTTTTAGAAATTCAGATTTTCTCTAGTAAGGGGATGCTTCAAGTGGTTATACCAAATTAGAAAAACTATAAATATATATTCATACATATAATGCAATTTTAGGACTGATATTTAGAATTCATTTAATGAGCCCAAACCTTATTTTATTAGATGAGGAAACTGAGGCACAATGAAATTAAGTTCTCTGCCTAAACCCACCTGGTTAGTGGGAAGACCAGATTTCAAATCCCGATCTCTCTTGCCCCTGAACCAGGATAGCCGGTCCCTCATCTTCTCCTTTTTTGAAAAAGCTGCTACAAACTTGGCTACCAATGGAAGTGACAGGCGTTTTCCCTTTTATGTGACCGTTACATCAATCCACAACTTTCCGGTTATAAATTAAACTTTGAGAAACACCCTTCCCTGCTCCTATACAAACTACTGAAAATTAGTCCTCTTTTCTCCCAAAAATGTCAGAGGGTGCTACAATGCTACACGAGATGACTCCCGTAGCTTGTTTGCTAAACAGAGTTGCGGTCATGTGAATTGCTTTCAGCCGGGTTGGGTATCGAGGCTCAGTGTTCTGGTGTTAAGCCATAGGGTAGTGCTGCCATGAGACCACTTCTTGGCACAGAGCCCCGAGGTGCAGCTGTAAGGTGACCCAGTGCAGGCTTGAGGCCAGGGCCCAGTGCTCTGTGCCAGAAACCTGAGCCAAACATTGGAACTAATTCCCAGGGCACTGAATTGGTCTCAATTAAATTTTTAGATGAAAAGATTTTTTGTTTATCCCAAAGAATCACTTCAATTTATAAACTCATAGGAAAGCTGGGTGTTTTGCCATTATGCTTGGGATACTTTCTAGAAGCCGCTACACCACACTTGCTCTGGCTTCAATTTTGACTTTCCTTTTGTCACCCCATGAACGTATCCCCCAAATCAGTTATGAGTCCTAGCGAGTCCGTATCATGGTGTTTCTTGCACTTGCCTCCCTTCTTCCATTTCTGCTGCCACCGACCTAGTTAAATGATTGCCATTTAGTTCCTGAGCTACTGCTATTCTGTGCCCACTGCAGTCTTTGCAGGACCCTGAGCTGCCTACACAGCTTTTACCAGATAGATAGCTTTTTTTTTTCTTCTTTGTCTTCTTTTTTTTTGAGAAGAAGAGAGAGAATCTTAAGTGGGCTCCAGTGTGGAGCCTGACGTGGCGCTTGATCTCATGACCCTGAGATCATGACCTGAGCCGAAATCAAGAGTCAGACGCTTAATGGACTGAGCCACCCAGGTGCCCTGATAGCTTTTTTCCTAAAGCACATTCCATTCACATTGTACTTCTGCTTATAGACAAGGGAGATAGTGTGATACAATGGAAAACTAAGAGACTAAGGAAACCAGGGCTCTGGTCTCAATTCTGTGACTTTGACCAAGTTATGTATCCATGCTAGGCTTCACTCTCACCATTAGGAGCATTAGGAAGTTAGACTGGGTGAGCTCTTCCCACTCTAACGTTGTCTGGTGGGGGGATGCAAGGACTATTATACCCGGTCAGTGGAATCCCACCTGGCATCACGTAGGAGGGGCGGTTGCTCCCACCAGGGGTTTAGAGTAAGATGAATACATACATTTTTATCAAACAAAGCGGAGCAGTGTAAGTGCCATAAAGGGGTAAAATGAGGAGGAAGGGAGAGATCACATCCGGTTACTAATAGGAGCACGGATGGGCGTAGATGCCGCTCTTCCTCTGACGTCAGCCCGTCCCTGGTGTGCAGGTCCTCACCTCTCTGATGAGAGGAGAAGCTGCTGAGATCCCAATAGCTTTAAGCTGCTGTGCAAATCCATCATGAACACTAATTCTAATTCAGAAGTTGTTGGCTCAAGACACACCAGTTGGTCTAATGCTTAGGAAACTGCATACAGGGGCAAAGGGAGAATGAAAGTGGTTGTCATGTTTCTGATAAATGCTCCATGTTTTCCTCTGCGACTTATTAGTTAGGCGCCCTTGAGCTGGTCCCTTATCCTCTCCGAGCCTTGACTGCACTTCAGTTCCTCATCTAGAGGTCGGGGATAATAGCACGCCCCTTGCAGGATGGTGCTGCATCCTGCAATAATGCGTAAATTAGATGTCGTATGTTAAGCCCCTAGGGTAATGTCTGGAGCACAGTAGGCATTCAGGAAATCTTATATTCCACCTTGCTGCCTGACCCTCTAAGCAGGTCAGTGTTTGGCAACACCTTTTAAAAAACCCCTCGTGGGGAGGGACACCTGGGTGGCTCAGTCTGTTAGGCATCTGCCTTTGGCTCGGGTCATGATCCCAGGGTCCTGGGATCGAGCCCTACATTGGGTTCCTCGCTCAGTGTGGAGTCTGCTTCTCCCTCTGCCTGCCGCTTCCCCTGCTTGTGTGCGCACACACTCTCTTTCTCTGACAAATAAATAAGATCTTTAAAAAAATTAAAAATAAAAAAACCCTTTTGGGGAGGGGTAGGAGGGGGAGAGAGAACTCACAGTATTTTATATACTCTGCCCTTGCATACATTCAGATTTTGGAAATTATTTGCCATATTTACTTAAGAAGCGTCCTCCCCTCGCTAGTAGAAGGACATGGTAGAAAGGGCATATAAGAAGCTGTCCCTGGTTTCTCTGTGGATAAAGGACTAGGAAATAGGGAGGTCCAATAAGCAGCATTATTGCTTCCTGAAGGTGAACTGGTAGAGACTTAGAAAAACAACTGCTCCCTGGCCAGAGTGGCTAACGTTGCACCTCTCATTTTCCTTCTGCAGTTATCAGGCCTTGAAGGAGTGGTGGTCGCTATATCGAGGGTTGACAGTCATCATAATAACCAAGAAAAACTCATGTGGCAAAAAAATGACACTTCATTAAACTTTGGAATGAGGAAATACATGTGTAGGGTAGAATTATTATTTTTTTAAGTTTATTTTTTTTAGTAATCTCTGCACCCAACGTGGGGCTGAAACTCATGACCCTGAGATCACGGGGTGCACCTTTTTCCCACTGAGCCAGCCAGGTGTCCCGAGAATTATCCTCTTTCAGAAATTAAGGAACACCATTCATTCAGCCTTCCTATATTTATTGATGGCTACTCTGGTGACAAGCGCAGTTCTAGGCACTAGGGATACAGCAGTGACTAAAACAAAAATCCCTGCATTCCTGGAGTTCATGTTCTGGTGGGAGATGTAGAAAACAAATACTATAACTTAGTTACTAGTATTATTAGGAAGTAGTTAGTGCTAAGGGGAAAAACAAGGCTAAGTTAGTGCTAAGGGGAAAAACAAATGGGGACGAGCTGTTGAAATGTTTAAATAGTAGTCCAAGGAAAGTCTCATACAAGGTGTTTTTGAAGTAAAGAACGGTTGGAAGTGACAGGTCAGCCATGAGGATGTCTAAGGGACAACTTTCAAGGCAGGGGAAGAGTAACTGCAGAGGTCCTGAGTTGGGAGGGTGCCTCACAGGGTGGCGTCTGAGGAACAGGCAGGAGACCAGCAGGTGAGCTGAGGGGGGAGCAGTTGGAGATGAGGTCATGGAGAAAACGGGCTGGTTGTGTTGGGGCTTACAGGGCACGGGAAGGATTTTGGCTTTCAGTCAGAGTAAGAAAAGAATCCACCCAGGAGTTTGGGCAGAAGGATGATAAAGTATTTTATAACCCATATCTATTGAGTGCTTCCTCTGTCCGATTCTATTTTAAATGCCTTATTTGTAATCTTTACAATAACCTTGTGAGGTAGGACCCACCGACTTCCCCATTTTACAGTTGAGGAAACAGAGGCCCAAAGAGGTTAAGCACCTTGCCTGAGGTCACACAGCTAGTAGGGACTTGGCCCAAATTTAGACCCATGTCACTCTTAAGCGCCTCATTGTCCTGACACCACAAATGTTTAGGAGATTGAGACTGAGTTCCTTTTTTTTTTTCTTCCTTGGTATCTATTTCCAGAGCACACTTGCAACAAAATTACTTCATACTCATTCATAAATACAGAACTTCTTCACTTCAACTGATAAATATTCCCAGTATTCTGCCTTATGATTACAAGTTTTTTTAAAAAGCCTTCAGATTAGTTTATTAACAAGCATGTTGACATGTGGCTCTTTAATTATGCAGACAGCTATTTCTTTTTTGCTCCTAATATAGAGGTTGATTGGGAAAATTTTTATTTTATTGCTTACAACCTTACCCTAGCGCTGCCTAAATCACTACTATATGATTTGGCATCTATAATTTATCATTTCCCTCTGCTATTAGATGAAATGCCCTTTAAAGCATTCCACAGCAAGGTGAACACAAGTCAAGCTTGCAAAGTTCGAGAAAAAAAGAATTGCAAAGAGTCATTAAAGAATAATGAAAGTTGATATATAGCATACAATATCAGGGCTGCCCAGTTTCACAAATATAATTATTCCAAGTCATTTTTAGAAGTCATCTAAATTTCGACACCTCATTTTCATCATCTTTTAAGGAATAACAACAAAAATACCCTATTCTTATAAAGACTCTATAAGCCAAATCTTTAATATATCCTCTGGATTTCACTAAAGCAAAGGTGAAACAATAGACAATTTTAAATATAGGAAACCCAGATTCCTTTTACTGCTGTGTGGCTTTAACATTCTGCTGTAGCCAAGAGTCCTTGGCTTCTGGGGCCAACTGCCTTTTGCATGCTGATTTTCCAGGGAGAGTCTCTTAGGAGTTATTACTTTTGAGTACTATCTACCATGATTTCAGTCCCTATAGGCAGCGGGGGGTAGCGGAGTTAGGGAATGAAAACATGGGGAAAAATCCCTCCCAGTAGAATCATCAACTCAGTCTCATTTTGCATTGCGGCCGGACTGCTTAGCTGTCCTCCCAGCTGCCTGCAAACTTGTATGCCTCTCGGGTGCCCATCGTCGAAGGACTACAACCTGGACCTTAAGCACAAGAATAAAGTTTTCTGTCATAGGATTTTTCAGTGAAATAGGTGACGTGTGAGGAGGTGTGTGTATGCGGGCACACAAGCATGCCAACCATGTGCAAGTACACACATATTTAAGTATTTGTGGCATTCAGAATAAGGGAGATGGTCCCAAAGGGTTTCTTTCTAGTCTTCATAAACTCTTTTTTTTTTTCTTTTTAAGATAGAACGAGAGTGAGAGATAGAGAGCACAAGCAGGGGGAGCAGCGGACAGAGGGGAGAAGAAGACTCCCTGCTGAGCAGGGAGCCAGATGTGGGGCTCCATCCCAGGACTCCGGGATCATGGCCTGAGCCAAAGGCAGATGCTTAACCGACTGAGCCACCCAGGTGCTGCTTCATCAGCTCTATTTAATTTTTCCTTCCAACCCTTCAGACCTAAAAGGACTAAAAGGTCCTGGCCTCAAGACCTCAGAAACCCTATTACTGAGTGAATGTGAAACAGGAATCCCGGACATTTGTGGTACTGATTTTTACGTGGAAGTTATTTTGATACGGAAACAACTAAATCAAATCTAACAAAGGTCTTTTGAGAAGGCATGGTTAAAAGGGCGTGCTTTGTGGTCAGGAAAACCACAGCAAAGTATTCCAATTAGGAATAAATTAAAGAGTGCTACACTTTTCTGGAAGGGTCAGGAAGTCAAACTCTTGGCCTTGAGCTGCCTCTCCCCCCCACCCTCGCTGACCCCGCAAACAAGTCACTCCCGTCTCTCTGTGAACGCAACACTTGCTGCCAAGTCTTGCCACTCCTCTGCGGAAAAGAGCCAGGGATTTTCACCGGAGGCTGCCAGCCAGCGTCAAAGTCAGCAGGAGGGAGCCGAGGTGCCGCGGGACGTTCTATAACACCCCAATGCCAGCTTTCTGTCTACAGAGGAAAACTCACTCAACTCGCAAAAGCCAAATCTGACATACTTAAAGGTCTCCCAAAGAAGTTTCGTAAGCTGTTTTTCTACTGGAAGAATAAGCTCTCATTTCCCGGATTATGTTTTCTATTTTCCTTAAATTCAGCAGCACTTGTAATCCATGACACTCATTGGTATATAAAACGATTCTGCTGTCTTCGTAATCAACTTAAAGCTTACCGCTGTGACATCTTGGTACTTTATGTTGTGACGAATTGCCTTACGCTAACACCTGATGACCATTTGTTTGTAACGTTCCTGAGATAAGCAGCGCAGCTGATGTGAGTGGTTAGTGGGGGAACCGGGGCCATGAGGGGAGATGCCCCAGACAGCCGAATTCGATCGAGATGTCATACAGTCTTGACCTCTTTATCATAGAGGATTTTGCTCTTTGGACAGCATCCTCCGCCTACCTGTAGTTCAAGGTCTAGCTGGGTTCCTGCCTCCAGCCCAAAGCCTTGCCTGACAACTTAAGTCCTCACAGAGATCTTCCTCCGGGACCACCCGAAGCCCCATGAGGTGCGCAGCTGCTCTGGCATGTGGCTATGTCATCAGACACCCCCATTGATTCACTGACTTTTTCCAAGTCAAGGGCCACACGCTCTCTTCGGCTCCCCGCACAGTGCCTGGCATGGTGGCGAACACACGCGAACGCTTTGCAGTAGAAGCGAGTTGAACTGGCGCAGCCTTTTTCATCATTTCTTCTCTCATCCTGTCGGAAGCTGGAGTTTTATTTCTCCATTCACTATAGGTCCCTCGGTGACTCAGAAGCATCCAGACAGAGCTGCAAGTTGGATGGCTCCTGGAATAGGCTCATCACTTGTGTTTTTTGGCATGGACATCACCTTTCTCTATCGACCATGGAAAATGGGAGACTAATTACATCCCTTATGATTGCAGTCATTAGGGAATTACCAGTGAGGATAAAGAGGAAAAAATAAGTAATGGAACAGAGAAAGAATATATAGAAAAGGATGAGAGGAAAAGAGATGGGGGAAGAGGCAAACGAACAAACCCAACCCCCCAGTCCTGCTCTCTGATGGAAATAGATTTCCCGTTTTAATGATACAACATATGCGTTTAATAGATGATGACTTGCACATCTTAATAATGTCAGCTTTTTAGGGAACTGTATGCAGAAAGAAGTGCCTTTCCTGGGTGAATTAGGAATAAGCTGGAGAGGCAGTGACTTTGGGGGAAAGCACAAGCCACAGCTTAGCAACACTGGCGCATTGTGTGCGACGGTAAGAAATGACAGCTCAGAACGAGGCAGGCTTCGCTCTCCTGTGATCAGCTCGCTCTGCCCTCAATGAGTCCATGAGATTTCGCATTTTATGGGTTGAGCTTCCCACTGGCAGCAGCTGAAGTAGTTCATTATGCACATCGGTCACGTGATCCACTTCATCAAGCAAATGGAACTGGGAGAATAAGTCACCCTAACAAGATCCTTCAGTGCGCTCTTAAAAACTACTTACAGATGTACTCTTCCTCAGAAGGGATACAATGAGTTTCCTTGTACCGTGCCACATGATACAGGAAATGCATTATCCCCCTCCAAATTCAGGCATACGAGGAGGAAGCACGTGAAAAGAAAGCAGCTCACAAAAGCACACACAGCTTTTGCAAAAGTCCTGAGAGGGGCTCATACACCAATTTATGATAACAGCAGATGTAATCCCAGTCCTCCGAAGCTCGGTTCATTACCAATGCTAATGTCCACACGGGGAAAGGAAACTACATCAGTATTCAGCATCGACACAAACACTGCTAATGCTTTTTATTTATGGTTGTCACTGAGTCCCCTCAGCAGTAGGCCAGATCTCCATTTGTGTTGTAACTTTAGCTACTTTATGGGCTTTTGTGACTAGCTATGTTATGTACCCGTAGGTGATTTGTGCCTTCAGACTGTGGCTGGTGAGATAAGCAGCCACACTTCAGATCTAGAATCAGGGCTATTTTGTTCACAGGCAGAGCAGATAGAATGAATGTTTTTGTAGGTGAGTCTAGGATCAGAGTCACCTGTCATTGTTACATCTTCTGATTTCAGTTGGTGTGATCGATTTAGCATTCATTCCGTCAGACGACAGATACTAACTACCCACCATGTGCCAGGCACTGTTCCAGGTTCTGGAGACATACCAGTGAGCAGACAGAGTCCTACCGTCATAAAAAAGTACATTCTAGAGGGGGAGCCGGGGAGGCAGTAAACTAATAAATATGTACTATGTCAGAGAGTGTGTCAGTCAGGAGAGGCTGGTTATTTTGTGGCAATAAACAACCCATCGCAGTGGCTTAAAAGGACAAGGTTTCTTTCTCACTTACACTGCATGTTCATTGCATGTCAGCTGGGCGCCCTGTGCACCTTTACTCCGGAACCCAGGCTGCCTGGAGAACCAGCACCTGGAGTATGGCTAGTCTCCACGGGACAGGGAGAAGACAGAGTGGTGAATTGCACGCTGGATCTTCAAGCTCATGCCTGAAATTGACACATGGCCCTTCTACTCACACGTCACTGGACAAAGCAAATCACGTGGTGGCATCCAACTTCAAAAGGTTAGGGAGTGCAGTCATACCACGTGTTTGGGAAAATCAGACTGGGCAGAACTGTCCCAGATGATAACAGTTGCTATGAAGACAAAAATGCAAGGTAGAGGAGATAGTGTACGGGTAGGTGGTTTCTGCTTGATGTGGAGGGTCAGGAAAGGTCTGTCTGATAAGGTGACATTTGAGGAGAGATCCTAAGAGAGAGAGGGCCATTTGGATGGGGGTGGAGACTACTTCCTGTGGAGGATAAGTAAGGCCAAAGTGTGCCTGGCATGTGTGAGGAATTGCAGATTGAGGTGGCTAGGGTGGAGTGAGCAAGGGGAAAGCTGTAGCAAATTAGGTCAGAGAGGTCACAGAGTTGTAAGACACTAGGTAGCACCTTATGACATGGGAGATGGCCGTTGCAATTTTTTGTGTAAAGACATGGTCTGAGCTAGGTTTTAAAAGTGTCCTTGTGGCTGCTGTGTGGGCCAAGCGGGGAGCAGTTAAGAGGTTTTTTCAATAATCCAAGTGACCTAAGGGGTGGATGGGTCATGGTCAGGTTCTGGGTATAGTCTGAAGGTAGAGCCAACAGAATTTACTAGTGTATTGCTTAAAAGAGAAAGAGAAGATTCCAGGATAACTTCAAAGGTTTGTTTCTTCTAGTAATCCCTGGATATACGTGAGGATTACTTTGTGTGGTTTTTTAAGAATCTTCACATTTGCCAATATCACTGTAGTGTATAACCTCCTCCATAAATGAGTTGAGAGTTGGACAGCCAAGTGGGGACACGGATGCTGGGCAGTCAGCTTGAGTTAGACACCGGCTAAGGGATTTATCTCCCCACATTGGCCTGATATGTGCTGTCCCTGAAGGTTTATGATCCAAGTTCATTTATAAAACCAGAGAAATGAACTTCATAATTACAAGCAAAAAAGAAGCTTATGACTGAGTCATCCCCGCCTTATCCCACCTTTCCATTCCTCTGCAAACCTTAGCTATCACCATACCAAGAAACCCACCCATTACAACATGAGGTCTATTCTCAGCGGACACTAGTAGTGATATATTTCTTTAATCCTCCAAGAAATTGTTTGAATAGAAATCTTAATAAAACAACATGGTGATGTTCTTCTGAATAGTGTGTCCCCTCTTTCTGCTCATGCTATCATCCTGTAACATAGCTCTCTGCGTCACTACTGCCCGGTAAATGGCACAAGAACTCCCTACCACACCTGGACCTTCTCATAGGTCTTCTCCAGCGGAAGAGAGCATAGGTTGAATGCAAAGTTTGCATACTACCATAAGGGAGTGAATAACTAAAGGTCAATGCTATTTTTGAAAACTGTATTTTTGGAGTATTTGGACTCAAAAGCATTTATTCATTCAACCAATCTTCTTGAACTTCTATATGTGCCACTGCTTCTAAGGTTCTAGGCACTGAAGACACAACCATGAATAGAATACATAAGGAATTCTTATTGATGAAAACTGAGAAAGCATAGAAAAGTATTTTTAAAAGATCGAATTTCCACTAAAACGTAACTGCGATGAATATTCTGGGGCCCAGTCTTTTTCTAAGCATACATATCCTTCCTATCCTTTCCTTGTCTGAATAAAATTTACAACTTCGGACTTCTATAATACATTAAAAATTTTTTTTCTTATAAAAATACATCATAGCAGATGTACAGTATTTGTTGCATGAATTGTTTATGGAAACAATTACACAGAAGCAAAAAATTAAAAATGAAAGTCACCAATAATACCACTACTAAAAGATAATATCACCATTAATAGTTTGGGTTATCCAATATGGTTTTGAATAATCAGCACATTTTTATAACATTCTCCATGACAAATGATTTACTTTTTAAATGAAAACTTTCTCTTTTTTTTCGAATTACAAAAGCAACATGCCATTGTAGATATTTTGGAAAATACTGAAAATGACAAAAGGAAAAACTAAAAGTCATTCAGAGTCCCACTGCCTAGTGGCAATTTTGTTTTGAACATTTTCCAATTGTCAGGAAGCAAGAATTCCTCTTGCCTTCCATGGTCCTTATAGCTGGACTAAGAATCAAATTGACAAAAGGCAGATTAACAAGAGGAAATCAAATTTAATAGCATACATACCGGGAATCCACACAGACAAGGAAATTCCAAAGACAGGCAAAATGAGGTCTGTATGTCATTCTGAACTAAGAAGGGGGTAGGGCCTAGGACTTCAGAGGAAAGGAATGTAGTTCACAGGCTGATAAGAAGAGCAGATGATGGGTAATTAGATATCTGCCCTCCAAACAGATGGGTCACCCGGATAAAATTTATCTCTGCTAATAACCCTTACTCTGGGAGGGACCCCCAGTTTAGATTCTTCTATGTAGTTAAGGAAGGGACAAAGATTTCTCTTGAGACTGTAGGGTCTTGACTGCCTTCAGCTCAGAATAATCTTCATGCCAAAGTGGCTTGTCTTGGGTTGGCATGCCCTTAGTCCCTACACAATCTTTCTGGAAACTTTTTCCAGTCTTTTCTCTGAGCAGTTAAATAGGTTAGTTAAGAACCTGGGCAAGTTATTTAACCTCTCCGAGCCTCAGTTTCTTCATCCATTAAACAAAACTAGTAACACCCACTTCGTAAGATTGGTGTGAAATTTAAATGAGATAAAACATATAAACTACTGCACCTGTATCTGACACATAATAAATGCTCAATATGAGAACTCTTGCTATTTTGCAAGATATTTCTACATGGCTGGTCATACTTCATAGGTACGTTTTTATCATTTTTTTAAAACTTAACTTTATATCGTTAAATTTTAAATCTTGAGACAATTTCAAATTTTTGGAAAAGTCGTGAGTAAGGTACAAAGACCTTTCTCCCCCAAACCATTTGAAAGCATGTTGCCAGTCTGATTCTCCCATCACCCCTGAATATCATAGTGCACCCTTCCTCAAACAGAAACCTTCCCTTCTAGAACTCCAGTCCCCACAGCAAAATTGGGAAATTAACATTGACACATTGAGGTCTAACGTTCAGATGCCAGCCAAGTTTCTCCATGGCCTGATAATGCACTTTATAGCAAAAGGATTCTAGTTCAGAACCACATGATGCAATGATTTCTCCTATCTCCTTAGTTTCCTTCAGTCTAGAATATTTCCTCTTTCTTTCCTTGACTTCTGTGTCCTTGACACTTTTAAAGAATAGAGACTAGTTATTTGTAGAATGTCCCTCCATTTGTGTTTGATGCTTTCTCATGATTAAGTTCTATGTCTTTGTCAAGAACACCACAGAAGTGATGCTATGTTCTTCTTGTTCGATGTTATTAGCTAGCACGCGTGCTTTAGCTGTATCAACCCATGCCGGACCACCTTCCCACACAGATACCCCTCTCATCCCTCCCGGCTCTGAAATCCTCCGCTGAGTTACCTCTCTGCAGGGATGCCCTCTTCACCCTGCCTAGACTCAAACACCCCCCACACGAGGCTATCCCTTTGTAAGAACAATCCCTTTGCCCCATACGGGCTCTGAAGCCTGGCGCTGGGTTGCCCCCCTACCCCCAATTCCCAATCCTCAACCCACCTGGGATCTAGCAACCTGCACTGAGCCACCCACTCAGCCTGCTTTTTGGTTCTGACACTGAGCCAAGCCAGCCGTCTTCAGGAATGCCCCTCTTGTCTTGCTTGGGCCCAACACCCTGCACCAGGCCTCCCTCTCATGCAGATGCCCTCCTCACCCCAATTTTCTGGTGTTCTAATTCTTTAAAGATTTGTATTATCTCTCTCTCTATCAGTTTTTCCTCAAACTATAGAAGTCTCTGTATATATTATTGATGGTCCATCAAATACTGTTTTCATTTCAACAGTCTAAAAACACTTATACAATAAAATATAAGCTTATTTGGTTCAACTGGGATGTTTATTTTATAGCCACATACTCTCAGTGTTGGTGCTTTGTGTTTAAAATTGGGTGGGCACCACGTGATCGTTAATGTGGCAATATTCAACTTTTAATGTGTTGGTAATCTTTAGATTGGCATTCCTGGCATCGAAATAATAAAAACCATCTTGCTTTCTGTTTGATGAAAATCATAGTGAATTATCTTATCAATTAGAAAGTTAAGTTGCTCTTTTTCAGTGATAAGATGCAATTACGTTTAGTTTCTTAATGTATTTAATAAATTAGTTTTGATTTTCCATCATAAAAATAGTCATGCTACTTTAATTGTCACAGGCTAATGAGAAAAGATGACTTAACACACAGATAATGCGTTCATGCAAAGTGAAGGCCAAAGGAATCGTGGCACCAGCATAAATGAAGTTTTACAGTAGTTCAAAGAGAGAAAAATGGAGAGAAAATTGAGTCATTACAGGTCTTGTGGTAGCATAGGCTGAATTCAAAAGAAGCTAGGCAAAGCAGTCACTTAATTCAGATTATAAGCAGATGTGTTGGTTCGATTCTGTGTTTCTTTGACATATCAGCTTGCAAATATTCTCCATGAAGAATTTTTTGTTAGGAGTTTTCTAAAAAAAAAGATTTATCGATATTATATTTTGGAGTGAACCGTTTTTAAATCAATTGGACCAATTAAAATAATCAACTGATAGCTTCAAATGAGTAACTTGATGGGAGGAAAAATTATAATGATAATGATTGTGAGCCAAAGACTGCCCGTCACTTTCAACATCAAATATTTAAGTCAACAATGGAATGATAAAATGCAAAAAAGCATTTTCATTTGCTTTTATAATGACATGGATAAATTAAACCCAACATTGGCTATTTAGTTTCAGCAAAATGTTACCACTTTTACACTAAGTTATTGTTTTTTATTTAAATTTGTCTGCTGATGTCATTTTTATTTACTTTGCAAATTTGATTTGTTCTTATAGTTTATTTTTAAAGATTTTATTTATTTATTTGACAGAGAGCATGCATGTGCGAGAGATTGAGAGAGAGAGAGAGAATAGGCAGGGGGAACAGCAGCGAGAGAGGGAGAGCAGACTCCTCACCGAGCAAGGAACCCAATGCAGGGCTCCATCCCAGGACCCCGGGATCACGACCTGAGCTGAAGGCAGACGCTTAACTGACTGAGTCACCCAGGCACCCCTTATAGTTTTTTTAAATTGCAAATACCACATAATACCATAAAATTCACCATCTTCACCAATTTTAAGTGTACAGTTTGGTAGTGTTAATTATACACACACTGTTGTGCAGCAGATCTCTAGAACTTTTTAATTTTGTGTTCCTATAGCTTCAGTGAGCTATGAGTACAAAGCATTTATACTAATCATACACTGGTACATATTTAAGGAATGATATAATGAAAATTACTTAAGCCAACCTGGGGGAAGTTTCAAGAGAGCTTTTTCCTTTGGGAGGGAAAAAAAGTTTGAGAAACACTAATCAATACGGCACCTGTGTTTCAATTTAAATGTTTGCTTAACCAACCCTCCCCCCTTCTCCTTCTTGGCTAGATAGCTTGGAGTGAGTTGTTTTGGAGGTGACACTGATACCTCATTTCTTGAAAAAGCAGAGCCAGAGGAGAGCATAGCAGTTTTCCCGACCTGAATTCAAAATTTCCTTTTTAATAATAGGTATAATATGAACACAATACTGCCTTTCAAATTACTTTTCAAAATAGTTTCAAATCCATTATCCTATTTTTGAGGCCCCATTGCGAATCTCTAAAGTTGGTTTCCTTTAATGTCAAACATCATTGCCAAGTTTGATATGTTACACCTTTAATCCTCCGAGCCAGGGCTGCTGAGACTCTTGCCCTTAGCGACCTGACAGTGGGAAGAAGGCTGTGTCCAGGGGCTGTGATTGTTCTGTGAGTCGGATGTGGTCCAGGCCTTAGTAGGAAAACAAACGAATGCTGATGATCTCCTCTGGAAAACTAGATGGAAGTGTTTTTAGCTTAAAAGCTCATATGCTGACTCTCCCAAGGCTTCATTTTTAAAATGAAAGATTTTTTTGTTGTTGTTAGGATTTGCTATTTTACTTTTCGGAAATAAGAAAATATTCAAAGTCCCAAATAAATAATCATTGGTTATGAGGGAGAAAACAAGAAGGAAAGGGCAAGAAAGGAACATTTACTGAGAACTTCCTACCTGCCCGGCACTGTTCGAGAAGATTTATATCATCCATCTTACCTTATCCTGACAGTCTTCCCGGGAGTCAGTTCTGTCGTCTTCATTTTAGAGCTGCGACTCTGAGAGAGGCAAGCTGAAACTTGCCTAAGGTCACGCAACTTGTAAGTAAGCGAACTGGGACCCACACTCAGGTTTGTCTGATTACAAAGCTACTCCACCTGCGCAAGCGAGAAACTTGTTAAGACACTTGTAAAACTTGTTAAGACAGACTCGGCGTGGTCAGTGCTCTCTGCCACGTATTTTGCTTGGGGAAATTGGACAATGCCAATATTCATTCATGGAGAGAGTTTCCTTGCCCCTTTCATCAAATTATCATTTTCTGCTTTCCCATTTAGTTATTTGTAAATAACATTTGCCAAATGGCTGACAGGCTCATCTTCCAACATTCCCCACTCCCTATGTAGCAGAGTCTAGAAACCCATTTGCTCTCTCCCAGTGGATCCCAGCACCACCAAAATCTCTGCCTTCCCAGATCGTTGGAAGGTAAAGTGTGAAAAGCACATCCTTACCTCCCTTTCACTGCAGGACGGTCTGGCCTTTTTTGTGGGATGGATGTAGGCTGTCTTTAGAGAGAGCTGATGTATATCTTGCAGACTATATTGGCGTTTATTGGTTTATTTTTTATTTTTTTATTTATTTTTTAAAGATTTTACTTATTTGAGAGAGAGAGAGAGACTGAGAGAGAGCACAAATGGGGGGCCAGGAGAGGGAGAAGCAGGCTTCTCGCTGAGCAGGGAGCCCGATGCGGGGCTCGATCCCAGGACCCTGGGATCATGACCTGAGCCCCCCAGGTGCTCTCATTTATTAGTTTAATACATACCCTCTGCAGTGCTTTTCCATACTTAACCGTTTCTTACATTGTGTCTCCTAATCTTGGATCTCACCCACGTGGTGGCTTATAGGGATGTTGAATATTATAATCTAAAAGGTGTGTGTGGGGAGGAGGAATGAGCAAGTCTTCTGTTTGTTAGGAAAATGTCCAGTCATCTGCTTGTTGGAGGATCTGACCTTGAAATGGCCTAAATGTGAGCTGAGTCCAGGGTCATAGTGAGGGTCAGGGAAAAGGGAACAGCTCACTTAGCATTTACCGTGTACTGCCTTGATTTGGTCTTTTCACATGTCCCATCCTATCCTAGATTTTAAAGAATTTTATCTATGTCCTAGATTTATTTATTCATTTTAGAGAGTGAGCTGAGCACAGAGCCTGATGTAGGCTTCAATCCCACCACCCAAGTGTGAGATGCTCAACCGACTGAGCCACCAAGGGGCTCCCTCCATGTCCTAGATTTTAAAGAATTTGAAGGCAAGAGTCATGGATCACTCACCTTGTGCTAAACATAGGACCCTGCACACAGCAGGCATTTAATAACCAATTGTAGATTGGTTGCTCATCTCTAGCTGCTGCTTTGCTCCCACTGGGTGACCCTTCTGGAATGAGCTTTTGAATACCTGTCTCATTGGAAATGGGAGCATGATGGAACCAGACCCTTCATGCTCACCCTGGGACTTCTGCTTCCTGTGCCTTTTCAATGAAGAACTGTATGCTGGTATCCAAAGACCTTAGTTTAGAATCTTGAATTTTAAAAACCTGGATGTGGGAAGGCCCTGTCCACCTGCTGTGGAACGCCCCCCTTCAGTCACCTCCCAGCTTGGCTGAGCGTTGAACTTGGTAAGGTGATGAGTGAAGGGGCCCCCAGGGCATCGTCCGGGGGCTGGGGCTTGACAATGGAGCAGGAGCACTGGTGCCGGGCATCCTGGGGGAGGAAAGCAGGGGCGTGGACAGAAGCGGGGAGGGGGTTTAGTGCTGCTGAATAGTAAGCGCCGCTGGATGGTTGCTCAGGGAGGCGACTGCACAAGTTGTCCCCAGTGCAGCTCTTTTGCCCCAACCTGTTTTAGAGTTGTCTTGTGTCTTTGGAGTCTGTTGTGAATGAGCACCCTGTTTTGAAAACCAATGCAAAGCTAGAATGGGAGACGTTTTCTTTTAGCCACAAAGTGAGAACAATGAAAATAGGACTATTCTAGTTGATCATTACTTTTGGTGTTGTAACCACAAAAATCTCCACATTTTGTGCCCATTTTGAACACGAGACGCTCCCACCGCAGAACCCATCTGAGAGGGATTTAAAGCTCAGGGAAGCGGCCGCTTTCTGCAAGTTTCTGAGTAACTGAACTTTGTAGATAACAACAGATTGGAAGATAGAATCAGTTAATCCCTGAACTCAAGGAACCCTTGGCCCGTATCCCAGATAACACAGGATGCTGAAAATCAGTCGGGTCCCAGCCTCACCTAAACGCATTTCTCCTCTCCTCGGAAGAATGCCGCTTTTGACCCCTGCCGGCCCGGGAGCCTGGCCTCCCCATTCCACCTCGATGCACGCAGGGACAAGTGGCCTTCTGTGGAGGGCGTTGCCTACAAGGTGGCAAAGGCCAGGCAGGTACACGCCACCCAGCTGCTGCTGAGCAACGAGGCCGAGGCTGGCAGCCAAGCCCCATGCCAGCTTTTTCTAAAGCAGCCCTTTTGATAACACCGATTACGTTTCCCTCACTAGAGCCTTGGGCTGATTGAGCCCCAGCCAACTTCTCCGGGTAACAAAGAGGAGGGGAAAGTAATCCAAACACACGTTTTATTATAAAAACCAGGGAGTGAGAGAAGTCTGTTTATTCGGTAAGATAGCACACCTGCTCGGTGCCCGGGAGGCTCATTTCCATCAGTTGCCATGGCAAACTCGTTATACTTCAAGGCCATGTGGCTTTGTTTCCTTTTGAGGTCTGGTCCTTGTCCTACCTTTTCTAACAACTCCAACACAATGACATGCAAGCCTGCGACAGCGTAATTGATTTCTCCTTGCCTCTATCCACGGTTTACATTTGCGCGGCGCAGGACTGAGGCTCCCTTCTCCTTTGAACTCCCAGCTAACCATGAAGGCATGCTTCAGAGAGCCATCCTCATTAACATTCCAGGTCCCCCTTCCCCCGTCAGCGATAAACAAAACCCCGCATCAATGGCCTCTTTCCTTCCAGTTTTACAAATGAGTGGCTCGGTTCCATGTTTTGCTGCCGATCCAGGTGCCCAGGCAGCTCCGTGCGGGGCGAAGAAGCACGCGGGAGAGGCTAAAAATAGAACAGCAGTTTGGACGCATACCAGAGCCACTACTTCATTTCAACTTGCTTTGCACACTAAGCCTAATGGGATCCATCAGGCATGAGTTCTCTCTTT
Source organism: Potos flavus (assembly GCA_028534135.1). Lineage (NCBI taxonomy): Eukaryota > Metazoa > Chordata > Mammalia > Carnivora > Procyonidae > Potos > Potos flavus. The sequence goes on along the minus strand of CM052886.1, from coordinate 44,545,815 downwards.
TGCCCTCCCCCCTTCCCCAGCTGCCGCCTACCATCAGCGCCTTCCTGGTGAAGGGAGCAAAGGGAGGTCAGGCAAGGGACAAGGAATGTGTGCCCTTGTGGTTTCAGTTGCAAGTGCCGGGAGATCTGGGGGATGCAATTATTCCTTCCATACGAGTGTTTCTAGAGAAGAGCAGGCAGTCCCAGCACATGGTCACCTTGGCCCAGGTACACTTTGGTCCAAGAGTCTCTCCTTGTTTTAGCAGAGGCTCACATACCACTTCCTAAACACCCCGGTGAGTGTGTTCGCCGAGTGTCCCTCTCCCAGCTCCCACCTGTCTGGCTGGAGGCGGAGGACTTGGGAGCAAATGCACAGTCACAGATGGAGGGGCTGTGGCGCACGTGGGTGAGTTGGCAGTCCGTGAGTGCCCAGGTCCGGGACAGCTTCCCGGCTCCCACCAAGTATCCCGGGATTCTATCTGAAAGCTTTTTCCGATAGAAAATGGAACAAATCAGTATGGAGTTAGGAACATGCCATCCTCCTGGGCACAAGGCCTCCCCAGATGCCAGCTCTGTTGAGTGGGCTCGGCTCTTTGGTGTCGTCCATGTGCCTCCTGATAAAAGGGACCTTTCCTGCAGCCTCCCCTCCACCCCCCGACTCAAAGGAGAGTGACCAGGACCCATACCTTTCTCGTTTCTTCACCTGAAAGGTAATGCAGGTTTTCTAAACACCTACCCATTATTCCAACAAGGGCCACTCTTGTCGAATGAGAAGTACGGCGGGGAAAGATGACTCTTACAGGATTTAAAAATAAAAGCATTTTTCATTGTTCTTGCTGTGGAGATTGGACAGATAAAACTCAACAAAATTGATCTAACGGCAGATTTTATCTGTAAGCTTCAGGAAGGTGCCAAGATCTTTTAAATTGTGCTTTGGTTTTATAAAATACTAGTGTGAAATAAATAAATATGCCAAAACGACTTCAAGAGAAGTCACACTCCAACTAATCACAGCAGTAATTAATTCCCCAAAGAATCTCCCCCAGAACAAGTTGCAACACGATCGTTTAATCCTCCAGCCACCAGAGGACAGAGGGACGTCTTCCCTCAGGCCTCCTGCGTTCATGAGGCTCAGTTTACCTCCGGGAGATACTGGGGCATTTGTGGAACAAATCTACCGTCAGGAGCCAGAAAGCTTTCTAGGTTTGCCAAATAAATGTCGGCAGACTAGACACCAGGCTATCTGGGTTCTAGTCCTAGGGTGAACTTAAGAAAGCCGTGGTTTCGGTGGGTCCCACTCTTCCCATGCCTAAAACTACACTGCAGAGGTCCGTGGTGTCCAGGGTCCTTTTCAGATTGAAAATTCCAGATGGTTCCAGAAGTAAATGATTTCAGAATTAAATTTATTTCGGTGCTTTCTTTCTTCCTTTCTCGTTCTTGTTTTTGTTTATTTGGTTGGTGGGCTCATACAGAGCTATTTATCTTAAAAAGTAGTGCATAATTCTCCAGCAGGAGAGGCATTTCTTCTTTGGTATTTTCCCACAGTCTAACCTTCCTTCTCTTTTCACTCGCCGCGAGGAGGTGGGGCTCACTGATTCTTCTTGGTTCATTAGGAAGAAACAGAAAGATCCTGTGTTTTGAGAAACCCTTTCTGGATCATTTCCCAGTGATCACAGGACACTGCAATCCCTCTGGCAAAGGTGACGGTGACAATGGGGTGTTTGGCAAAGTGGTGGAGGTAGCTAATGAAGTGGCTGAGGTTAAGAAAAATGCTCTTGGCAAAACATCATGAAACAAGGTCTGCAATGCTCAGAGCGGAGGGCTTCCCTCGCTGAGATGGCTGAGGAGAAACTCAATCTTTAAATAGGTGATTTATTTAATAGGAAAAAAGAAAATATCAACAAGCATCATTTTTCCAAGCACCGAACTGAGAAATAGCTAGTCTAATACTTAGATTGTAGCCACGCGCCGAGATGTCTCTGGATGATATAGAGGTTAAGTTAAACTAACGAGGCATATGTTCATTCGGTCCCTGAAATTAAAAATTACATTTCAAATTCTAAGTTGGTCACTAAATATTAGACAAGAGTCTCACCTTGCATTCGGCACACCTCACCCCTAAAATCAGTTTCGGTCTGAAAAAAGCCTTGTGGCCAAGAGGTTATTTTTTACTGAGTCAGCCCTACCCCACATCCACCCCCAAAATATCCGAGATGAATGCACGAGGACAGGGATAACGTCTAAATAAACCAAGTGTTAATCTTCTTGTTGGTGTTCTAAAATAGTTGTTAAAATTCCTTTGATGTCTGTGGTCATCAGATTTCATAGGAACTTCAAGGGTCAAACTTTCATCACCTGGCCAGGTGTGTGTGTGTGCGTGTACTTTTTGTTTTGTCTTTTTTCCTACCAGTGCTACCAGCTGTAACACTTTAATGACTATTTGTGGGAACACCAGGGACCTTCCCTTGTCATTTACCTGGGGTGGGGACAGAGCTGGGAGCTCAGGACAGGTCTCTGAAGGGAGGAAGGGTCACAGCCTCACATATGAAACCCTTGCAAACTAGAACTATTTCAGAGAAATAATTGCTAGTCATTTTATTTACAATTGTTGGAATCCTTAATGATGGTGTTACTCCCAAAAAAGATAATACAAAGAGAGAAGACTTGAAGTTTGTGTTTGGGGGGTTTCTTCGGCATTTTAAGTTAATCAAACAAGATAGTCCCCCCAGGTCTCAGATGCCACAGCCCTAAGGATGCTGGTGATCGTCTCACTTCAGGTAATGATGACCTCAGGTGTACTAGCTGTTTTCCTTTTTCCTGTTTTTTGTTTTTTTAAACAAAGACATTCACCTTACCACCCAGTAGACATCTAGGTAACATAAATGAACCTGCGTTCTTTGCAATTCATTGGCAAACCTTATTTATAGTGGATATTTGTCTTTTCCCTACGGTGACATACAAGGGTTGAACTATCTCATAGCACAATTGAGCCTTGTTTCAGAGATTAGGTAGACAGGTGACAGGGAACAGTGGCTCTCTCCCCCCATGCCCCACCTCGAAGTCTTCATATTTCTTATTACTTAGGCCGTAACTAACATCACCCCACCTTGCTCTACAGCTTATGTAGATTGTATGTATATATCATATACGGATATGTTTGCATATTCTTGAGATCAGATGAGCAAGATATTATATGTTTCTAAAATTACTAATGTAAAGGTGTTGTTGAAGAGATTTAAAAAAAAAAGAGGAAAAATGTCCCTGTCAAGAAAACATAATTTTATCCTCTGGGCGATATAATTATGAAAACTCAGTCATTCCTCAAAAGAGTATTTAGAACTTGGGTCCCAGACCTTAAACCACTTAGGGCCCTAGAGATACTTTTGTCCACATCATTTTAGAAGTGAGTCCTCGGGGTTTCAGCAAGTGAAAGGACCTGCTTAGGGTCACACAGCCAGTTAGTGGTAGAAGCAAGACAAGAACACCAACCACCGGTCCAGCCTGCCTTCTACCGCCGCCCTGGCTGCCTCCCGCACACGGATATTCTTACGTGGATAGCCAGGCCCTGTTTAGAATCTATTTAGAATCATGGTTGTGTGCTGTACAGTTGTTTTGTTAAAAAGTTCTACTGCAAGAATAAAGCTTTTAAGGTTACGTTAAAAGGGATTAACTACCTGGCTCTGATCCTCTCATACAGACCAGTCGGTTGTGTTTATCTAATATTACATCTAAGCAGTTTTCCTGAAGTGACTGTCCCTATCACTAGGAATTAACACACATCCATCTCCTTTGAGATAAGTAAAATACTATCTTACAAAAGAGTAAACATTTTATTATTTGTACACGAATCAGGTTGGTCTGAAGACACACGAGCATCTGGCTAACTCATAAAAGCAGCTATAAGCGAGGGGAGGGTGTTTGTGGTCGTTGCAGGCACCGTCATTTGTATCACCTACCGGCTGAGCAGGCAGAGGCCCAGAACCGACGACGCGCCAGACTGTTAGGAGCAACGTGCTGGAGGGGGCGCGGAGGGGACACGGAGGGGGCGGCAGAAGTAGGGACTGCAAAGCAGCCACAGCCTCCTTCTGAGAGGCAGGGTCTGTGGAGGTCTCTGCGGGCAGAGTCGGCCGCAGGACAGGTCATCCGGGGCGGGGAGGGGTCCTCCAAGGAAGCGCGAGCTCACATCTTGTCGGGACAGGATCTCCCC
>CM052886.1:44471928-44541130 GCA_028534135.1 Potos flavus | reverse complement strand
TGGGGGGATGGGCGAGCCTGGTGGTGGGTATTGAGGAGGGCATGTATTGCATGGAGCACTGGGTGTGGTACATAAACAATGAATCTTGTAACACTGAAAAAATAAAATAAAAAGTATTTGGAGGAAAAAAAAAAAAGTTGGTCTCCTTTTCCATCACCATGCTCCTGCCAGTCCTTCCACCCCCAACCGCATCCCATTGGCTCAAGGCACTATAGCTAAGAGCACTCAAAAGAGGAACAATTTAGTATATTGGCAAGGGGGATGAGAGGTCAGTGGAATCTAGAGAGACTGGGTGATATAAGGCTAAGCAAGAGTTGATTACATAGAAAAGTCAGGGGAGGGCATTGCAAGCAGGGGGAACAGAAAGTGTGAAGGCACAGAAACATGAAAGAACATGGCAGGTGTGAGGGCATGCTGAGATAGTCCAGTATGACCAGAGCATAGAGTCACTGTGCACATGGTAGGGAGAGAAGACTGAGCAAGTGGGCACCGCCCTCTTCTAAGGGGTCTCATCTGTCATGCTAAGAAAGGTGGATACCATCCCAGAGTCAGTCGGAATCCACGACACAGTTTCTAAGCTGGAGAGAGACAGATCAGATCTACATTTTGGATGTTCCTCTTTGATGGCAGAAGAGAGGGTGGTTAGCACAGGGTCAAAGTAGACAGGGAGACCAGCAAGGAGATTCTGCAGTGGGAACGAGAGTCTGGGCGAGGGATGGAAATGCACGCTGTCGCCCAGGGTGCGAGCTTTGTAACCCGAGGTTGTCTCAGGGGGCCTCTGGGTCCTGACGTTCAGGGATCCCTCCAGGTACAGCTGGGCCTGAGCTTAGGGTGCTGTGGTCTGAGTCTCAAGACAGTCATTACACCTGTGCCTGCCCCTTGCCAAGCCTGGAACATGGCTTCAGATGGTTTTTGTCCCTATGCCCCAAACCCACTAGCATGTTCTTTTGGTGTGAAAACCCTCATATGAACCACAGCAAAGCTCACTTTGGTAACTGTGTAGATTTAATTCCTGTCATCTACAGATTTGAGAGCTGAACTCTGTGCACCAAAATACGTCTGTGGACAGTCAGCAAAAAAATGTCCTTATCTTGACTTTTATGTATGAGAGATAAGAAGTATCAGATGAACAGTCTTTTTTTCTCTCATGAGTTAAAACACAAACTACTTCTTTGTGTGTAATGGCTGTTTGAACAATTAGGGCAGTGATGGCCCAGCAGATAACACCTTAAAACCTTCCTGATTCATGCTGCTGAGCTGAGTGCTACAACTTGTAGATCTTTCTGGAAACACTGTTATTTCGAAGGACTGATACAGAGTTCACAAGCTTTTCCACTTAAAATCTCAGATAACAAGCACACCAAAGCTTGAACTGTAAGGTTTTTTTGCTTGCTTATTTCTTTGTTTACCTTCTTAGCATTCGGGAAGAGCACAGGGATGAATCTGAAATTCATGCTTCCTTGTTTGATGAACTCAATCTGCATCTGGAACAGAAAGAATGTAAAGGTTTGAGTTCAGGAATGAGGAAGAGTTAATGGCACCTAGGACCCTGCAAACCCCACAACATTTTTATTCTGATTTCCTTGAGTCCACACACTGAGACTTTTAAGGTCTCCCCATTACACATGCATGCCACTAACTCATTCATTAATCATTTACTGAAGACCTATTAAAAGTCATACTCTGTGCTAGACTTCGGGTTTCAAGGAGATTAGGATACCTTCCAGGGTGTGTCGAGCTGGCTTGTACTGGTTCACGAAAGCCAGTCCTATGTATCCCTTCCTAATTCCGTGTTCAGTGATTTTACACTGGCAGCTTGAAATTGGCCATAATGAGAGTATTTATACCACGGAAACGGGGGAATGCTACAAATCGGGATTTCTTTCTTTTTTTGGTGGGGGGGAGGGGTGTTGGGAGACCATTTTACCAGAACACTGCTGACGCGATTCCCATCCTCCCAAAGCCAGCTGATTGGTGAGCAGGAAGAAAGGTAAACTGCCAACCACAGTGCAGTGTGAGAAGTAGAAACAAATTGCTGTGGAAGCCCAAAATGGGGGCCATCCATTTCTGCATCAGTGATTTGAAGGACAGTTACAAGGGAGGTTTCACTTAGATACTGAAAGACAAGAAGAATTTGGTCAGGCAGAGGAAGCAGGGGGAGGGAAAGGGCATTCTCAGTAGAGAGAACAGCATGAGCAAATGTCTGGAGACGTGAAAGAACGTTGGTGGGGTTGGGACCAGCTAGCAACGCTTTGTGGCTGGGGCACAGGATGGGCTAGGGAGGGAGTGGGAGATGAGGCTGAGGGTCAGCTGTGAGAAGCTCTGCCCGCCACACTGTGGGTTCCCCACACAGTTCCAGTTTGCCCTGACACTACAGTGGCCCCCAAAGACTTAGCTGCCAAGAATTCCATCAAACCCAGAATATTCAAGGTGAGAGGAGCTGGAGTCTTCCCAATGCTGTGACCAGCACAAAACTCTCAGTCATCTGATGACAAGGAGATGAGGAATTATGTGTTCCCAAGTGTTTCATCTTCCAATTGATTTTTATCACTGAGAAGTCTTCATTGTGCAGGGGAATAAAAACAGGACAGAGAAGAAAGTGACGGTGGTGACAGCTGGTTATTGAAGTCACCATAGAAACCCCCTCATAAACACACACACACACACAAATGTGCCACAAGGTTTTTTTTCTCTCAGAACCACTGTCTTTTAAAATTGAGAGGACCAAAAGTGTATTTTAAAACGATCCGTGTACTGTGTGATGTGAACACGCCAATCGCCAGGACAAACACGTGAAAGGAAGGGCACAGGGCTTATAAATTACAAGGGAAGAACTGGATTTAGTCTCAGACTTCCATCCAGGTCACGGAATCCGTAAAGTTTTGCTCGTCCACTAGGCCGCACGGTATGCTGATTTTCTCTCCTATTTCCAGACACTGGCTTTTTGTGAAGTTGTTGGCCCTATGATGCAGTTACTCGTGGCTACCTCTTTATTCCCTCAGTCCTAGAGGCTTCTGCTGTCTGGAGGGGACCTGGAGGTCTTCTAATCTGGCCTCTTCAACCCCTCCAGTGATAAGGAAGGGCCCAAGACATCGTTGTCCCCAGAAAACTGAGTTGGGAGACAATCTGGTTGCTGGCAGGGCACCGTCAGACAAGCTCTGGGGGTGAGCGGTGTTTTACTGCCTGGCATTGCCGCACACCAGCAGAGCTTGACAGGTTTCCTCAGGAACTGGCAGGGACCTGGAGCCCTTCCCACACACCAGCTGTCAGCTCCCGGGACTGGCAGGTTCCTAGAGATGCAGACGGGACATCCAGTGCTTTGGGGCACGCAGACATGCAGCAGCCAGCCAAGGGATGGCGGCCCCCGCAGCCCGCCGTGACCCTGTGCTGGGCCCTGCCCGTGGGCTGTCAGACTGGGAGACGATGGAATGGGGGAATGCTTATAGCTCCTGATTCCTTGGCCTTTACTTTGGGTTGGTTCTAATCTCACATAAGTGGTCGGCACTTGCTAGAAGAGGAGACAGATGGGGAAACCCCATCCACCCACGCACTCTGCCTTTTTCCTGGGCTCCTGATCCACAAGGCAGACTCGGACTTAAGTCAGCTTCCCCTGAGGTAAAGCTGCCGGTCTCATGCCCGCCTGTGTCCTGCCTTGTGCCGCTTACTTATTCTGCCTGGGCCACTTCAGCGTCCTTCCCCATATTCCCGTCTTAGTCTGTGATCCTTTCTGTCTATTCCAGGTGCTTGTGGGATGTTCCAGTTGGAATGGAGCTTACAAGTTCTAGTCCAGCGGCTGTCAGGCCTTTTTAAATCTCAGAATCCTTGGTAAACAAACAAGCCTGAGAAAGGCAAACCAGCTCTGGCCGAGGTGGGGTGGGAGGCCCAGAGCCGCCCTGACCCCCAGCACCTATGGGCACCCAGGAGGGACTCCATAGAACATTGTGAAAGTCACAAGCCTAGTCCAGCATCCTAGTCAAGCAGAACTGTCTCCACAGCATCTCTGTCATCCTGGAAAGCAGGGAGAGCACTAGCTCACAAAACAGCCAATTCCAAAGCTGGGTGATATTTTCGGTCAGAATGTTCTATCAGATGCCAAGCAAGCCTAACTTCCTATAAATTTCTCCCATGGGCTTTAGTTTGGCCAGGCCCCATGGTTCAGGCGGGGCGGGGGACTATTGCTCGTCTATCATGAGCTCAGAACAATCCCTCCCCTTGATCTGAGTATGGAGATGTACCACATGAGTCACAGACATGATTTCATTGAATCTTCACAACAACTCTGTAAGTAGCAGTGACCCATTGCATGATTAGGGACACAGAGGCACAGAGAGGTTTAGGCAGGTGGCTCAGGGTCCCACAACTATACACGAGGAAGCGAAATTCGAACCAAGACCCTCTGACACAGCACCGGGCGTCCTTTCCACTCCGCTACTCTGCGTCTCTGGTACATCAGGGGACAGAACAAGACACAAATGCAGGAGCCCGCTCTCCTCACAGCGATGGCCAGGGGCCCCTCTTGGGACTGCCCATCTGTTGGTGAACAACCAAGCCAGCAGAGCACTGCTTTCCAGATTCATCCAACCGGAAGTTAGAGATCACAGACGAATCTCCCCTCGCTAGGGACAGGAACGGAGTCCCAGACATGTGGCCACTCGCCCACAGTCCCGAAGGCAGACAGAGCCAGAAGCAGCATCCCCCTCTCCTGCCGGGGGTCCGGTCACCCCATCACCGTGCCACCTTCCGTTGGTCTCTAGCGGGGGACAGGCCTTCCCGGAAGAAAGCGCCCCTCTCTGAGGCGTGGCGAGGTGCCGCGCTCCCCTCACCACTCACCATCCGATGAATGTACTTAGTATGTAAGCCATGCTCGTCCTCGTCCAGCTGCGACTCAGCACCTTCCACATCCTGTTTGTATTTGGGGCTGATTGCTACAATTATCATCACTGTCTTCTGTGAATGAGAGAGAAAGCATGTTTATGGCAGTGTCGAGTGTGGTCCGCTCGGCGAAGGCAGGCTGGAGAGCGGCCAGCAGGGCTCTCGGCCTTCCTACAGACCCCGACTGGAGGGCCTGGCTCCTCGGTTCTCTGTGGAGAACCCACTCGGCCCGACTCCTGTCTCCCCATCTCCCCTCTGTGTCCCTCCCGGCTCCCTTCAAACGGGGAGCAAACGGCTCTGGGAGGCGCGCTCCTCCAGGGAGGCGGCTTGGCCCGCCATTTTGCACAGCGGTCCCTAATAAACGGCTAATGAAAGCCTGAATCCCGAGGCGGTGCCGCAGGGCGGCGAAGCCCGGATGGAGAGCCCCCTCCCTCCGGCCGCTGGGTGGAAGCCGGCACTTCCCGCACTCCCGACCGCCCTGCCTGCCGCGTGTGCGTGTCAGCACAGCCAGGAGGAGCGGCCCCTTCAGCACAAAGCCAGCGTCAGGCTGCAGACAAAAGGAAAAGCCGCAGACCCCCAGCCTGCTGAGACTCTATCCCCCCCGCCGCTCCCTCCAGAGGAAGCGGCTGAAGCAGCAGACACGGACACGCTGGCAGCAATCAATTTCTATCTTGTTAAAGCACAAAGTGTCCCAGTGGTCAGTATAGATTCTGTCAGTGGAAAACAAATCACAGGGCCGCGAGTGGGCGCCTGGCTGGGGGGCTGCGGGGCACGGGCAGCCCCACCCCCACCCCCCACCCCGGGGAAAGTTCTGTAGGCAGAACACTTGGGGTGGCCTCGGATTAAATTGAATTCTGTCGCTCCCTCCCTTCTCCCTGCCTTCATTTCCTCTTTTCCTATTCTGGTCAAAAAAATTGTTTGCTCTGATTGTTATCAACCACCTGTGTCTGGTTTGACCGTTATTTCCTGCCTGTGCATGTCCACGAGGGTGACCCCATCCTTCCTTTCCAGGTCTCTGCACGGCTGCCAACAAGGGAGGCTTTGTTGGGGCTTTCTCAGCTCTGGACTTGGTGGGTTTGCCAGGGCTTCTTTCATAAAATAACTCCACAAGCGAATTGTCTTTTTCACCAGAAAACGAGCTCAGAATTTGGGACTGTACTTACATCTCTAAGGTAGCGTTCCATCCACTTAATGATATCAATGCCTCGGATTCTATCCTCAAATATGTCAATCTATGAGAAAAAGATGTGGGAGGTGGTTCTGAATGAGAAGCTTTCTGTAGATGCAGAGCCAGAGAAAACACAAGAGACTATATGCATTTAAGACTGGAAAAATTACGATTGCTTTTTGCAGGGAGGAACATGTAAATCTAAAAAACGAAATACAATTTTCTTAAAGTGTTCCCCATTTCAACATTAGTAGGCACTCAAGTATTTAATATCCATAATTAGGATATAGTGGTACACATCAAAATCTATCTTTGGCTACACAATAATTGTTTTAAAAATCTGAGAGACATAGTAGACCAAGTTGGATATAAGCCAGCAACATAGATATATATACATATATATATATATATATATATATGTACATATATATATATGTAATTTGAAAGGCTAACATGATATCATCCTGGAACATTTTAATGAATGTGTGGTGTGCAAGTACTAAGATACAATTCTGGTGCTTTCCTTGCATTAGCCAGGTCATTATTAGGGTATTATGTCCAGTTTCGATCTATGCGTTTAAAAAGGATTGGATGAAACTTGGAGCAAATCCAAGAAACAGTCACAAAAACAATTACTGAGATGGTGGGAAAAGGTTTATGATGAAAGTCAAGAAGCAAATCTCTTGGGCCTTGAAAAGACTGCTATTAAATATCAAGTCTTCGAAGGAATATTTGAAGGGTAGAAAAACCAGTTATTTTCTATTTTTCAGAAGACCAAATAAGGTGGCCTTTCTGGGGCCCTGGCCTGTCCTGCAGCCAGGAGTAATGTACGCGTGTACAAGGTGCTCCTGCTTTCAAGACGGATTATACCCTAGAATGGGTGACTCAGGGACAGTGTCCTCGAGGAGGGGTTACTTGATTCCACCACACTGCTCTCAGATCAGTTGTCCTAAATGTCACCCCGCCATTTAAGACGGATCAAGTCCTAGCCATTCAGCAAGCTCTTCAGGCCATCTATGACCCAGTCTTACCTCTTTTCCTCACGTGCCCTGTCTACTTTACTCCCCGGCACCCTGAAAGCATAGCACAGGCCTCCCTGCTCTCCTCTCCCACACACTGACTTCCTCGTCTTCGCCTCACCTGCCTCTGCCCCATTGTGACCAGTGCTACTGGATGGTAAACACATTATAATAACATCCTCTCATTTACTAAATGTCTCGTTCAAGTTCAGAATGTGTTTCTTTACTGATGGAACATCAGAAATGGAATGGCTTTCCTTTTGGGTTGGATGATTCCTGCTTTAAAATGTCAGATGGCCAATGACCACATGAGGTGATCTTGAGAAAGCTTGCGTGGCTTTCCATGACTGGACCGGTAACCCACTTCTATCATATGAGACAGAAGCAATATAATGTTGGGGTTGAGAAGAAACAGACAGCTGGGCTCTACTCTTGGTTCTACTCTTGGCTTCTGCACTTCCCACTTGTGTAACTTTAAAAACATCACTGAAACTCTCTTCGTCTTATTATCTTTATTTGTAATATGTGGCTAATAAACCTACTTCCCAGGATGGTTGTAAGGATTAAAACAATTGGACATGGAAAAGGTATATCATAATGCCAGGCTTGAAGTAAGTATTCAATAAATGGTTATTTTAATTGTTAACCCAGCACCTAAGTTATTCCTTGCTACTGAGGTGGGCTTTCTAGGAGGCACAATGTGCTGGATTGTTTCTCCAGATCTCCGCCAAAGTCCACAGCTTCTGTCAGGCCAGCTAGTCCACACAGCCACTGTTACAGGTGAAATTGTGTCCCTCCCCCCCAAATTCATTATTTGAAGTCTTCACCCCCCAGTGCCTCAACATGACTGTATTTGGAGATACACTTAGGGATTCTCGACGTATTAATACAGTAACTTAGCTGTCCAGGGTGGGGCTCTGTGATTCTACTACAAGGCTTCCTAGTTATCAAGATCAAAGGGGCACCTGGGTGGCTCAGTGGGTTAAAGCCTCTGCCTTCGGCTCAAGTCATGATCTCAGGGTCCTGAGATTGAGCCCCGCATCGGGCTCTCTGATCAGCAGGGAGCCTGCTTCCCCCTCTCCCTCTGCCTGCCTCTCTGCCTACTTGTGATCTCTCTCTGTGTCAAATAAATAAATAAAATCTTTAAAAAAAAAAAAGATCAAGGACAGACTTAAATTCTGTCTAGTAGCCTCTGATTGGTAAGGTCATAAAAACCTGTACCCAGTATGCTTATTTGGAAATGACCAAAAGTAAGATCTTTTCTGAAATGTTGGCCTTATGACCTGTAATTTGATTTTATGTCGTGGTTGCCACAGTGCTTTCTTATTCCAGAAATGAGAAATTGAAATGTTGGTTCCTATATAGTCACTAAGTCGGAACGTATAAATTGTATGCATCTTAAACTTGCAGACATGCCCATTAAAAAAAAATTATAGAATAAAGAAAAAATTCAATAGAAACTGTTAAATAATGCTAAGCAATCATTAAAATGGATGTTTAGTTACTAAGTAGTTCCTTTTTATCCTTCAACATTGCTATTCATAGATAGTTTCCTTGCTTTTTCACCACTCTCTAGAATTTGCTGTCACTAAATACCCCACGAGGGCCTCTGGGAAGGAAAAGACGTGATCTCAGTGTTTGAGGAAAGCCAGCCCTTTGAGTGGCCTCCTGTGGTATTTTATTTATCCTACAGAAGAATGTACATGACTTGAAGCTGTGCTGTTGGAGGCACTGCAGGGTAACTTGGGGAGTGTGTGCTTCCTGAGATTCCTCGGGCCAAGATCACAGTGCATGGCAGGGCTGGGTTGTCTACCTCCCCTAGAGCTGGACTAGACCAGCTGAGAACCTGGCCGTGGATTCCTCGCCCAGGGGCATGACGGCCACATCAGGGTGTGGAAGGCAGCTGGGCACAGTGGGCCTTGTGCTTCAGGCCTCACAGCCCAGTGTCCAGCAGTAGGACCCGGTACAATAAGCAGGTGGCCCGGGGAAGCCTGCAGCCCCCTGCACCACAGGAATCCCAGCCGAAGCAGGCATGCTTGGTGAAAAAGGGCCAAGGTCCAAAGTGCAGCAGGCGCCCGGCATTTCCTTCAGGCCCGGGGCCAAGCTGCATTTGCGTTCAGCACCAGCGCAGCCGTTCTGGCTGTTCCGAGGTACTCGGGGTCGCTCAAAAAGCATGCAAGAAATAAGTGCCAGAGTCTCTGGATAGCTGAAAATTTAGAAAATAATTACCTATGTCCATCAGCATTCAGTTCATAATCCCATAACTCAAATAATACAATTTAAAACCTCAACAGTTATTCATATTGTTTTTCTCCCTTTGTTCTTCTTTTCCTCGTACTCACTCGTTCAGCCTTCTCTGGGGATAAAATACTTACTGCAGTTTGGAAGCCATTTACCAAGAGGAAGTTCACGAATTTCACCACCTCCACGGCTGTGTCCATAGAATAGGTGATAAAGACTTTCCCTAAGAGAGATTTTTCACATTAGAAATTAGAAACTATTAGGAACATTAATCAGAAGCAGATTATTCTATTCTGAACTCTTGTAAATTGTACACAATGTCTTCTGTCTTTCTAGAATAATAAAGTGAAACTTTGGGATGGGGGTGGTCTGAGGGCTTAGGCCTATAGCTGTGTGAATTGCTGTCCTCAGGACATAGACGAGCAGGGCCCAAGAGGCCAAGAGGCAGGGGATCTGCCTAAGGGGGTGCAGCCTGCCCAGTGTGCAGGGAAAGAGGAATGCCGGCAGCCTGAGACAAACCAAGGAGGGCCACTGAAAACCACGTGATGCATTAACACAATCCACCAGCCAGAAGCCGCAGGTCCTTGAGATCGGGCCACCTCCTGGTTTCTTAGACACTTGGCACGGTGCCTAAGGAATACTCTCGCAGCAGGCCAAGAAGCTGAAACTTGCTAAGGGGCCACCCAGCAGTGTCCCCTTTCGATCTCACAATGCTCTCCGCTGCCCTCAACTCTTGCTTGACAAGAGCAATTAGGGCAGAGGGAGGAAGTGGTTCCTTATGCCCTCCTGCCCCTCCTCCACCCACTGGTGGGAGAAAGGCCAGGCCGCTGGGTACGCTAACGCAGAAATGTTAGTAGGACCTTCAGCGGCTTGAAGGACAGAGATGCCACCTCGGGGCACCTAGCGTCACTGACTCCCATCCTCCTCCCTAGGTCAGCCTGGAGCCACAGATGGCACTGTGCCCACAAGCCTGACCCAGTCAGGATGCAAACCATTGTTTTCTCAGGCTAAAATCTTGTGGGAAATTATCTGGCTAACACGTTGATGGGACAGATGAATAATCTCTGTGTGTTGGCTTTTAGTCTGGAATGGACAGGCTCAATCTCAGGAAGTCCCTGGGGCAGAGCGTGGAGAAGAAAGGAAGGCTAGAGAGAAAATGTAAATGTGTATGTATTCATCTATGCTTGGCCTCTGGTGTTTTGGAACAGATCTCTCGAATAGAAGTGTGTACAGCGGTCATATTGACTCATTTAAGCAGTCCTAATGATAGCACTCAACGTATCCTTAACACCTAATATTCAACCAACTCCTACGTAAGAATTTTAGGACCTCTTTATAGACTATAGTAAGATAAATATGATCTATAGACTGACAACAGGGTGCTGTCCCATACAAGGCAGCATCCATTCTCCAGAAATACTCAGGATTAAAATGTGTGAGATTTTAAGAAAATTAAACAATTTTTTGAATGATAGACAACAGTGGATCCTTGCCATAGAAATCTTCCGGAGTCTTAAATGACTAGCAAGCACAGATTCCCTGGATGGGAGTTAGCCAATGCAAAAGGCTTGATTTCCATGTTTGGTTCAAAGAGGCACCTAGATTTGTAAAGGGCTTCTTAGAATTACCTGAGCTTCTCTAGCAAGCATCACAGAATATAACAATTTCACAAGTAGTGGCTGTTTTCATAAGATTTCTGGAACTTACTATCCTGACTGACCTTAATATGAGAACATTTTGGTGATATTTCAACATTTCTGGTTCTGGCTGCAAAATATGGAAAAAGAATCATCACCTGACACTTAGTCGAATGTTTCTTTAAATAAAAGGCTTAGTTTGCATTTGGTTGTAAAGCAGTATGGAGAATGTGAGACCGCTTTTTCCAAACAAGATTGCTCATTCCTACAGGAAATGACCTCGTTCTTGATGGCTGCTGCTAATTTATGGCGAAACATTAGGTCCCCGGCCAATACCACATGGACGTCCAATCCATTTACCCAGGGATAAGTCCACTCAAGAGCATCATTTAGAAGAGAGAAGCACGGGGGTTACTTTGTCATTGGAGTGTATGTTTAAGAAAATCTTGTGGTAAGCATTTTGTGAGTATTGCTGGTGGTGTCAGAATCACTAAAAACATTCATACAAAATGCCAGTTACTTTTTTTAGCCAAGAGTAAAGAAGTAAAATTTATTTCACTGTGTATATGAGAAATACCCAAGATTATAGGTGAATAATCATCAAGTATTCTGAAAGTATAAGACCTGACAAAAAGAAGGAAAAACAACTTTGCAAACAACTTACGTAATTCTTCTGGCAAATTGCTTGTTTTCAGAGTTCCTCTGGCTGGAAGATTACTCAGGGGTCTAGGGACAGCAGCTGGGGACAGAGCCTGGGGACCTAGTGGTCTCAACTCTGCAGGACACTCCAAAGACTCCTCAGGAACTCCAGCTCGATGAGGTGGCTGGTTATACAGTTGGTCCCTGGAAAAGAATACATTTATAGTAAAATTTTCATTTTTTACAAACGCCAACCCGGAGGGCCAGAAAGCCTATGAGATACCAGTGAGCTAGCTCTCTCCTCTCCCTCCGTTTCTTTCCTGAGCGAGCGTTGCTTCATTGAATTTGAGTCAATAAGTAATTCGGTGGGCTGCCGCACGGAAGGACCTGTGTTAGGGGTCGAAAGAGGGAGCTTGATTCGATTTCTCCATTCAAGGACTGTCTAATTGGGAAGATAAGTGGTACGTACAAGGCAGACACGGTCACCAATAAAAGAAGTAGTATAATCGGTGATATACAGGGTTGGCGTTACAGGCATTCAGATAAAAAGATAGGACTTTAAACTCATGATAGATAACATTTAATTATGTGTCAGAAGGTAGAAAAGGCCTTGTAGGCTTCAAGTATTTATGTCGTTGCTAATATATAGATGAGAAAACGAATTTTGAAGGCCCTTTAGAGAAGTTTCTACCACATTGTTATATGGCATCTTTATTATTTTTTTGGTTGCCAGGTGCACTCGTGGGAGATTTGGAAAGCTGGAGGAATAGGCAGCCATGCTTCGGCCACGACTGTGGGTTCTGTGTGAAGTGCTGCTGTGAGGAGCCAAGCTCCTCAGGAGGGATCCCCGTGTCCTATTACCAGCCTCCTGTGTCAAGGTGAGGGCGTAGGCGTCCATTTTGGGTCAGTGCAGATCTAGCAGGAACAGAATGGGATCCAGTCGTCGCAGCAGCTATGGCTTCCTGATTCTGGATTGTACTATGGCAGTATGGCCTCCAACGGAGAGCTGGAGGCTTTCTCATCTTCAGCCTCTCTCCCTGGGACGGAGGAAGCGGCTTCTTCGGCATTCCGTTCTGTGGTGCTGCTCTGGGATCTTTCCTGGAAGCCTGGCCTAAAACTTGCTCCTCCGATTGCCAACAATTCTGTTAGCGCCCGCTCCCCTGTGTTAAGTCCCTTCTGCTGCAAATAACTAGAGTTGTTTCTGGGTTTCTGACAGGGGGACTAAAACTGCGCCTGTAACATTTTATTTCCTTAAAAAAAAAACTCTGAAGGACTTGTGGCGATATGCTAACATTTTAAAAAAATCTAGGGAGTGGGGGACATGGATGTTCATTATCTGTTGTAGGTTTGAGATGGTTTTATATCCTAAATTTTAAAAACTGTTTTGATGTCAAAATCGATGTGTATCTGCCCAGTTTTTATAGATTATTGCATATGCTTATGTTTTTACCCAAAAGAGTAATAAAAATTTTGAAAGTCTTATGCAACGGGATTTAAAATAAAATCACACAATCTCAAGTGTACTATATTTCAGAAGTATCAATGTTTGAGAAAATTATTTTTCTTTTATATTTTTACTAATATATAGAAAAAAATCCCTATAAAATATGCCCTAATCTAATGGGGACCCAGTTCCATATCCTTTTTGCATTAAATTCCTTTATACAGAAAGTTGCTTGGTTGTTATAGAAGACAATTGCTCATTAGATTAAAAAAAAAAAAGATTAAAGCTTTGGTAATGTAAAAAACTTCCATGTGAAAACAATATCATGGATATTAACGACAGAGTAAAGTTTCTGTGTCAAGGTTCGCTTTCAAATTTATCACTAAAAGGAGGACTAGGTTCATTACCAAAACTTATTTTCCATTATCCTAATATGATAAAATAAATCCAAGGAGACCATAGCAGGCTTAAACTGATGTTACAAAAGCAATTCCTCCATACTAACTTTGTAATTCTTCTGTAAATCTAAAAATATTTCAAAATAAATGTTCATTTAAAAAATTACTATTGCCTCCCCTATCCAATGCCAGTGGACGTGTTTCATAGAGATGCTTAAGTTGTGTTTGTTTTCTTGGACTTGTAGATATTTCTTATGCAAGAGTACTTATCGGGTTGTAAAATCACATTCTCTTGATGTCATTATTTAAACTCCATGCCATTTTTTAAAGTTTATTTATTTATTTAAATAAACTCTACACCCAACATGGGGCTTGAAGTCACAACCCTAAAATCAAGAATCAAGTGATTCTCCGATGGAGCCAGCCAGGTACCCACCAAACTCTGTGTAATTTTATTCTTAAAAAATAAGGGCTCTGCCAGGAAAGAAAATCTGAGAATGTATAGGCTTTTGAGGAGAGGGGAAAGCAGGCATGTGCCTTATCTGCCATTGTAAATAGAATGGGCTTTTCTTCTTTTAATAAACTTTCTGAGCTAATTACCAACTCCTCCTGCATTTCTGAAAAATCTGCTTTAAAAGGATCTTTGTATCTCCCTTTGTATCTCATTCTATTCTCAAAACAGAATATAATTTTACTTTGAGTGGTATATAAAAATTGTGCTTGAGCAAGAGCAAACATTTCATCTACTCTTCAATTTTTTTTTTTAATAAGTTCCATTTCTAAAGGTTCTTCCTCTGTATTTTAGATCCATAAATTAAGAGAAGAGGAAAATGTGAAGAAGAGTCAAAGGAGAACAATGAGGGAGATATGACTGAAGGTTAGACAGCTTCTCTGGTCAAGCAAAACCAGAAATGGCTTTCTGGAAGAAGTATCAGAAAGACCTACTAATGGCACTCATATGTGTGGGTGCTTATATTACAAAAGAAAACAACAGGCTTTTTAAAACTGCTACTGAGAGCTAATTGAATTTAAAATTTCAAAGTAAGACATGGGTTTAAACAGGCGTAGAAACTAGGGATATAAGTAAGAATTTCCTAATGGTGGAAGTCAGTCCCAGTAAAAATAAAAAACTAACTCTGGGCTAAAAGACCAGGTGACTTCACAGTAAAAGGAGGGGGTGTCACTTGGCATCTTCAGGGCCTTTCCTTCAAGAGAATTTTTTTTTTAAAGATTTTATTTATTTATTTGACACAGAGAGAGAGATCACAAGTAGGCAGAGTGGCAGGCAGAGAAAGAGGGAGAAGCAGGCTCCCTGCTGAGCAGAGAGCCCGATGCAGGGCTCAATCCCAGGACCCTGAGATCAGGACCTGAGCCGAAGGCAGAGGCTTAACCCACTGAGCCACCCAGGCGCCCCACCTTCAAGAGAATTTTGACAAGTCATAGTGGCTTGAATGTGTCTGGTGAAGAGATTCCTGTCCACCAGCCGCCATTTCCTCCTGGCTCGAAGAGTCTGTTCCCCTGTGGGGCTCGGTCACTAGCCTGGGTGGCACACCAGTGGAGAGTTTTGATATATCTTGATCCCATTGGCATCATTCTTTTTCCCACTAAAAAATGTCTGAAAGTTGGCCCTGTCACAGTGATACCTTGGGAGTCCCGGAGAGGAGTGGTCTCTTTGTGCGAGCCTCTGGTCTTGGTCCCAGGGGCTGGGGTAGTTCAGGATGACCTTCTGCACAGGGTGCGGGCCCCTCACGCTGGCTCCAGGGATGGGCTGCCCGCACACAGCTGGCCGGACCACTTGCTGGTAGGCTGCTCGGGGGTGGTCGTGGCCACCTGTAGGTAAAGACAGCAGAGTGAACAGGGCAGAATGACTCTAGCACCTTCGTGGGAAGGCAGAAGCTTGGGGCCAATTTTTGTCTCTGTATCGTGGGTTCCAGATATCAGTTACCACCTCTGTAATGCTTGCCATATTTCTGTACTATTATTTACGCGATCGTTTTCATGAAATTGAGTCATTTTTTCCCTAAATAAAAACATCTGTGAAATCACGAGTTCGGCGTTCTAATTGGAAAGCGCAGAGCTCCACACAGGCCTCTATTTTAATAAGATACTTAGGATAATCCAACCACGAGAAACTCTCACACCACCATTCTGACCATAATTTTCCACGTTTCTAGAACCCAAGGCTAGGAGAAATTATCTCCATGATAGATACAGAATCGATACTCTCTTCTTTCCTTCCCCCAAGGGGACACAACACACACACACACACACACACACACACACGCTCACACACACGTATACTATTCCCTTAGGAAGAAGTAAAGGAATGATGGAAACTTGGCTCGTACCTCCGGGAAGTAGCTAACCGGTTGGCAACACCTTCCGACTTTCTCGGTTTTGCTCTTGTTAAAGCCTACATGCACTGGGGGCCATGGCAGTTCGAAAAGGGCAGGCCTGGGCGGCAGAGCCGGGCCTGGTGGCGACTTGTGTGCACGTGTAACCTAAGAGAAAGTGGGTCCCAGCCAGGCCCAGGAGCAGAAGGGTCCCCAGGGAAGAAGGGCAGCCTGCCTGACCGGGTGAAAAATGAGAACTGAAGGCCAGGGGAGGGATGTAGTGAAACCAGGCAGGGTGAGAGCGGAAGGCCCCAAGGGACCTGCCCAGGCCCCAAGGGGCTCAAGTGGGACATCTAAGCGGTGAGTGTGGGGATGCGCCTTAGGGATGGGTCTAGCCTACGGAGGGGCTGGAGAGAACCGAGTGGATAACCATGCAACATAGACCACGAGTACCTCCCATGATCCACGCACCCTGCCACCTCTGCCCAAGAAGGGTGATCCAGGAGGCAGAGCTGGTCACAAGAAGGAACCTTGTTTTTCAAAACATTGATCGGTCTTTATTCTTTTTCTGATGATGATAGTAATAATGTTTGCTTGCTGTGAAGGTAGGGTATATGCAGGAAGGTAAAGCGAAATAAAATTAGCAAGCAAGCAAGCAAGTCACAGACAAGGTAGGTGGGAACCAGAACGCGGGGGTGGGGGGACGGGTGAGAATGCTGCTGGGAATTTTGTTCTTGGTTTGGCAGTCAGTAGCCACGGACATTTTCAAGGGAACGTTCCGGGGAATGATAGCCTCTAGTATAGACAGAAAACAAATAATGTACATGTTCCCTGCTGGTAGGTCTCCACTGTCTGACTCAGGCAACTTGGCTGGGTGACCCTGGAAATGTGGCCAAGCCAGTCTCTCAAGCATGGTCAGGTTCCCTGGGTTCAATCTATTGTCTGCTTTGACACAGGACACCAGCCAGGTCCTTCCTGTCACCTCTCCAACCCAGGCTGTCTCCTGGCCCAGCCCCTGATGCCTCCATGTAATTGCTTAGGGCTGGTTTTGATGTTGGGGGCTTAAGGAAGGGGAGGGGGTGTTGGAGGGATGTTCCTGGTTCTATCTCAGCTCCCTGTCTGATAAAGGAGACTGGGACTTGGAGAGCACATCCACAAGTGGGGACACGGGACTGCACGACAAGATATCCCCCACAGATTTTGCTCTTACAGCCATTTCCCGGCAGGTCAAACATATTCCGAGGGGTCCGGTGGCCAGGTGGAATTTCAGGGCAACAGAGCAATCGCTACTGCCACTCCTTTTCCCTAGAAAAGGGGAAAAGTGCCACAGCCATTAGGTCCCCGGGCAGGACCCAGCCCTGCTTTTAGATGAGTCTTGTATGAGTGGACCATTTACAAAAGCAGCTGCAGCTACAGACCTCTGGAGATCTCCCCTTGCACCTAAAATCTTCCCTGCATGATTGGATCCCTGCCCTTGACCTTAGCCTCTCGTATGCTCTCCCAAGCTCACCAAGCCCAGCTACCCTGGTCATCTTTCTTCTTGAACACCCCAAGCTTGTCCCTACCTCCAGGACCATGAGATGGCCGTCCTCTCTGCCTAGCATGTTCTCACACTCTATCTTTACAGACCAACTTCTTGTCGTTCTGGGCTTGTGTTTGAGTAAGCATGACTCTTACTTGTCAACTTTTTTGTCTGCCTTCCCTACTGGCATCTAAGGTCTGTGAAAGCACAGACTGCATCCGTTGGCCGCTATGTCTCCAAGCACAGAGCCTGCGCACAGGGATGCTTAACACACAAACGAATGGAGACTGCATGCTTTCCAAGCCAACCTCCTGCACACGGAGAAAGAGAAGCCACGAGACTGGCTACTTAGCTGCAGTCCACTTTGGTCTTTTTTCTCCAGTGTCTCCCTCTGCAAGTAGGAAGGAAAAAGACAAGGTAAAAGAGGAGAAACTTTGCCAGTGGCCTTGAAAGTTTTTAATGTTTGCAGCCATTTTTGCTTCCCCGATCCATTAATAAGTGGCTAATAAGGTTTTATTTGCTTTAAAAGGACTACCAGACTCTAATCATAGGTTTGTTTCTTTTCCAGAGAGCGGATGTTAGTGCTCTTAATCAAAAGCCTTTGAATCAAGGTCATATGATTTCTAACAGATTATTTCCCCGCACAACATGTTTTTGTCTCATAGCAACAAATCGTGTCATTAAAATCACTAAGGCATGTGGGCTAAGGTTTGATTAGCTGTAACTTTCATTTCTGAAATGGCCACCTGCAGTAAAAACTTACAGCGGTTTACGTGAGCAGATGAAAATGATCCACCTTACCAATTTTTAAAAATCGACAATAGAGTCCTCGGTGCTGTGCTTTGATTGGTTAAAACAAAGAGATATCGAACACCAGAGGATCCATCAAAAACAAGCTTTCCCTTTTGTGAGTGAAATTTGGTTGGGTGGAGAATTGGCTAAATGAAAACATTTATCAGGTAAACGAGTATCTTTTCATTGCTCACGTTTTAATCCACGATGCTGACCAAACCTTTCTCGTTTAGTTGGGCTACTCTATAGAGAATCGTGGTTAACATTTATTGAACACTTGCTACATGTCAGATACTGTATTAAGTTCCTTATTTGGGATTAAAGAGTTCAATTTTCTGTTTTCCTAAAGAAGTTTAACTTAGAATACAATCCAGTTCCCTACCCCGGTCCTTGCATCCTTCACCTTCTGGCGTACTCGCCTTGCTCCAGCCCCGCTGGCTTGCTTTTGGTGCCTTCGCTACACCAAGCTCCTTGCTTCCTTCACTTTCTTATCCTTCAGATTTCAGCTCAAATGTGTCCTCTTAAAGAGGTCTCCTCACGCCATCCTACTAATGTCCGACACCCAGATTTTTCCTGCAGAGCACCTAGACCTTGTTGTTTCGTTTGCTGATTTCTACTACTATCTGGCTCTCTAGGAGACTGTGAACTCCATGAAGACAGGACCATGTGTGTTTTATCACCAAACACCCGGTGCCTAGCATAGGACTGGGGAAATATTTGTTGAATAAATTGATAAACGAATGGACAAGTTCTATTGCCAAGTCCCATTGACCTCCCTCCTTTCCTCCCCTCCCCTCTTCCACAAGACCATTAAAGATGGCCTTTCCAAGGCTTGCTGTCACAAAGGCTGTACTCATGATTAGGGATTACTCCTTTCCCCAGGAGGCAGGGAACAGAAAGATATTCTTTTTATTCATTCAACAAATATCTGTTGAACCTCTATTGCTAGCCACGCAGTGAACACAGATAAATAGGATACAGTTTCTTTGAGTAGCTCAAAATAGATAGAGAAAATCTGTGTTGTCTGTGGGTGTCTATTTTGAAACAAAACCCACACTCGTTAGTATGTGAGAAGGGGAGGCGTGCAAATCGGCAGCCACCTACTTGGTAGACTTAAGAATTGTTGCCCAAAAATATCTCCCCCACTGACTTGTCCTCGGTGCCGAAAATTCCATCAAGAGAATTTATTCGGCAGGGGCTGGAGGACAGACGAGTGATTTGTGAGCACAGGAACTCCTCAATTCTGAGGCAGGGTTAATCACAGAACAAAAATACAAACCTTGGGGCCCCTGGATGGCTCAGTGTGTTAAGCCTCTGCCTTTGGCTCAGGTCATGGTCTCAGGGTCCTGGGATGGAGCCTGGCATTGGGCTCTCTCTCAGCAGGGAGCCTGCTTCCCCCTCTCTCTCTGCCTGCCTCTCTGCCGACTTGTGATCTCCCTCCTCTCTGTCAAATAAATAAATAAAATCTTTAAAAAAAATTACAAATCTTGCACACTTATAAATGGGTGCCCAGAACTGTGTGTTATTTATCAATCTTAGGATCCTCTTGGCCTGGGCACACACAGTCTTCAGGTTACTAGTCTTTTATCACTCGGAATCTGTAAACCAAATCCTAAATGAGGTTTTCCACTTACCAGTCAAAACATTCAACATTTTTCTTCCTTATTAAGCATGGTATTACAAGAGTACGAGAGAGAAAATAAAATCTGCTTTTCAAGTTGTCAAAAAGTATGATGATATAACGCAATCAGTTTGGCCAGGAAACAAAATGGCCAACATAAACTGTTACCGGAACACCCACAGCTGTAAGCAGCTGGGTTCCTGAAAGGCAGCTCCTTTCTTTATCAGTTCTTCCATCTGGGTTATTTTTTTCCCTTACTTTTAACCGTGCAGGCACTCCAGCATACAAATAATCACTTTTTCGGCTTCCTATGAGCAATAGTAGGCATATGCCCACAACTATATTTTATTTAGTCTTCTTGGTAGAGAAAGCAAACATTTTGATAGTAAAACAAAGGCTCTTTAGATTTCATTACATTCTTTTTTTTTTTTCCAAGTGATTTGCATCGTGGGTTTTATTTGATGGCACAGCCACGATTTCCATTCTGGTGACCTTCAGTGGAAGGATCCTGAGACGGTAAGGGGCCAGCTTCTCTGGGGGACTGGTTGAGGGTAGGGGAGAAAACACTGGCTTATTTGACTTCTAGTTAGTCTCTACTCATTTTCACTAGCTTTGAACGCTTTTTCTTTCTTTTTTTTTACATAAAAGGGGTGACCAGTAAGCATTTCTCCTTTAACTTGCAAAGACGAAGGTACGCCATTTGCATGGCGATCATTATTTATTTATATTTTCATTAACGGATGAGGAAGTAACGCTCCTGGAAAGCCAAGCAGAACCACGTAGCCATGGTTTCCGAGCAACCCTCAGGTGACCAGCTCTTTTGAAGTGGTTTTGTTGGCAATTAAGTGCAGTTATAGTCCTGACATGAAACTAAGCATTCGTACACCTGCTTTGAATGCTTAAAATCTGTGCCAGCCAGAGGGATCTGGAAGGGGAGGGGCGCTCTACAGGATCCATGTAAGGAATGACAATAATAACTAAGAACTGCTAGTTGGGGAGGGCTTCTGTTCCCAGTGCCTTCAGTATATTATCTCATTTAATCTTCAGGGTGACCTTCCCAGGAGCCATTGGCACCAGAGGCCTCATAAAGCTTCCCAGCTTGCGGTGCCCTGAGGAAACACTTCAGCCCTGGGCTTCCGGGACAAAGCCTGCTCAACCCTGACCCTCTCCCCTGTGACTGGATGCTTTTGGGAGCCAGGGCTAGAGTAAAGAGAGGCACGGGGAATGAGGCTGCCCCATGCTCTCATTTCCCCACGTTCGTCTTTCTTCAATGTTTACTTTTTTTTTTAAAAAAGATTTTATTTATTTATTTGAGAGAGAGAGTGAGAGAGAGCATGAGAGGGGAGAAGGTCAGAGGGAGAAGCAGACTCCCCAGGAGCTGGGAGCCCGATGCGGCACTCGATCCCGGGACTCCGGAATCATGACCTGAGCTGAAGGCAGTCGCTTAACGAACTGAGCCACCCAGGCGCCCTCAACGTTTACTTATTTTTAAATACAAAAATAATACCTGTTTGCTGTAGCAAATTTAAGTATATAAAGTTAGAAGGAAAAGTCTCTCTGTCTCTTCTGAATTCCCTGCCCCCCTCCGCCCCCGACGCCATAATCACCGGCAACAGTTAAGGCAATCCTTCCAGACTTTTCAATGTATGGTTTTTAAACGCATTTAGCTTTTAAAACTAACACATATGGAATCAGCACTGCACCTTGTTTATCCACCTAATCTATTTTTATGTCAAAATGTGTATTTTATTCTATGTAACAGTGGCCTAGCAGTCCACTGTATAAATAAACCACAACTTACTTATCTGTCCCCTTACTGAGTGGCATTTGAGTTGTTTTCCTTTTTGCTCTACTACAATGATGGTTTACTAAACATCCTTGTTCATGTGTTTTTATAGGCTTGTTTAGTGTTTCTATGGGATAGATCCTACAAGTGCGACTGTTGGGCCAAGGATGCACATTTAAAATTTTGATAAGTAGTGAGATTGCCTTCCAGAAGGTTGTACCAATTGCCACTTCTGCCAAGAGCAGGCGGGAGTGTTCATTTCCCCATAACCCCATAACAATGGATGTCGGCTGAGGGTTTTTTCTTTTTGCACACCTACTTAGGAAAAGAGTAGCTTAAAAATTTTTGCATACATACATTTTTCTTAAAGTTAGTAATGTTAAGCTTGATTTCAAATGCTTATTGTTTGTGTGTCTTCTGTGAATTATCCCCTTCTCCTGCCCAAATTCTCTCCTCTGCCTTTCATCACCTCTCCTCCCTCCCAGGACCCCCAGGGGCCTTCTCCTCCCTGCTGCAGTGGAAGGAAATAGTGTACTGAGGGGGCGCAAGACAGCTGAGGAGAGAAATCTCATCAGCAGGTATTAGAGACTAAGAGTCCTCAGTCAGGGGTGCTTGCATTTTAAAAGAGTCTGCCCAGAGGGGGCAATTTGCACTCGCTTCTGAGACTGGACGGCTTGTGGTGTCATTTCAGGCTTCAACACAAAAAAAATACCTGCAAGTGGGAAGATTTTTCTGGGATCCTCAAATCATACTGAGTTAATGCTTTCTTTGTCTATCACAATGAGGCTTTCTCCTGTTAGCGGATAAAGGCAACCGTCTGGGACTTAGGATCACAAAGCCCTTACAAAGTATTCACACTTCTACACATTAATCTAAGGAATTCACCAGAAATGCAGATAAAAACTTATGTACATGCTGTTTACCCTCGCATTGCTTATTGCATCAGAAACTGGAAAATCTTTACATTGTCCAATAACAGAGAAGAGCTTAAAAATGATTTGGTAGATCCATCTAAGAAAACACCGAGCAGCATTTTTAAATGATTCTGGAGGAAGTGCACTGAATGTCACTGGGAATTATTTTAACTTTACATTAAATATATATGCTATACATATAGATATATTTTATAAG
Source organism: Potos flavus (assembly GCA_028534135.1). Classification (NCBI taxonomy): domain Eukaryota; kingdom Metazoa; phylum Chordata; class Mammalia; order Carnivora; family Procyonidae; genus Potos; species Potos flavus. The sequence continues at coordinate 44,518,527 of CM052886.1, read as the reverse complement.
TCAAAACCTCAAAAAGGAATGATATTTAGGAGATGGAAACATGAATGGGACTTTTAGGCATATTTCCATTTCGCAAGCAAACGTATATTGCTGTTATGATCCGAAAATTTATCTTTCGGTGCAGAGAGTAGAATGTTAAAAGTAGCTGATGGTCTTATGCTCGCAGAATTATTCCTTTTTAACCTGGAAATCATCGCGAAATAAATGCAACCTCGACACTGCCAAGGTTCAATCCTCAGTGACTCATACTTAAGGAACTCTACCGCCACACCCATCCTATTGCCAGGCATTTAGAGCAGGCAGTGGTGTCCACAAGCCCAGCCAGTGACTTCCCAGCCTCCAAAACTCAAGGTCCCAGTTTTGGGCCTCAGAGGCTCTTTGTCCCCGAGCCCTGCTGCTACCACAGCTCCTGGCCTCACTCTTAACCTCACAATCGTTCCTACGTTTTTCTTCTCAACATCTTCTAAGTTCCTCTATGACTTCGCTCAAGGGTCCTTCTGGAAACCCGCCCAGATCAATGGCTCCTTCAGGCTCTGCTCCCTTGTGCTCTGTCAGAACAGCACATGCCAGTGTGGCATCTACTCACGGACTCCTCTTGTCTACCTCTCCCTCCAAAATGTAAGCTTCCGTACAGCGGGACAAAAATTTCTCTCCCTTCTTTTTTTTTTAAGATTTTATTTATTTATTTAACAGAGAGAGAGAGAGAGAGAGAGAGAGAGAGATCACAAGTAGGCAGAGAAGCAGGCAGAGAGAGGGGGGGAAGCAGGGTCCCTGCTGAGCAGAAAGCCCGATGTGGGGCTCGATCCCAGGACCTTGAGATCATGACCTGAGCTGAAGGCAGAGACTTTAACCCACTGAGCCACCCAGGTGCCCCCCGCTTTAAAAAAAAAAAAAATTAGAAATTACTCCATTGCTCCATTCACTTTAGGAAGCTTTATACAAGGTGTACATCTACAAATACATAAATTGTGATCACTTACAATGTTTTTGGTTATTTCTAGAATTTATTGTAAAGCTAGGCATTAGGCCTTTGGTCAGACTCTTTGATCTGACCATTTGAACTGCTTCTTGTAGAGCATTTATTTGCTAAGAAAAATATATCTCATAGTCCTGTTATTTCCCAGCAGCCTCAGCTGAGACTTAACATAGAGAATTGTAATGGACCTTTTGTCTCAATCTAAGACTTTATTGCTTCCAGAAATGCTTACTGCACTGATACACATTATTCACCTAGCCTCTCATTTGGAAATAATTTACTGAGAGCTTAGTATATGTTGGTCACTGTGCTAAATGCTGGAGAATTATGCGTTAAAAATATAACTTTCTGGGTCGCCTGGGTGGCTCAGTGGGTTAAGCCTCTGCCTTCAGCTCAGGTCATGATCTCAGGGTCCTGGGATTGAGCCCCCGCATCGGGCTCTCTGCTCAGCGGGGAGCCTGCTTCCCCCTCTCCCTCTGCCTGCCTCTCTGCCTACTTGTGATCTCTCTGTCAAATAAATAAACAAAATCTTAAAAAATATATATATATTATATATATATAATATATATATTATATTAACTGGCTCAGTCAGTTAAGTGCCAGACTCTTGACTTTGGCTCAGGTCATGATCTCAGAGTCATGAGATCGAGCCTTGTGTTGGGCTGCGCACTGGGTGTGGATCCTGCTTAAGATTCTCTCTCTCCCTCTCCCTCTGCAACGCCCCCAACTTTGCACACTTTCGTAGGCGCTCTCTCTCTCTCTAAAAAAATAAAAAATAAAAATAATATACCTTTGCTGATGTGCTGGAGGGAGAGGAAGACAAGTCCCTGAGTAGATGTCATACTGACTTTAGGTGTTCCGACGGGCAGAGCCCAAGGAAACTGAGAGCTTGAAGGAAGGATTGATCGAGGAGCTTTCCACAGGGACCCTTGAGCTAAGTCTTATGAGGTGTATATGGTGATGGTTGTATAAGTCTGCAAACACTAAGATCCATTGATTTGTACACCTAAATGCGTAAAAGGCGAACTTTACACTATGTAAATCAGATTGCAATAAAGCTGCTAACAAAAGAGGTACAGAGCTGGGTTAAACGTGCAAGGGGGGGAAGAACATCCTGGGGAGAGAAGAGAAGGGCAGGGACCCTCGGGCGTGAAGCAGTTAGCCCGGTTCGGGGGACTGCGGTCCCTGGGGGTGGCTCAAGTCTCCAAAGGGGTTTAAGCAACAGTGTCCCAGGAGCACCTCAATCTTCAGGTAATGGCCTGAATCCAGAGTTTTAAGAGCATTTTAGATTTTTGACTGAAGGCCCCCTTTCTTTGCCAAATTTAAGATGGGGAAGAAGCATGCAGAGAAGGCAGAGCCCAGATGCCCAAGAATTAGGTCAACAAAAATATACTCTAGAAGTCACTGGGGTCATGTCCCTGCCTGTAGGCAGGTTTCAATTAAACTAACCGAGACAGAGGAATCTGTTGTCTCCGTAAAGTTTTACAGAGAAGTAGGTTCCAAGTGGGATAGGCTTTGGGCTAAGACGCAGCCTTCTTCTAGAGCTCCTGGCAAATCCAGCCACCCACGGAGAGCCCCTCCCTGCATTCTGACCAGTCTGTGCCGGTCTAGAGACGCGAGGCCCTGATGCCAGGCCCTTGTTTGCTTAGTTACCCAGCCCGGAACGTCCAGAGGAGGTGAAGTTCACTTACATGGCACCCGGTGATAGGGACCTCCAGGACAATGGTAATGGCCGTTCCACTGAGCGTGTGGGGGAGGGTTGGGAGGCAGCATCTGTGCACACGCTGGGTACCTCAGAGGTTCAAACTGAGGGAACTCCCTGGAGCTGAGCGGTCTGGGGAGGTCCTGGGGGTAACACACGGAGGTGAGGGGCAGGGGCCTTTCCAGCTGCTTGAGGCCCAGGACGTCCAGGGGCTGGGAATCATACCCCGTGTCTATCGTAGGCAGATCCGGAACCGCCCGGTGCCTGTGGGGCTGGGGCTGCTGCACCGTCTCTTGGCTACTGCCCGCGGAGTCTGCTGAGGCATTAGGTAAACTTTGGTCTGATTTGTCTGAGTCATGGCCAGTGTCAGGAGAAGCTGCTGAAAGCCGAGATCCTAGCCATTGATTTCGTTTTTCCATAAATGAAAACTGATGCTCCAGAGGGAGGCCTCCAACCACAGACTCGGGCTCCTGCTCGCTGGCTGTGGGGCAGCCCGAGGGAAAATCTTTGCCTGGGTCTGGGTGTCTCCTCCAGAAGCTGTCTTCACTCTCCTCCAGGATTTTCGCACGTAGGCAGGTGACCTGCTGAGACACAGGCCGTAGGTGACTGGAAAGTTTCAGGGGTGGCTGAGCCTGAGAAATTTCTCCTGAGGAACAGCGAGGGGTTTTGGGTGCAGACAAGCTGTTGGGCGCCATGTTCCTTAGATTTGGAGCAGGTGGTTCTGATTCCTCGTCCAGGGAATAGTCTGGGATTGGCTTCAGTAAGTGACTTGGGTATGGTTCTGATTCATCAACCTCCACAGGAATGCTTCGGTTCATTCTAGTTTCTGGAACAAGAGAAAACATGCCACAGCCTTAGAAGATGGATCATTTCTTGGAGTCCCTGCTTTATGACCTTAAGGGACCTCGTTCAAGATGTGGTTTCAATTAACAGCAGTGCGACACCAATGTGCTTCAAAGCCCCAGTCGCATAAAGTTGTTCTCTTATTCTCCAGCAAAAGTTCTAATCCTTATTAAGATGTTTTTATGTGGAAGGCGATTCAAAGGATGGGACTGGACAGTCATCGGGTGGACGGCACCACGGTGGGGGGAGGGATGGGGCAGATGAAAATCATCAGCTAAGTATCGAGGAAGGAGAAATGATCACGTGGGCTGCTTCCTGTGTGCGTGCAGATTTGTAAGATGCGTGTGCAGGATAGACAACAAGACTTTGGTGTGTTGGTTGCCTTTGAGGATGGTGTTAAGTAGGGCAGAGTTTTCACCTTTTAAACGTTGCTGTGTGGCTATTGCCTAATCACACACACACACACACACATACACACACACACACACACACACACAGAAGACAGCGTGAGTTTTTAAAAAGCACCAGAAAAAGGTCATAGTGACATTTTCCACTCAACAGCTATAGATTGTTTGCAGGACTTAATTCCCTTTGGCCCTATGCCTGCAGTTAAGGTAGCCCCGACCATCTGGTCTGTGATGTACTAGCTGAATGAATAAGGCTGGCTAAACTCGCCTTTCGCCCACGGGCCTGGTAATATTGGTTTTACCTATAAAAATAGAATTCTTAATCAACATGACAAAATGAGAGGAAAAATTAGCTTCCGCTTATCATGAGTTTGGTTGAGATGATGCCCCAGGATACCTAAACTCCAGGGGAAGGCAGGAGACAGGCTGGGAAAAAGAGCAGAGGAGTGACTGAAGGCCTATAGAAGGTTCCAGAGCAGGTAGAGGGGGAAGGAGACAGGGAAGAAAACATCCCAGAGGTTTGTTCTGTGTGGGCCTTGTACATAGTATACTTCACGTATCAGAGAATATTGGTGGTACCGCTGGTGGGGGATTTTTAAATGCATATTCTGAGTCCACGTAGAATTTCAACCACAAACCTTTACTGAGGGCTTGCTGGGCCTAAAATCATGATGTATATCAATTATTGCTTTGAGACAAGTTTTGAAAAACATGAACTCACCTTCTATTGAGCCCTGTGCCCAACCCAATGGCAACCTGACAGCAAGATGCTCCCCTCTGAGCAGAGGTGGGACCAGCAATTTCCTACCAATTTATCCTCACTGCCTATAGACAGATCCCTCCAACTGCCCCCACCCCCACTCTCTGCCAAGTGAACACTAACACTTCTCTTCCCCTTGCTTGGTGACAAACTTACCCATCTACCGCAAACAACTTTTGTACTGTTTTCTGGCCCAAAAGAAAACTCTTTTAGTTTCTAATTCCTGGCTGGTCCTCCCTCCCTGCCTCAGGCTCCCCTTTCTCCTGCCTGCCTCCCTTCTAAGCTGCAGTCTAGGTGGTGGGTGCCCCTTGCCCCTGGACTCTGCAAAAAAGAGACCTCATCACCTACATCGATCAGACTTGTAAAAATGAACAGGAACCTACTGCAAACACAAATATTTCAGCAAATAGCTGAAATACTAAATAATTATTTTTGAAGGCTTACCACTGTTTTCCTTTCTTTCCTACAATTTGTCTATAGCTATGAAATTAGATATGCCATACAACATGCTCTTCAGCTGGTCAGGAAAAAAAAGTATTTTCTGAAGGGCTGGCCGAGGGTTGTGTCATGTCCTGCGAGCATCTGGATGGGAGGCCAAAGAGATGCACCAAGGGAGTCATCTAGCAAAAGGACTGCATTCTGTTGACTATTTCTTGTTCTGAGATTCACCTTCATTGCCCACACTTCAAATGCCACTGTTGACATTTTCCCTGGGTTTTTAAATACCTTACAAGTATTTCCCTAAAAAGTTGCAAATTCTCTTCTGGCCAAGGAGCCTTCAGGGGCTTGGTGGAAGCTAATGAAAAAGCTGACAAGTGGGATCATCTCACATAACTGAAAACCCAAGATCTATCTTGCGGTGGGAATTCTATAGTTAAAACTGGACTGAAAAGGAACAAACGGCTCCTTGGATGGTAGTGAGGACGACGCGGTAATGAAGAGCCTCTAAGGAAAGCTATGGGATTGGTAATCCATAAAGGCCAGAACAGACCCAGATGTTTTATACGTGTCACTATCAAATATTCAAGCAGCAAATAACTACTGAACCCTACTATGTGTCCAACTCTGTGCTGTATATCCTCCTTCTGAGGTATGAGCTGAAGTAAACTTTTTTTATAATAGGTAATACCTATAAATGATATAAAATTCAAGAGTACAAAAGGGTATACAGGGAATGGTAATCAAAATATTTCTAAGGACTTAAGAAGCATTATTCCTACTTTCATGTTGCTTGTGATCCAGATCAAGAGAGAAAACTAATGTAGGACATCAAAGGCCCTACCTCAGGGCCTTTGCACTTACTGTTCCTTCTTCTCTGAACACTCTTCCCCCATATATCTGCATGGCTTGCTTCCTTTCTTCTTCAGTTCTTTACTCAGCTGCCACTTTCTCAGTGAGGTCGCGCTGGTCACCTTCTCTAAAATGGTTACATGCCCTTCTCACTCCCTCTCTCTCTTCCCTGCTTCACTATCTTCTCCAGCAATTAGCACCACCTTACATTCTACAAAACGTATATTACAAATACAAATATCTAATACATTCCTTATTTGTTTATTGTTTCTCTCCTCCCCCAGAATTTAAACTTCATGAAGATGCAATTTTTGACTGTTGGTCTCATGGTTCTATTCTCACCATCTAGAGCTGTATCTGGCACACATAAATATTTGTTGAATGAATAAACGATCAATGCCTGTTTTAGAGAGGGCACAGATCTGTGTAACTGGAAGGATCACTGACAGTGAGAATGTCAGGCTTCATGGTGGGTAGCAAGGAGCATTTGTAAGCCAAGTACTCAGAGTTCTTAAAATTATACCACATGGAGGGGTGCCTGTGTGGTTCAGTCAGTTAAGCGTCTGCCTTCAGCTCAGATCATGACCCCAGGGTCCTGGGATGGAGCCTTGTGTTGCGGGCTCCCTGCTCAGTGGGGAGTCTGCTTCTCCCTCTCCCTCTGCCCCTCCCTCTGCTCGTGTTCTCCCTCTCGCAAATAAATAAATAAAATCTTAAAAAAAATTATACCACATGGGGACCTTTCCCCCTTCCTTCCTTCGTTGCTTCTTCTCAAATAGTTATTAAAAGCTTACTGAGTGTCAGGCTCCAGGGTGAGTCTGGGCCATGCCTCAGAGGTCCCACACATGGGCAGAGTTGACCACAACCCTCGCTTGCAGAATAAAAGTGATTCTACCACCCAGTGTAATAGGAACATCCTGCTATCCTGTCCCAGACGGAGAGCTGGTCTGTTCATGCTTCCTGAGGGCTTCACCCAAAACGGCAGAGAGTGGGCACGCCTACAGCTCCCTTGTGGGCCCCACCCAGCCCTAGACCCCTGCCAGAACTGGCAGAACCAACCCTGCCATCCTCCCCACCCCCATGGTGTCACAGAGAACAGCTACACACAAGTGGCACATCAGAGGGCCATGGGCAGCTGAGTGGGTTGTTGGAAATGGCACTTTTATTTTTGGTCTTTAATGTCAGTGTTGTAAACATACTACACATTTTTCTAAAAATCACTCAATATCTCACCACTCCTAATATTTCCATTTTCCCCTGTTTTATTGCAGGGCTTCTCCACATGATGCCCACACAGTTATAATGCGGGCATGGCCTGTGCTCTAGTCCCTAACCAGGGGTGGCAAAACCCTGTTTCCTACCGTTGCCCTGGAAGAGAAGGCTCTGGCTCCACAGGGGACCAGAAGGGCTGCCAGCCAGGATCCTGTGAGCCTCAGCGCTGGCAGTGTCCTGGACAGTCTGTGGCTCCCCATCATCTCGCCCAGCTCAGGAAGCCTGGGGCAAGCTGGGGCCTGTCAGGCCTGGAGGGCAATGGCCCTGTCACCTCACCTCAGGCCAAATTCCTGGGGGAAGGGAGAGGCTGGAGGCTGAGGGAACTCAACTCAACTCAACTCAACTCAACTCAACTCAACTCAAGGGAGTCTCTGGCTCACAATACAGGTGCTCAAGCCCCCCACCTAGAGATTCTGAGGTGAGGTCAGGGCTCCTGTGTAATTTTGTTTAAGTCCCACAGGTAAACAGGGTCTCTCGTTCTTTACCAAGGGGATGTAATCTGTGCGATTTGGGAGGAACTGTCAGAATTGTTACAGCTCATGCCCTTGGACCTTCATTTCACTTCTAAGAATCTCCTCTACAGGGATATGTGCATACCGTGTGACGTGAAGAGGCTCCGAAGATGGACAAGGCAGCCTTGTTTGAAATGGCAAAGGCTAGAAACAACCCACGTGTCCAGAAAGGTTCTGATTTTTTTTTAAACTAGTCCAGCCAACGATGACTTCTCTGAGGAAATGCTGTGTGAGCTGAGGAGAACTATCTCCAAGATTTATCTGTGAAGGTAGAAAAAGTAACGAGCAGACAGCGTGTAGCGTATGCAGCCCTTTGTACAACCTAAGATTGCGTGTGCACAGGCCGTCTCGTCAGAAATTTGGAAGAGCGGTCGCCTCTGGAAAGGGAAGAGGATGGCTGAGAGAACAGGGGCAGGAAGGAGACTTGCTTTTTGGAGCATTTTATACCTTCTATATCTACTTGAAAGCTAAAAAAAAAAAAAAGGAAAAGGAATAGCTCCAGAGTGCTTCTGATGTTCACGAAGATTAAGAACCAATGTGAAGGAGGGAGGCATTCCTGAAATCACTTCAGGGAAAGAACATGTCCCTTAAAATACAAAAGAGCTTTCAGCAGAGGGTGAGAACATTTGCCTGGGGGTGGGAATGGGTTGGCACAAGCTGGGAACAGAGGGCTAGTCCGGAGCTCACACGACTAGGCTGAAGCAATTGTGCATGCATGGGAGTCTGGTTCTTACTCACCGAGTTGCCCCAAGAGACGCTAACTTTCCTTCTCTTGAATTTCTGCCCTTTGGACCGTGAACTGTGGTTCTAGCTCTTGGATTCTGACCACACCTTGCCTCAAATCTGTCAGTGTTTCTCTGTCCAAGTCTCTCATTTTGGGCTGCCTTGCTGTCTCCTCCAGCCTGAAACCTTTCTCTGAGCATATCCACTCTACCTCCGGGAGCCTGATTTTGTAGCTCAGATCTTATCCCGGTGCCAGCAGTGCTGACATCCTATATGACAACTGGTGTCCCAGGCACAGAATCCCCCAGCCCCTGCCCCCTCTCCCTGCACACAGCTCTCAGTCAACCCCCTGAGCCGCCTCCAACTCTGCTCCTATCTGTTCCCAGCAACCTTTTTCTCCTCCAGCACATCCTGCCTTGAATTCTTTGTTTCTTGAAATGGAGCCTATGAAGCCCCCACAACGGTATTTTTCTGATCTCATAGTTCCTCAGAAAGCTTCTTTTCCTTCCATCATCCCCACCTCCCTTTCTGCATGTCCATTACACCCGACCCCGGCCCGTGTGGCAAACAAGTCTCCGTCAGGGCACACATGAAGGGATCCAGTGTCCACACGCACAGTTAACTGTAGCTTCTGCTTTCCAGATGCGCTCACCCAGAATCAACACATAGTTCTAGGGTGTAGGAAAATACGCAGGATTGAAATGCATGGGCTCTAGATTCAAACTCCCTACGTTTTAACTCTTTCTCTGCCAGCTGCCTGATGAGATGTGTGACCTTGAGAAAATTTACTTCTCTGGGCCTTATTTTTCTGGGATGTAAAATGGGGGAAATAACATTTGCTTTACGGGTATACTGGGGGATAAAAGAAGATATAAAGAAAATGCTGACTGTAGGGGCTGCCTGGGTGGCTCAGTCAGTTAAGCATCCAAGCCTTGGTTTGGGCTCCAGTCATGATCTCAGGGTCATGAGACTGGGCCCCGCAACCACTCGGAGGGGAGTCTGCTTGAGCTTGTCTTCTTCTGCCCCTTCCCCCACTCATGCTTGCTCTTTCAAATAAACAAACAAATAAATAAATCTTACAAAAAATAAATGCTGACTATAGGGCCTGGCCGATATCAAGCTCTCGAAAAACGAAACCCATCTTGTTATTATTATTATTTTTAAATATTTTATTTATTTATTTGAGACAGAGAGAGCATGAGTGGAGGGGAGGGACATAGGGAGAGGGAGAAGCAGACTCCCAGCCAAGCAAGGAGCCCAACTCAGGGCTCTATCCCAGGACCCTGAGATCATGACCTGAGCTGAAGGCAGACAGACACTTAACTGACTGAGCCACCCAGGCGCCCATCATCATCTTATTTTTACAAGTGACCTGGCTTTAGAACTTTCTTCTGCACTATGTTCACTGGTTTTATATCTGAATGTTAATGCTATTATATGAACCTAATGAATGGACACTATATCTTTTTAGCCAACATGTGTGTTTCTGGCACATTCAATACACATTGTCTCTTGTCTTAAAACAAGCTGGGCCATAGAATGGGTATGTGCTAATACTTTCGCATTCCTATTTCACGGAGGCTTACATACATTAGGTAGCTTTTCCAAAGTCATAGCCAAATCTAGCCTATAGATCTCCTAGCTCTTTCCATGAAACCACAAAGATCAGAGGCTTGGCAAACTTTTTCTGTAAAGGTCCAGATAGTAAATAGTTCATGCTTTATGGACCACATACGGTCTCTGTCTCCTACTCTGCTTTTTAAAATGTTTTTAAACAACACTTTAATATAAAAACCATTCTTAGCAATATGCTGTAGTAAAAACAGACCATGGGCCACATTTGGTCCAAGGGTTATAGTTTACCAACCTTTGATATAGACTACACTGACAAATCAAAATATAAAGAAACCTTCCCCTTAGGGCGCCTGGGTGGCTCAGTCGGTTAAGTGTCTGACTCTTGGCTCAGGTCATGATCTTAGGGTCATGAGATTGAGCCCCACATAGGGCTCGTGCTGGGCGTGGAGCCTGCTTAAGATGCTCTTCCTCTGCTCCCCCACCCTCCACTTACATGCTCTCTATCTCCAAAAAAAAGAAAGAAAGAAAGAAAGAAAGAAAGAAAGAAAGAAAGAAAGAAAGAAAGAAAGAAAGAAAGAAAGAAAAGAAATTTCCCCTTTATTAGTAGTAATTGATAGTGTTCATTGAATGTTTACTACGTGTCAAATATTGCTCCCAGTGCTTTACATATATTAACTTATTTCATCCTCAGCTACCCTATTTGGTTAAGTACTATTGTCAATCTCATCTAACAGATGGGGAAATGGAAGCACAAGGAAGTTAGGTAACTTTCCCAAGATCATGTGGTCAGTAAGCAGCATAGACAGGATTCAAATCCAAGCAGTTCAGCACCAGAACCCAGGCACGTAACAATTTGTTGGTTGGGAGCCCTGACTTGTACAGCTATTTGAATGGAGGAGGGAGGAAGGGGCCTGGAGTCACTGAGTAACCCCTGGAAGCTTCTAGAATGAATATGTTTCGGAACCATTCACCTTGAAGTTAAGGAGGCATGGATACACGCCACCTGTGTTTTATAGAGGATTACCAGGCGGGAAACCTGTGGTGGCTTTCCTTCATGCCATTACAATAGAGGACACGGCTGAGACTGCAGAGGCATCTTGATTTGAGAAAAGCACTTGATTGGATCTCATTAAATTTTAATCATAAACTGAATTCAAAATAAATTGAAAACTGGTTGACAGAGCACAAACAAAGGGTGATGATAAATGGTGATGCATCTAGAGAGGGGATATCTTCCAGGGGACGCCTCTGAGGCAAGGACGGATGGGATTTAATGAAGGTGTTATGTTCCTGGAAGAAGACAAATAGCATAGCAAGAAACAGAGGAAGGGCAGAAGTGAGCAGCCTGAGTAATTAATAAACCACATTATCAGCTCCTAAGTAATCAAGGCTTGCTGTTCACCAACTGCTTGGATTTTTTTTTTTTAAAGAATTCTTTGGGTCAACAATGGGGCCGAAGAGTCCTAGAGACACACAACATGAATATTTCAGGTGGACATAATAAATAAATATATAAATTTACAGCTAGAAAGATCCTCTGATCCAATTTGGATCAGATACTTTCGATTACAGATTCTCAAGGTCTTACTTCACTCCTCAGGGAGGAATTTTTTTAAAAATAAAAGTCTAAAAGCCACGTATTGAAAAAAAATCTTTAAACTCATTAATGTTCTTTGTTTACTGCCCAAATGCGTGCAAACTTTCACAATGTCGGTTTGCTCAGTGGAAGCTGGTTTTGAGTGAACTGTTTGGCTCCCGTTCAAATTCCAGTGAATAAATACTTCCAAGTTTACTTGCAGAATTTCCCAGACAGAGTTCTTCCATTTGGTTTGCCAGAGGATTGGAAGTAGTGGTGAGCCCAGGAGACAAAGGAGCATTTACTGGCCCTTTTTCATCCCCTGCACAGTACAACTCACATCATGCTGAAGGCAGCACAGCATGACTTGACCTGATTTTGAAGTTCGCTCTGGAACTCCTCTGAGCTGCTAAGCAAGGAGACCACGGACTAATGGGAACAGGCTGATTCTGCTCTGTAGTTAGGGGGGGGATAAATATTTGGAGAACGGCCTCAAGCCAGCCCAGGTTTTTGTTTGTTTTGTTTCAGATAAGGTTTCTCTAAGCACATATCTGTGATTCTTAATTTTGGACCAAACCCCAGAAGGGGCAGAAAGGAAAAATCTGGAGAGAAAGAGGGGATATTAAGCAAGAAAGGAGAATGGAAGAGGAGAGACAACATGGAAATTGGGGAAACCTTGAAGGACATTTAAAAAAATGTGCCCTTTATTGGTGTGGGAGAGAGATTTATTTCAATTGTGATTTTTATGTATTACTGGGTATGAGAAGGGGTAGCTGGAAGGGAAGGGAAAGAATGAATACAGGTGAAAGGCAAGAGTGTTGTAGGTCAGCTGGTGAGGCAGGAAGAGCCTAGGCAGACAGCATGGATGAGGAACACAGATCAGAGACAGGAGGGATCCCCAGTGGCCCTGGGAGGGGAAGAAGGAAAAACACTGGAACCCCCCAGAGCAGGAAAACAACGAGGCAGAAAAGAGCCAAGTTTCCGTCATCACTGAGGGACCTGCCAAGACCCCAGCCAGCCTCGGTCTTCAGGGTGGAAGGAAGGGGGACACGCGGGCTGGTGGAGGCCCCGGCAATTCCATCACCCCCAAATGGCTCCATTTTAGCTGCCTCATCAAGAACCCAAGCCAAACTGACACAGCTCTACGGGGTCATCTGGTAGACGAAAGGCCCCCCATCTCCTCAGCCCGTTTACAACTCGCAGCACTGCCCCGTGCCCGCTGGTCTATACTATGCGGGCGCGCACGCGCCCCGCACACGCACGCGCCCCCACCCCCACGCGCAGAGCGACCCTTGCCACCAGGCATCAGAGCACATGTGGGCTAGCAAAGGCCGGTTGGTGACAGGACGCGAAGAATGTTGAGGGGGAGAAGGAACAGCTGGGGTTTCATGAACTAAAAATATCTTGGTGACAACGCATTGAGAAGAAACCAGAGAGGCCCAGGGGGAGAGCTTCTTGATTCCAATCCTCAGATGCTTTCTCACGGAAGGACAGCAGGATTGTTTTGATAAGGAAATCTGATTAAACATTAGGGGTCATTTCACTGGATCTGAAAGGAATTTAAAGTTTAACGTGCCTCACCTGTGCCCCTTCCCCTCCCTCTTCCAAACAGTCACCCACAATTCTTACATGTTTTTAAGGGCTAATCTAAAATTGCCTGGGGCAGAAAAATGGTGGAATTTGGGGTATTTCTGAGCTTTCGATTCTGTGCTATGTAAAACAGATTTCATTTAGACAAATTACCACATAATCTGTCTTTCTGAATGCCTGTTAAAGAAGACCGGCAAATATGACTGCTTTCTCCTATTTTCAGAGCATTTGAAAGTCACTAACTCCTTAATCCTGGGAGAAGCAGACTTAGACATTTTCTGTCTTTGCACCCTCCAGAAGTGAGTGTCTCCGAGTTAGGAATCTTCTCCCCGATATGTTGGTCCATTGCCCTGACTTCACTCCTAGCCAGCTCACCCCACACAGCGCACAGGGCTGTGACCGCACTATTTCATGACCTCCATCATGAAATGACTTGGAGCCGCAACACCAGATTAAGAATGACTGTGGGTGGTCTTTCTGGGTAAAAGCTAGGCTGGCAGCCGGGCAGCAGTGAGCCTCATTTCAGATAATGGCGCTTTGTTATTTGAAAATTGAATGGGTAACTCATCACAGTTGAAACATTGTGACATTTCTGTCCTCTCATCCCGGGGTGTGGGGAGAAAGCCATCTAAGAATGTGACAGTGACTATACCATGGCCTTTCCACAGAAAGTTTGGCAATACTTAAAGCCCTGAGTCAGCCCATCCCAGTCAGCCAGGGCCTGTTGGAGCTGTACTGACAAAAAATAATTGCCCAAAAGAAATAACAACAACAATAATAATAAAGTAGTGGTTTGGAAAAGGTTAAGGATTCTGTGTCTGCCACCCAACATGTCCAATCACAGTCATCACCCTTACATGGTATCAGGATGTGCTGCTCGGCTTCCTTTCACCTCCCATGAAAGCCTCCCCCCACCCCCACCTCCCCGCACAGTGATTGGTGGAGCCCAGCAGTGGTTTTCAGCTCCAGCTAAGTCGGTAACGCAGCCTCCTGGAGCCAGGCTGCTCTGCCTGTTCTCAGGCCTGCCTTGACTCTGTGGGCAAGTTCACAAGGCAGTTCTTCCTGGGGAACCCAAATGGGACATGAACTAATTCAAGAAACTCCCTGTTTTATGTAGCAAGAGGCGATAAAAATGCCTAAATTCCGGGCAGTCCTCACACAGAGCCACGTGGCCTCCCAGCCACCCCCAGTCTTTGGCCCTGAAAGCAGCTTTTACCTTGTGCCTTGAGAGCAGGTGAGTGAAACAGAAATCAAAGCAGCTTATATGGAAAGAGCTTGTGAGCGCCTATGAAGCGGTTGATACCTTTACAGGGTTCTAGGGGGTAAAAAAGGATTAAGAAACAAAACCCTTTTCCTCAAGGAACTAACCATCTAGTAGCAGGAGGTAAAATTAATATATTTGAATAGTCAGCAAACAAAACAAATCTTCCAAGACCACCCAGTACGGCTACCCCTGTGGGACTCCCATTACTTTGTTAGAAGGAAATTTAGACAAAATCATGTTAGTTCATCCCCCACACACATTTTATTGATGAAGAAATCCAGGCCTAGGGAAACCAAAGTGAATTGCCTAAGTCACAGAGCCAGCAAGGAGTGGAGTAAGGACTTGAAACCAAGTCTCTTGTCCTCTTTTTTATTAGTTATTTGGCCTTTTTCTCCCTCCATCCATTAAAAAAAAGTTCCCCTATTCTAAGAGATCATCTTGAACTTGAAAGTCACATGAAGCTTGATTAGCTGCTGAGATCAAGTAATAGCATTTCTCCCCGTTTGCAGTGCCAGTAAATGTCCCGGCAGCTTGGGAGGGCTGGAGGGGCTGTGGGGGGAGCCGGCACAGAGCAGAGCTGAACTTCCTGGCCCAAGAATGTGAGATTGATCTTTTCCCTGCATGAGACAAGGATCAAGAAGACTGGGAGTTTTCCTTCCATCTTTGCCACTGACGTGTCCCGGGGCTGGAAGCCAATTACTTAATTTTTGCCGTCCCCAGCTCCCTCCTTGGAGAAGTGGGGCTGGATTCTTAACCGAAACTTGTGGGGACACTAAGTACTCAAACAAATAAATGGTTCCCAAGCAGCTCCGAAAAAAACACACCCGTGAGTGCACCCTCCGTTGCTCAAGGAGTTAATCTCACTCAGCTCGCCCGTTTGAAATATTAAACCACCGGCGCTTTCTCGCCGCCAGAAACTTAAGTGTCATTTTCTCAGCCCAGGTCGGTACCCGAACAAGTTAAACGTGGGGAGTGGAAGGTGGGGGGAAAGGAAGGCAGAACGTTTCAGTGAAGGAGAAAACAGAGTTTGGGAAAATGGGTCAGCAGCTAAAAAGTAAGGCTAGGCATGCGACAGCTCTGAACAACTTACCTTAGCACCACTGAGGACAGACAGACCGGCAGGCAGGGTGGTCGTGCTCTCTCCTTCTCACACTCCACCTTGGGTGGCTCCCGCCTCCCGCCTCCCTCTCCAGGCCCAGGTAAGTAGTAGAACAGGCTCTGAAGCAGGAAGTGGAAGTTGTATGCAAATTTCTACAGAGGCTAGGAAGCCTCCGCTGAAAAATCTCCCTGTGGGCAGTGAATCAACAGCCGAGAAGTCACTTTATTTCTTAAAACAGAAACCTCCTTCATTCTCTAGAAAAGGCCACTGACCAATTAGGGTGCATTTTTGTTTCCACCACCCAGCTAAGTAACTGTGGAGGAATGTCCTCACTGCCCCAGATCTCCGTGCTCCGGCAGTACCCTAGCCTTAGCCAGAGAGGGTGCCTGGGGGGGTGGGGGAGGATTGAACTTGGGTGTTAAGATTGGTTATTCATTAGCAGCTTCAAAGGAGGAGACTGAGGGGAGATAGAGGGGTGGAGTATGAGGCAAGAGCTTCTTAACTACCTGTAGCTGCTTAAAACATCAGCATTTGCTGCCCTTCACCATTGAGGGAGGACTCCCTGCCCACCCCATGTGAGCACGAGTGCACACACACACACACACACACACACACACACCCTGCCCATCAACAGGCATGAAAAAGTGACTCCTTTTAACACACACACACACACACACACACATGCACGGGCGCGTGCGCACGCTTGCACACACATGCAACATACACACTGTCCTCTGGCTGCATTTTTCATGGCCTCAAGTTTATTTCTTCTCCTTCCTTCTCCTTGTTTAATTAGTAGCCTACAGAAGTTATGGTCAAAGTAGACACTGGACGCAGGATGACGGGGGCAGCAGAGTGTGATGGGAGCTGTGGCCGCTAGAGCTCTGGAGTCAAAGGGATGTGGGCGTGAACTCAGTGAGGCCACTGGCCGGTTGGGCACCACGGCGAGGTGCCTGGGCAGGCACATTGTGCCACAGGTGCTGGCCTTGCCGACCCGTTTGAAGAGGCCCAAGGCTCAGCCCGTGCAGCTAGCCGTCTCTCCACCCTCATGCAGGGGACAGACCCTGCAGCATCCCCACCCACACTGCCAGGTTCTGCTCCAGTAGGTCCCATGAAGTGGGCTGCTCTGCATTCTGCAAGCAGAGGAAACACAGTTTGTTTTTAAGATAACATATACAGGTTGTAGATGTTTGGGTATAGCCTTACAACAGACTACTATGCAGCTGGGAAAAATCATAAATATGTATGTACGTATTTCTGCATTCTAACATGGAAAAGTCGCTCTGGGATATTATTTATTGAGACACATGATCTCATTTTTGAAGAAATCACCAATGTCTGGAAAAATGCATGCAGACTGTGAAGTGGTTGTCACCTCCAGGGGATGAGGGGGATGAGGGAGATGAGGGAGAATGGAGGACTTTTATACTATTTACACATATGGGCTGTTTGAGTCTTTTTTCCAGAAGCATATTTTTTAAAAATAGTATTTATTACCTTGGCCTTGAACTTTCTGCCTCAAAATTATTATAATAATAATCTTTTTTAGTTTAGGGAAAAATAGTATTCTCTGTGCAGCAGCTAGTCCCAGGATATTTGGAGAGCAGAGAAGAAAAGAATGTCAAGGGGAGGAAACAAGAAGGAGAGCCAAGAAAAGGGGCGGTGTGAAACTGTTTTCATTTCTCTTCGATCCCTTAAATGGCTTGGGAAAAGCCTGGAAGATGCTTCTGTCAAGTACTACCTTTGGAATACAATCCATCAGGAAGAACAGGGAGAATTTTCTTTTCCATTTCTCTTCCCAACTGCTTCCCCAGATGGGAGGCCTGAGGGCCCTGTAGGAAGATAACCAGGTGCTAAAGTGCTGCTTGTAATTGCTGTTAGCTGGGCCTTCCTCCTGTCTTCGTTTATCCTGAACAGAAGGGCAGGCACCTGGAGGAATAGGTTAATAGTTCCTACCTAGGGCCTTTGCTGGGGCCCCTACTGAAAAGCAGCCTGAGGACTGTAAACAAGAGAGAGTCCTGTCTGAATGTGCCGCAGGCAGCTACAGGAAAATGTGGACGCAGGGGAAACGTCAGGGAGTCTGGGAAATGAGAACGTCTGTCCCCCAGGAGTCTCCACTGGTGTTTTCAGACTAATGTGTAAGCCCTTTTAGCTGCCATCACAGGAGAGGGACGCTTCGCAGAGAACCTACCACACGCTACCCATCAGCACATTTAATCCTCCAGCAGTCCTGAGAAAGCCATTTAGTGTCATTCCCACTTGGCCTTTGGGGCTCAGAGACATTGAGTAACTTCTCCATGTTTACACAGCTAGCCCGTGGAAAAGGATTCCAGAACTATCTCCCCTCTGGGGGTATGTTACTTCTTGTCCCTTCTTGCTGTGCTGTGTTCTGTGCTTCCTACCCACTCAGGTGCACACGGGTAACTTGCTTCCTTTGCACAACTCTTGATAGCGCTCAAGGAGGAAAAAAAGGTGTAGACAATAAAAGGGTAGCGCTGAGCCTGGCAGTCATATGGTGCCGTGTGTATACGGTGCTGGCTGCTGCAGACGCAATAGGTAGAGTAGCCAAGATGTGGGTCAGCCCTCTCCCCCCAGCTGAAAGTCTCGGAGGGGAGGGTTTGTGTTTGCCAGCTTTGAGAAGCCCACCAGCTTCTTGGAAAAGACATCATTAGATGAAGGTCAGCTCTTCCCACCTTCGTAAGCCAAACGAAACAAAGCCATTTGGACCTGGTGTTCAGAAACTCTCCATTCTACAGTATGAATCCATGAAAAGAAAGGAAAAAGGGAAAGACTCATTCCTTGGATGAGCCTTGAGTTTCCATTTTTAAATGGTATGATTTCAAATGCTGAAAGGGCAGAGTGAAACTATGGCACACCAGAAGGAATTTCCCCCAGGATGGCCCTTGTTCAGCGGGTCTGCTGTGCTCACACACTGTGGGCTAACAGCTCTGTGGCATGGCTGAAGGGACAATGGTGGGATCGAGAAGAAACACCCAGGTTCCCAGGGTCCAGTCCTGCTCTTTTGGGTATTCTAGTCCCCAGACCGTTAGTGAGTGCTCGCCTTACTCCAGACATACATGAGGTGCTAGGCATGCAAACTGAAAGATTCTCAACGTGTTCTTGTGTGTCTTTCAGAAGCAAAAACTGTGTAAGGTACATTTAATAATTAGGAGGATTACAAGAAGGAGAAAGAGGAGGAGGAGAAGGAGGAGGAGAAGAGAAATTAAGTGTTGGCAAGGATATGGAGCAAAGGGAACCCTTGGACACTGCTGGTGGGAATATTCGTTAAGTGGTGCAGCCACTGTGGAAAACAATATGGCTGTTCCTCAAAAAAAAAAATGCAATTGCCATATGATCTAAGCAATTCCATTTCTGGGTATATACCCAAAAGAATTTTTTTTAGTACCCAAAAGAATTAAAAACAGGGTCTTGAAGAGATATTTGTACCTCCATGTTCATAACAGCATTATTCACAATAGCCGAAAGGTGGAAACAACACAACAGTCCATCCGTGGATGAATGGATAGGCAAAGTAGGATCTATACGTACAATGGAATACCATTCAACCTTAAAAAGGAAGGAAATTCTGACATGTGCTACGACATAGCTGTACCTGGAAGACATTATGGTAAGTGACATAAACCGGTCATAAAAGGACAAATACTATGTAATTCCACAAATACTATGTAATTCCACTTATATGAGCGACCCAGAATAGTCAGATCCATAGGGATGGAAATTGGAATGGTGGTTGCTAGGGGCTGAGCAGAGGGAGGAAAGGGGAGTCATTGTTTCATGCATACAGACTTTCAGTTTTGCAAGATGAAAAGAGTTCTGGAGAGGGACGGTGGGGATGGTTGCACCAAATGTGAATGTACTAAATGCCACTGAACTGTACATTTAAAAATGGCTAAGATGGTAACTGTTATGTGCATGTCACCACAGTAAAATAGAAAATAAAATAAATAAAAATCCCCAAAGCAGTCCTGCACAATGGGTTTTATTCACCTCATTTTCCAGGCGAGGAAAGCAAGGTGCAGAGAAGTTAAGTAGCTTGTAAGGGCCACACAGCTGGGTTTCAAAGCAGAGCGGACTCTCGAGGAAGGCCACCCTGCCCCCATCCACCGAGCCGCCTGGTACCCGCTGGGAGGCCAAGGATGCCACACATATATATGCCAAAGCCACACGGATTAATTTCCTCTCTGTGCCCTTTTCTTTCTCTACACCACCATCCTGCTAACACTGCCTTTCCTAGTGTCCTTATTCTTTCCGCTGCCTTTCCTTCATCAAAAGGTGCTCTCAGGAAAAAAACCCGAGCACTCATTTATACCTAAGTTATATGGTGTGAATTTAAATCAGTATGCCACCTCTCTGAGGGGTGCTTGCATTTTAAGCCTCATCACCCTGTATGAAATGAAAGCCTTTGTTCCATATTAAAAGAATTTCAGGCATCAGGGAGCAGGCGGGGAGGATCCGGAGGGTGGTGGAGGCAGGCAGGGCAAAGTGAACCCAGAGAAATGCAGTAAATGGGGGGAAACCTGAGGCACACGGTTAGAAGGGAGATCTATCTCATGGGCAGACTGATCTTTCAGGGCTCCACCAAGACGTGGGGTGTGGATACGAGGGAGGTAGATGGATGCTGCATATTAAACCATCCCCTTCAAGCAGATTCGGTAGCCTGACTGCCAGACCCCAGTCTTGCTTGGCCTCAGAACGGCGCGCCCTCAAGAGAATCTAGACGGTTGATTCGCTCGGGGTATCATTTGCCTGACAGTTCCCCATGCCTCTTCTCTTCTTGTTATATCATGAAATTCTAGTCCCAAGCCACCAGGTGCCGTAGTCGGAGATCTCTGTCCAGAGCATCTGAGCATTCACGCCTTTAGTGTCGAGAAGGCACTTTATGTACACGTTAACTGGTACGTTGTGTAGACTCGAAGGCAAATCACTAGGATGCGAAAACCTGTCTTCTGGGCACTCACAACCTAAGACTGGGAATTCCCAGGCAGTGGAACAGACATTATACCAATAGCATCCAGGTTAAGAGCCTGAGCTCTGAGTCGGGGATCTGGTCTGTGTCCCTATTCCTCCGCCTGCCAGTTGTGTGACCTTCGGGAAGTTTCGTCGCTTCCTTGTCCCTTAGTTTCTTAATCTCTGTAATGTGAATAGTAAGGCATCTCTCTCACAGGTGAGTAAGGCTCCAAAGGCTCCAGTTCTGGCTGCTGTCTTTGTGTGAAGAACACATTTTTGCTCCAAGGGGATTGAAGCCTCTCCCTCAGCACAGCCCTTGGTGGGTGAGGAAGAGGGTAGACTTTAGCCACACTTGCCTCCTCAGGCGGACACAGACGACACAACTAACGACACAACTATACTCTGCAGCCCCGAGAGATGAGTATGAAGAGATGAAATGATCTATGTGCAGTGTCTGGCCTTGTGCTCAATAAATACTAGCTGCTATTATAATAATAAATATTAACTCTCAAACAAAGGCATAACTCAATTAGAATCAATTATCAGTCAATACTGTAAGGGAAAAACAAAAAAATAGTAGATACTACAAATATTCATACGTGGCACTAAGATGTACTTTCATGCTACCAACAGACTAAGGGAGTGTTGTATGTCAGAGAACTTACTACAGATCGGAGCATCCAACCCATGTGAGGACCCAGTTGGGGAAAAACCAAAGGTCGAAGCACATACCTGGTGAGGGCTTTTGCCTGCTCTGCTCTGCACTCCGGTCTGGGGACAGACAGGCTACGTCACCTCCAGACTACCTGAAAGCAGAATTGTCTTCTCTCGCTCAGCATCTGCCTTGGTGATCACACCTTCCTGGAAGAGAGAAAATTATGGATTCTTTTCATGCGAGCTTTACCTACTTGGCAGAACTCGTATAGAAGTAAGAGTAAACAGAAGTAGTGATGATATCTATAAGAAAGATGTTCTTAAAATTGCATCTTAAAAACAATAAGGTCAGGAAATTTTACTCGTGTGTGTGTGTGTGTGTGTGTGTGTGTGTGTGTGTGAGAGAGAGAGAGAGAGAGAGAAAGAGAGGCAGAGAGAGAGAGAGAGATTTCATTAGTAGATTAAGCCAAAACAAGAAACCAAAACCGTGCAACCCTTTTTTTCTAGGATTTAGTCAGTCCTCATGAGCTCCCATCCCACTAAAGAGTAAGGGAAGTAATTCAGTCTCAATTCACTCTCTCCTCGGCAATTATTCAGTCTTTTGGCATTTTCCCGTCTTTCTCTTCAAGATAGGGTCTAGCGGTAGAGGAAAGACTGTGTGTCTTCACGGGAGTGGCACAGGGCCTTAGGCCCGTGTTGGGCTTTCCTGTTCTCTGTTGAAATGGTCTTTGTCTCACTGAGCACCTTGCTTTTATCTGAAGATGATGACAATGCATGACAAGCAAGTCCCCTTTTAATGCTCACCTTGGTTTTCCTGGAGGGGTAGGCCAACTTGTTCTTCCCCTTCTCTAGGAGACCCTCTTAAGGAAATAGACCCAATTTCAGCTCAGCCCAATTTGGGCTGTTGATGTTTGCAGCAGTGGCTGAGAGTGAACCCCAATATCCAGTCTCTTCTTCTGCCGTAGTAATAGAATCTTTAGTTGGGCAAATGGCTGCCCAGAATAAAAACTACACTACCCAGCCTTCCCTACGGATAGGTACGGCCATGTGGACAAGTTCTGATCAAGAAGATAGGAAAGTGTCACACCCTTGAAGGGAAAAGGCACGCTTTCCTCTTTTTTTCCCCTTATCATTGGCTAGACTATGGGTTTGGTTGTGGATGTAAGCTTTTGGGGACCATGTGGTTGACAGTAACACCCCAAGAATGGTAGAGCAGCAAGATGGAAGTAGTCTGGGTCCCTGATGACACCAAAACCTATATTCTAGGTATAAAACAATATATGACTCATATTTGACTTTGATTTGCCTTATTGGAATTTTCTCAATTTTCTCAACCCCCATCCCCTCCAACAGATGCAGGCAGGAGATAGATTTTCCTTGAGAATTGTGGGCATTTCCATTATTAATAATCCCAAGAAGAGTTCAACCATGGGGAGGATTTGAGGACTAAGATCAGCCCTTCCTCTCTTGAGGCCCCCTGAATAGGGCCAGGACCCTGGATAGAGGGCATGTTCTCTGTGGGGAGGTAAGCTAGTCTATGGGAGGAAGTCAAAGACCAGGACTCTCTGAATATGGGTGGTTCTAAGTTGGAAACAGACAAGCAAAGGGGGTCCTGCAGCTGACTGGCACCTGAACCCGACAAGGGAGCTGGAGCCACAAGCCCCTGACAACCCATGAGACATCCTCTCTCTCTCTCTCTCTGTCACACATATACACACATGCACACACACACGGTAGAAATGTCAGCATTCTGGGGAGCTCATAGGCCCTTTGAGGAAGCTTAATTTCTAGCCACTGATGCTGCTCAAGTCCTTACACCTTGAATCTTTTAAAAGAAGTCTTACCGGGGCGCCTGGCTGGCTCAGTCAGTACAACTCATGACTCTTGACCTCAGGATTGTAAGTTCGAGCCCCACCTTGGGTGCAGAAATTACTTAAAAATAAAATCTTTAAAAATAAATAAATAAAATAAAAGAAGTATTACCTGGCATTTAGATGAGAGGCCGAAGGCTGGTGCTAATAATAGCTGGGAAGGAGGTGATGTTTGTCTTCAACCTTTTTTCATTAATCAAGTCCCTTCATTGGTTCCAGGTGCCCTTCTTTCAGAGCACCATCTTCCCGAGAAACTCCTTTCCCAGAGAGCTGGTGCCCATTCTGTCCCACCTCCTCCAGCCTTCTAGTGTTACTGCCACAAGGCCCTTTGCTCTCCTTAACCCCTTCCTGCCCCAGATCTGGCCAATCCCCTGCCTTCCAGTGCACCCCAGGTTCATGAGGAAGATACGGAGTACGGAATGGAAGGAAGCTTAGGCCACTTGCCCAAGGCCACAAGGCTAGTGAGCGGTGGGGCTGGGATTTGAATTCATTCAGTCTAACTCCAGGCTCTGAGCTCTCTGCCATAAGTCCTCCAGACTTTCGAGATCATCTTTCCTTTAACAAACAAACACAGTGACGTAAATCTATCTCCCACATCCTGTGGGAAGTCCAGCGCCTCCCCACCATTTCCAAGGCTTCCTGGGCAGTTGGAGTTGAGTTATATTCTCCTGCTCATTCCCACTTAAATTCCCTACCCCTTCAAGTCCTTGCCAGCATCTGCTGGACTCTCTTCCTGTCCCTCGCCCAGAGCAAGAGTGCTGTCTCTCTCCCTCCTTCCCCAAAACACACCTGAGCCCCAAACTGGCAAGTTAAACCCGCTCTTAAGGACTGGGGAAAGTTCCGTCATAACAGAGGGTTGCCATACCGCAGCAGAGCTCTGCAAACAGCTGCAAATTCAAAATGGAGCATGACCTACCGCAGACTCATTCCTGCACTTACAGGGATGAGGTGGGAGCCCTGCTCTCAGCCCCCTCCCATGCTCTTCCTGATGCCAGCTCCTCCGAGGGGCCCATGTTTAAATTCTGTACCATCCCCTTGGAGAAGAGGCCTGCACGGGATCAGGGAATTCTATGGTCCCCAGAGGAGGGCAGAGGCTCGCTGTGGACACACCCCACTGGCCCCAAGCCCGGGTCCCGGCTGGCACAGGAGCCTGAGAGCTGAGTCATCTCTCCGTACCGCTGTCCTCCTGCTACCACACTCGTAGCCCAGATTCAGCTGTGGTGGGGTAGGAATAGGTACACGAGGAGAACTGGCAAACTTTCAGTTTTCAAACTTCACAGGTCAGTTGTTTTTGTTTTCGTTTTTTCCCTGGAAAGCCTGTTTGTCAGTACACCACTTGCCTTTGGACCCCTCCCCCAAGCACAGGGGTGCAGGTGGAAGAGGCCAGAGCAGAACCCTCTAGAGCAGTGGTTCTCAGATTTTGCTACATATTGGAATCACCTGAGAGCTCTGACGGGGCTGTCAAAACTTTAAGAAGTTGCCGAGGTTGCGGAGCAATACGCTAAAACTTGTCTTCTCACAGTGTAGTGTACGCGTAAATTGCCTGGGCGTGTTTTAAGTGACAGATTCTGGTTCAGCCTGGGATTCGGATTTCTAACGAGCTCTCCAGTGCCACCCATGCTGCTATTCTGTGGACCACATTCTGAACAGCAAGGGTCTCAAGCACAGGGCCCAAGGACTGTGGTTCTGAGGACAGAACCACATGGAGAATTTTCTCACCAGAGTTACCTTTCTCTGTAAGCCTTGACTGTAGCCATTTTGGGGAGCCTATTCTGACCCCTTTCAACATATTCCGGGTCGTGGGGCCACGGTCTCCCTTGGTGCCTGGGGAAAACCCCCAAATTCCTGCCATTTCATTACGTGGGTCCAAGTGCTGATAGCCGTGGTGGCCGTATGGAGGCCTATGGTACTTTACAAGGTCCTGTCACAGTGCAGGGTGGGTTCCGTCTGAGCAAGCTCACATTTCAAGGCCGGTCCCTGGAACGACTTGTTTGGGGCTGTTCCTCATAGAGATGGGAAGTGAGATCTCATCTAAGCTGCCCCAGTGTTTCCACAAAGTTCTGTTTAACAGACTGTGCATTTTGACAAAACTTGCCACAGAGAGAGTGAGTCTCGGTGCCTGGCCCGGACGGAACATTCACTGAGCTGGCTCGCCTCTGACACTGGGGCTTTACTGAGGGGTGGCTTTGGTTTTCCTGCTCAGAGGCACGGGATTCTCAGGATACCCTGGAAAGCCCACATCTTCCATTGTCTGCAACTGCCTTCTCCTTCAATATCTCTTCCAAGTGCTACTGAATCCCTACCTCATCTCCTGTAGGGTTTCTGACGTGCCTCGCAGCCACCTGGCCCCCCGATTTCCTGCTGGCACTGAATAGGGGTACAGTTCAAGCTTCCACACAGTGAGAGCCCTTCAACCCCTTCCCTGTCCCTCTCATGCTCCTGATCTGCTCACAGGGCCACTATCTAGCTGAAGATTTAGGGACCACAGAGGGGAATGACAGCCCAGGGCAGACCAAGTCTGCAATCTGCAATGGACTCTGAGGCCTTCTAGCTTCGTCGGCCATCTTTCACCTTAGGATCCCTGACCTCGGTATGGCTCCCTCTCTCCAGAGGCCTCTTCTCTCCCTCCTTCCAGGGCCCTTGTCTCAGCACCACCCATGGAAGACAATAGTTTTGCATCTTTATCAAGGCTGTACCTTCTACTTCTTTTTCTTGGTGCCAACCTTCTCCTTCTGGACCGTTGTAAAGGATCTCACTTTTTACACCCAAACATGTCCCATCGGGGTCATTCCATAAACAGCCATCTCCCACTGAGATCAATACCGAATGCCAAAAGCAACCATTATTTTATCTTTTTGTAATGATTTTTTTCTTTCTGTTATATCAGAAATTCTAGGAATATTACAAATTGGGAAACAGTTTGCTGATTCCTCAAAAAGAAACACACCCAAAAGAATCGAAAGCAGGGACTTGAACAAATATCACAAACGTTCGTAGCAGCACTATTCATAGTAATCAAAAAGTGGAAACAACTCACACATCCATCAACAGATGAATGGATAGAGGCATGTGGGGGGCTCAGTTGGTTAAGTGTCTGACTCTTCATCTCAACTCAGGTCTTGATCTCAGGGTGGTGAGTTCAAGCCCCATGTTCAGCTCCATGCTGGGCATGCCTCCTACTTAAATAAAAAACCCCAAAACTAAAGAGATGAATGGATAAACGAAATGTAGTATATCCATAAAATGGAATATTATTTAGCCCTAAAACGTAATGAAGTACTGATACATGCTACAACATGGATGAACCTTGAAAACGTTATGCTGTGAGACAAGGCAGATGTAAGAGAATGAATATTATTAGATTTATTAGATTTCACTTATATGGTATATGATACCTAAAGTAGTCATGTTCATAGAGTCGGAAGATAGAAGAAAGCTTACCAGAAAAGGGGACAAAGAGGAGCTGCTGTTTAATGGGTACAGAGTTTCTGTTTGGGATGATGAAAAAATTCTGGAAATTGGGAGTGGTAATGATTGATGATTGCACAACACAGTGAATGTACTCAGGGCTGCTGAATTGGATGCTTGGAAATGGTTAAAATGGTAAATTTTGGGGCACCTGGTTGGCTCAGATGGTTAAGCGTCTACCTTCAGCTCAGGTCATGATCTCCAAGTCCTGGGATCGAGCCCCACGTCAGGCTCCCAGCTCCTTGGGGAGTCCGCTTCTCCCTCTCCCTCTGCCTCTCTCCCTGCTTGTGCTCTCTCTCTCTCAGATGAATAAATAAAATCTTTTAAAAAAATAAAATGGTAAATTTTGTTATGTATATTTTCTCACAATAATCAGGAAAAGCCAAATTAGGAGTCTTGGCTCCTTTATCTTCCATCTTCCACACCCTCAGGCAAGACTCTTCTCCGTATGTCCCGGGAGAGCCCCAGGGGGGACAGGTGCGGGCTGAGGGCAGGGTGACCCGGCTCCCACAGCACAGCTGTGCCCACAGAGCAGGAGGGGCTGCTTGTCAGTTTCTGCTTCTCATTGGGACTCAGCATCAACGCTTGGCTCACAGGTAAGCCTTCCCTCTACAGATCCCAAACGTTTTGCTGTTTTCAGTTTTCACCTGTCTTTTGATTGGGTTGAAGCCAGCTCCCTCCCTGGGATTAATATTCACAACAAGCAGCGAGCGATTAATTTAACCAGTTGAAATTTATTGTGCACTCGCCTTAACTCAAAGCCAGCTTCTGCTGGGTGTTTATTTTTCACCGTTGATGCATGGCACATGACAGCCCCTAAGCATCTGGATTTAAAGCACACCATTGTACCGAATTCCTGCCGCACCCCCCCTTCTTCTTGCCCGACCCCCTGAAATCTATAGAGCTCTGATTTCCGCACCTCGACTCAGAGGAAGGTAATTCTCATCGCTGGCCTAGGGGAACAGTTGGGAGCCTTGAAGCAGTTTAAGATTTGGATGTCATGCTTGGTGCATTGAGCTGGTGACTCGTTTCATTTCAGGGGACTTCAGTCAATAAATTCTGACTCGAACTTACAAGCACATTCCCACCCCACCCCCGCAGCCATCACAGAAACAACTAGACTCTGAGCTTGTCTCTCAGAGCATGAAACCCTCTCTGCTGGGTCCATCCTCACTCAGGGCTGCTCACGTGCCATTGGGCATCACGCAGCTCATCCAGCCCCAAACCCCTTTCCTCCTGCCCCTCTTGCTTTGCCTCAGCCCACCGGCCCTCCTTGCAAAGTGACTGCCTGGAGAGGACTCGAACTGCGGGTGCCTAACAAGGCAGAACAAAGGCCCGCGTGCTCGCAGAGTTCCATTTGGAGTGCACGACAATTTCAGAGCACAAATGGAAAAAGAAAAAAAGAAGGTTTGAAATCTATAGCTGGCTTTTATCAAACCAGAACTTGTAGCTCTCGGCTGACAATCAGCCAGCAGCTAAAACCCACGAGGGATGGTTCTTTCTCGAGGCTTCTGGCTGGCTATTAGCTACCAGCAGCCTTCTGACCCTTTTTTCCAGGGAAGTAACAGCTGGCAGCTGACAAAGGCGCTGGCAGAGCAGGCAACTTTTGCTTCTCTGGAAGCAAATGTAAGATTGGCAGGAAACAAGGCATTTAAAAAATGACGATTAGAGGCGTTTTCACTTGCTTTTCTTTACGATGCTTTTGGGTTCTGGCTCTGATTGCTAAAATGTATTATGTGCTAGGAGCTTTGATGGCATTTTTTTTTTTTTAAAGTAGATGTCTTCTCTTTTTTTCCCTGTTCACGAACACTAACCCAGATAAAGTTGCATTCTGTGAGCATTGTCTACTTAACACTCTGCAAAGCAGTAGTTAATAAACAAAGATCATAGACCGATGGCCATGAGATAGTAGGAGCTTAGCGTGGTGTTGCTGCCTAATGGAAACGTGGCTTTGGTTTAGCTGGTCCTTTCGGGCAGGGCCCTCTGCGGTGTGTAGCGATTGAGGAGAAGTGAAATTGGGATGAAGTAAAGTACAGGCGGATTAACTGGCAGTGGTGGAGGATAGAGAGGAATTCAGTCTAATTTTTCTATGCTCTGCCTGGCTCTCCGTTTTGCTGTTGGGAAGGGCAGAAATGGTAGGGATAGCAGGGGGAGCCGGCCGAGGAGTGAGCCATGGGATGGATAACCATCCCTGCGGGAGTGAAAGGCCACGGTGTGAGGATCCCACACTTCGGCCACTTTGGCTCCAGCTGCTTTGCCACTCACCGTGTCTCCCTTCCTAGGGCACAGCACTTTGGGACTGTAGCTGATACATTATTTGCGACCTTGCTGTTTTTATTCTGATAATCATATTACAATCTGCTATGGTAACGATTGACCTATATTGAAAGTTTTAATTAAAATGTAGATGTTCAAGGTAATGGTTGTCCAAAGAGCACCAAATGGATGAGGGCAAACAGCCTGGATCCTGAACCCATGCAGGCAACAGGATAGAGAAATATCTAGAAGGTCAAAAGGACTAGACTAGATGGAAGAAGTATGTTTCCATCACAGGCTTAAATGACACACATGGGTATGTGTTTTGACTCTGTAAGCAGAGAATTTTCAAGACACGGATTCTGCTTTTTATATTCTTGCCTAAGGGAAAAAAATTAGTCAATGTTGAGAGGAAGGCTTGTTTTTTGAGATGGGCACATGGGTTTCTATATGCTCCCTTCCAAGGACCCATTAAAATGATAATGAAAGAATATGAAAAAGGTATAACCCCACAACATGAAGAAAATGGAGAAGCAGGAATCTGTGGACAGTGGGAGAAGGAAGGTAAGAGAGAGGACAGTTGGTTTGCTGAAGAATTCCTCTCTACCATTTGTTTTTTAAATTGTGTAGATATATCACTTTTATATATATACATATAAAATATATATATATTTTTATGTTAGAAAGGATCTTTGTTGTCTTGTTCCTATTCCATTTTTTTTAATTGAAGTATAATTGATATACAGTATCTTGTTAGTTTCAGGTGTAGATCTTAGTGATTTGATATTTTATACATTATGAAATGATCCCCATGCTAAGTCTCATTACCATCTGTCACCATACAGAGTTATTACAATATTATTGACTAGATTCCCTATGCTGTACATTACATCCCTATGACATATTTAGTTTATAAATGGAAGTTTGCACCCCTTAATCCTCTTCACCTATTTTGCCCACCACAACCCCTCCCCCTCTGGTAACCAACAGTTCATTTCTTGTATCTATAAGTCTGTTTCTATTTGGTTTACTTTTCTAGATTTTACATATAAGGAAATCATATGGTATTTGTCTTTCTCTTTCTGGCTTATTTCACTGACCATAACACCTTCTAGTTCTATTTATGTTACAAATGGAAAAATTTCATTCTTTTTTATGTCTGAGTAATATTCCACTGTGTGTGTGTATGTGTGTGTATACGCATGCATACGTACATACATACCACATATTTATCCATTCATCTATCAGTGGACACTTACATTGCTTCCGTATCTTGGCTACCGTAAATAATGCTGCAATGAACATGGGGGTGCATATATCTTTTCAAGTCGTGTTTTCATCTTCTTCAGATAAATATCCAGAAGTGCAATTGCTGGATCACATCGTAGTTGTATTAATTCTTTGAGAAGCCTCCATACTGTTTTCCATCGTGTCTGCACCAATTTATGTTCCCACAACAGTGTGCAAAGTTTCCAATTTCTCCACATCCTCACTAATACTTGCTACTTTTTGTCTTTTTGATAATAGCCAATCTGACAGCTATGAGGTGATATCTTATTGTGGTTTTGATTTGCATTTCCCTGCTGATTAGTGGTGTTGAGCATCTTTTCGTGTTCCTCTTGGCCACCTGTATCTCTTTTCTGGAAAAATGTCTATTTAAACCCTCTACTTTTAAATTGGCTTGTTTTATTGATATTAAATCGTGTAAATTCTTATTTATTTTGGATATTAACCCCTTATTGTATGTATGGTTTGCAAATATCTTCTCCCATTTAGTAGGTTGCCTTTTCATTTTGTTGATGGTTTCCTTTGCTTTGTACATGCTTTTCAGTTTGATGTCATCTCATTTGTTTATTTTAGCTTTCGTTGCCCTTGCCTGAGGAGATTGGTCCAAAAAAATATTGCTAAAAATGGTGTTAAAGAGTTTACTGCCTGGGTTTCTTCTAGGAGTTTTATGGTTTCGGGTCTTACATTCACATCTTTAATCCATTTTGAGTTTATTTTTGTGTATGGTGTAAGATGGCAGTCAGGTTTTATTCTATTGAATATACTTGTCTAGCTTTCCCATACTAGTTATTGAAGAGGCTGTCTTTTCCCCATTGTATATTCGTGCCTCCTTTGTCATAGATTAATTGATGGTAGATGCATGGATTTATGTCTGGACTTTCTATTCTGTTCTATGGATCTAGGGGTCTGTTTTCCAGCTGGTACAATACGTTTTGATTACTATGGATTTGTAGTTAGTTTGAAATCAGGGAGGGTAATACTTCAGCTATGTTCTTCTTTCGCAAGATTGCTTTGGTTATTTAGGGTATTTAGTGGTTCCATACAAATTTTAGGATTTTTTTTTCTTCTAGTTCTGTGGAAAATGCCATTAGTATTTTTTTAATCAAGCATTTAATTTTACTTAATTAATTAATTTCAAGTAAGCTCTATGCTCAATGTGGAGCCTAAACTCATGACCCTGAGGTCAAGAGTTGCATGCTCCATGGACTGAGCCAGCCAGGCACCTCGCCATTAGTATTTTGATAGGGACTGCATTGAATCTGTAGATTGCTTTGGGTAGTATGGACCTTTTAAAATGTTAATTCTTCCGGTCCATGAGCATGGTGTATCTTCCCATTTATTTGTGTTATCTTCAGTTTCTTTTATTAATGTCTTATGGTTTTCAGTGTACAGGTCTTCATCTCCTTGGTTAAATAGATTCCTAGGTATTTTATTCTTTTTGATGCAATTGTAAGTGGGATTTTAAAAACATTTCTGATAGCTCGTTATTAGTGTACAGAAATGCAACCAATTTCTGTATGTTAATATTATATTCTATGACTTTACTGAATTCATTTATTAGTTGTAGTAGTTTTTCAGTGGGATCTTGAGGGTTTTCTGTATATAATATCATGTCATCTACAAATAGAGTTTTCTTCTTCCTTTCTAATTTGGATGCCTTTTTTTTTTTCTTTTTCTTGCCTAATTGCTGTGGCTAGGACTTGCAATATTATGTTGAATAAAAATAGTCAGCATAGGCATCCTTATCTTGTTCTTGATCTTAGAGAAAAAGCTTTCAGCTTTTCAGTATTGAGTATGGTATTGGCTGTGGATTTGTCATGTAGGGCCTTTATTATGTTGCAGTACTTTCCTTCTATACCCACTTGGTTGAGAGCTTTTTACATAAATAGATGTTGAATCTTGTCAAATGCTTTTCCTGCATCTATTGAGATAAGGATATGACTTTTATCCTTCCTTTTGTGTGGTTCAACTGATTTGTTGATGTTGAATCATCCTTGCATCCCTGGAATAAACTCCACTTGATTGTGGTGTATGAGCCTTTTAATGTATTGTTGAATTTGTTTTGCTAATATTTTATTGAGAAATTCTGCATCTATGTTCATCAGGGATATTGGCTTGTAATTTTCTTTTTTGTGTCATGTCTTTTTCTGATTTTGATAACAACGTAATGCTGGCCTTGTAAAGTGAGTTTGGAAGTGTTCTTTCCTCTTCAATTTTTTGGAATAATTTGAGATGGATAGGTTCTAACTTTTCTTTAAATGTTTGGTAGAATTCACCTATGAAGATGTTTGGTTTTGGACTTTGGGGTTTTTTGGGAATTTTTAAATTACTGATTCGATTTCATCACTTGTAATTGGTCTATCCTGATTTTCTGTTGCTTTTTGATTCAGTCTTGGAAAGTTGTGTCTTTCTAGGAATTTGTCGATTTCTTCTAGGTTTTCTAATTTATTGGTATGTAGTTGTTTGCCGTAGTCTCTAATGATCCTTAGTATTTCTGTGGTGTCAGTTGTAACGTCTTCTCTTTCATTTCTGATTTCGTTTACTTGGACCCTCTTTTGTTATTGATGAGTCTAGGTAGAGGTTTATCAATTCAATTTTGTTTATCTTTTCAAAGAACCAGTGTTTAGTTTTAGTCATCTTTTTGTTTTGTTCCATTTTTAAGCTCTATTTTATTTATTTCTGTTCTGATCTTTATTGTTTCCTTACTTCTACTAACTTTAAGCTTTGTTTGTTCTTCTTTTTCTAGTTCCTTTAGTTACAAAGTTATTTGAGAGTCTTCTTGTTTCTTGAGGTAGGTTGTACTGCTATGAACTTCCCTCTTATGCTGCTTTTGCTGTGTCCCATAAATTTTGGAAAGTTGTGTTTTCATCTTTATTTGTGTCGAGATTTTTGATTTCGTCTTTGACTTCTTCACTCACCCATTGGTTCTTTAGTGGCATGTTGTTGAGTCTGCATGTGTTTGTATTTTTCCAGTTTTCTTCTTAGAATTGATTTCTAGTTTCATATCATTGTGGTCAGAAAAGATGCTTGATATGATTTCAATCATCTTGCATTTATTGAGACTTGTTTTGTGGCCTAACATGTGATCTATACTGGAGAATGTTCCATGTGCACTTCAAAAAGAATGTGTACTCCGCAGTTTTCTGATGAAACGTTCTCCATATATCTCTTAAGTCATCTGGTCTAATGTGTCATTTAAGGCCAACATTTCCTTATTGATTTTCTGACTGGATGATCTATCCATTGATGTAAGTGGGGTATTAAAATTCCCTATTATAATTGTATTACTTTCAATTTCTCTCTTTATGTCTGTTAATATTCATATTATATATTTAGGTACTCTTATGTTGGGTGCATAAATATTTACAAGTGTTTTATCTTCTCAGATTGACGCATTTATCATTATTTAATGACCTTCTTTGTCTTTTGTTACAGTCTTTGTTTTAAAGTCTATTTTGTCCAATATGAGTATTGCTACCCTGGCTTTCTTTTCATTTCCACTTGCATGGAGTATCTTTCTCCATCCCTTCCCCTTCAGTTTATGTGTGTCTTCAGATCTAAAGTGAGTCTCTTACAGGCAGCATACAGGTGGGTCTTGTTTTTCTTTTAATCCATTCAGCCACTCTGTATCTTTTGAATGGAGCATTTAATCCATTTACATTTAAAGTAATTATTGATAGATAGGTACTGGTTGCCATTTTGTCAATTGTTTTCTGGTTGTTTTGTAGTTCTCTGTTTCCTGCTTCAGTTTTTAATCGAGACCACACTTACACCATCTGAAAGATACAAAGTGCCACTCTATTTTAAATAATCCCTAGAGAAAGGCAACACTAGCCTCTCCTTAACGAAGCCACTTCATTATCTGATAATCTTCATGGTTTTGATTCGTATTTTCCTTGCTGCCTGAAGGTGATAATGTCCTGTCTGAAGGAGCTCATGTACACTCAGGGAGTAGCCCAGCTTTGTTCAATGAAGTAAAATATCCAGAGCTGTTCTCTTTATGTTTTCTATAGCAACACATTTTTGTACATGATTAAGAAACAAAACAACAGTGGCTCAGTGGGTTAAAGCCTCTGCCTTCAGCTCAGGTCATGATCTCAGGGTCCTGGGATCGAGTCTGGAGTTGGGGGCGGGGGGGGGTCTCTGCTCAGCGAGGAGCCTGCTTCCCCCTCTCTCTCTGCCTGCCTCTCTGCCTACTTGTGATCTCTCTCTCTCTGTCAAATAAATAAATAAAATCTTTTAGAAAAAAAAAAAGAAAGAAACTAAACAACAAAGAGAAGAAGATACCAAGCTTATCAAAGTCCAATAGTTGCCGCTTCACCAGAAAAACTGGTTTTCATTCTATTTCTGGTGCTGTTAGGCTGACCTTGGGGAACCAAAGATGTTTTGCACTGAATTGAAGATTAACACTTAACAGCTGTAGTCAGCCCATGGCAAAACTGTCAAATAGGCAAAGTTTGTCATTAGGATTTTTCCATCGCCCTTGTTGGGTCTTTCTTCTGTCCCCTCTCCTAGCTCCAAGGCATCTACTGCTCTCTAGGTGCCCGGAAAACAAAACAAACTATTTTATGCTAAAGTGTCATTGACTTTTTGTGAATTTTACCCTAAGGACATTTGCATTTTACATCACTCTGGATCCAATAAAGAGAGAATCTACACAGTCGTAGTTTGGGCAGGGAAAGTATATTACAAAGAATTATTAACTATAATAGGGGATTAAAGTAACAAAGAGTAGTAGGAAGTAAAGAGAAGTCTAAAAAATACAAGAATGGCAGATGAGGAGTAACAGCTATGATCGGGGCCGAGATAGAGAGAGCCCTTCAGAGTCAGGATTCCAATCTTATCCAAGAGGTCACAGCTGGGGCTCCCAGGAGGGCAGAGAAGACTGGGGAGGCTGCACTGGTAGAACTTGCTGGAAATCTGCTTTCCAGGGTATTAGGAGAAGGTGATCATAGGGAGATATCTCACTGCTGCCAAACCACCTCAGGCAAGGGAATCGAGAGGGAAGCTGCTGGCTCCGGGGGGGCTGAGGGCCACCGAACATTGGTAAACTGCAGGAGTCTGCACAACAAGCATAAGGAAACTGGGACAGAAAAATCCTTCCTCCTGCAGTGTCTCTACAAGTATCCTTATTGACAAAGCTTAACCTTGTGCCTGCTGCAAAGGAAAACTCTTTATTTATTTGAAAGAGAGAGAATGAGAGAGAGAGAGCATGGGGTGGGGAGGGTCAGAGGGAGAAGCAGACCCCTCGCTGAGCAGGGAGCCTGATGCAGGACTCGATCCCAGGACTCCAGGATCATGACCTGAGCCAAAGGAACTTGCTTAACCGACTGAGCCACCCAGGTGCCCCAGAGGAAAACTATTTAAAGGGTGCATGTCTATTTTTGAATAGCAGGCAATGAAAGATCAATTTCGAATTAAGAAGCAATAAATTGATCACTGGCACACATTTTAGAAGAGAGAGAGAGAGAAGATCAGGGTAATATTGTACTCCATGGGATCCTCTAGTGTTACCTTTCCAGAAGAGGCAGGCTAGAGAAGGTATGTTGGAGTAGGAGAGCCTTCTGACAGTCCAGAAATTACATCAGGTAGTTGACAGAACTGTATACCCACGTTAGATGGGATTATTACAGTTGCTTCTAGGTGGACAGGGAGGCTGTCAGACCTTGAACTCTCAGTTCACCTCCATTCCTAGACGTAGATGAAAATTGGCTACTCGCCCACTAATTTCACTTCTTCTTGCAAGCACATGAGGAAGCAACATTCCTCAGACTCCTGGCTTCTAGGTAAAGCCTGCAGCAAGTTCTGAAAATAGAATGTGAGAAGCAGCAATAAACCCTACTTCCAGATCTGGTCCCTAAAATGTCCCTTTAAAATATGTGTTCCTTATCCCTTCACTAAGGACAGATGAAGGCAGAAGATTGAGCAGAGGGAGAAGAGGGAGAAGCAGGCTCCAGAGAGGGTCCAGAGAAGCTTGAGGGTCTGGAAGTATCATGAGACAGACAGAGCCTGAGTCATAGCTCCCAGGAGAGCTGCTCGACTCACACTAAGTCAGAATATGACAATATTGTGTTAAGTCTCTGAGACTTTGGGGATTTTTGTTATCGCAGGTAGTATTAATTTCCCTGACTGATACACCGGGTCAATTAAGACCCCCACCCCCAGAACAGCCTGTCTGAAACCGAGATAGAGAGTATCCGTTATTCCTTTTCTTTTTTTTCTTCCGAGCTTGTCAAAATGAAGCAAGATCTTGTATAGTTAGTTGTTGATACAAATAGGTTTGACACAGAGACCCACACTTGGCCTCAGAGTGCACACACAATGTGTGCTGGAGCAAGAAGGGAGCACTTCTCGGCCGGAACTCAGCCACAGCTGCATCAGGGAGCCCCACTCCTGGCCCACGCCACATGCGCCAAGAAGAGGCCCAAGGTCGGGGCTCGATTCTCCCCACTATTCACCGAAGAGCAGAGGCAGGTTCGGAGCTCTCCATAAATATTTAGAAAACGTATTGTCTTCCATATTTGAATATACATCTATAATTCCGTAGATAACATATGAATATACATTTTCCCCTTGATTTTTCCCCTTTCAATATGTTGAGACCTTCTCTGGGTACCTATCGGTAAGAAAGGAAAGATACGGCCCCTGGCTTTGCTGCCATCCACGAAAACAAGTGAGGTCCGCTTCTGAGGCCTCCTCCGTTTTACGGCTGTCAGGCTTCCAAGCCAGACGGGAGGCCCCCTCGGTCCCCTCGGTCCCCTCAGCCCCCTCGGCCCCGGGGGGAAGCTTCGGCCCAGACCTCTGTGATTTGAGGTCCTACAGAGAATGGCTCTGACCCGTCGGCGGTGTCTTTACGTGACATGGGCAGGGTGAGGCCAGATCTCCCGGAGGGCGGCCTCCCGTGAGCCAGCACCTGTGAGTAAATCACTGGGCCGCAGACAGGCACTGCATAAAGTTTAGGTAGGATGGACATAAATTTGGGTCTGGAAAGAGCACAGTTTCCTGTGGTGACAGGCAGAAAGGCTGGGGTGCTTTAACACCACTCACCCCTTTATTGGCTTGCAAACTGTATCAGCTGGAGGCCTTTGGAGCAGACCAGAACCCCAACCCGGGGGCTGCAGGCGGGCCAGCCAGTCAAACGCGGGCGCTCAGCCTCCATCCCAGTCCAAACTCCCAACAGCCTTTGATGCTGTGAGTTGTGCTTGGTGGAGGAGATCTGTGATCCCCGAAGGCAGCATCTGCGAACCCCTAGAGGAGGTGGCCGCACGGAGATTGGGACAGCGGAGCCTGGCACCAGGCAGTGTGCACTCGGTTCCTGGCTTCTTCCCCTTAGTAGCTGTATGACCTTGGGCAAGTCACTGAGTCACCCTGTTTGTCAGTTCTTTCCACGACAAAATCAGGATAATAACCTTATTACATGCAATTAACAGAGAACATAGCAGCTCAGGGGCTAATCAGGAGTAGTAGGAATCCGTCTAAGCACATGGGGGGGGGGAAGGAGATGTGAGCCCCTCCCCACCTCCATGCTGGAGGCCACACCGTTCTTCATGAACCCAGAAACTTTTTTGGCAGACAAGAGGGCCAGGCACATAAAAATCAATGCAGAATTAATACCTTCCTGGTGGTTCTCTCTCTCTCTTTTTTTCCAGGTAGGTGGTAGAAAGACCTTGGCAGGGAGTCAAGGGACCTGCTTTTCCATCTCAGCCCTGTCACAGGAGACATGGACCATACACCCAGTCTTCCTGGCTTTCATTGATGGATAGATGGATGCCTACAGTGGCTGACTGGGGCCTTGAAGTTAATCTGGTCTATATTCGTAACATCGACAATAGTGACAACTGCTACTCTCAATATTGAAAGTTTCCTGTGTCACTGTTCTTTTATTTTTTTTAAGATTTTAATTTTAAATAATCTGTACACCCAATGTGGGGCTTGAAGTCACAGCCCTGAGATCAAAAGTCACATGCTCTACTGACTGAGCCAGCCAGGTGCCCCCCATCATTGTTCTTAGTGCTTTATGTGAATTGGCTCAAATTACCTTCTGAGAGGAGGTAGTTACCACTTTTATACCTATTTTACAGGTGGGAAAACTAAGGAAGAGTGATTAAATGACATATTTTATGTATGTTACCTCATCAGACTAATATATATGCAGTAGGTGTGATCTCTATTACAGAGGACTAACTGAGGCTCAGAGAAGGTAAACATTCCACCTGCTCCCCAAAGAGAGTGGACTTAAAATTAAGTCCTTATCACATCTCTTTTAAGATGAGCAGTTTTTGTCAATTATTTTATTTTTTATTTTATTTTATTTATTTTTTATTTTTAAAAGATTTTATTTATTTATTTGACAGAGAGAGACAGCGAGAGAGGGACCACAAGCTGGGGGAGAGAGAGAAGCAGGCTTCCCTCTGAGCAGGGAGCCTGATGTGGGACTCGATCCCAGGACCCTGGGATCATGACCTGAGCCGAAGGAAGACGCTTAACAACTGACTGAGCCACCCGGGCGCCCCAATTATTCTATTTTTTATTAAGAAACAATTTGCATTCAGTAATGTGCACTAACTAGTATGAAGTGAACGGCTCGGTGGATTTTAACTTATGTATAGACTAATGTAACCACCAATCTGATTAAGATTCAGAACATTTCCTTCACTCTAGAAGGTTCCTCTGAGCCCTCTCTCAGTTAATATCGCTCAACCCCTAGAAAATCACAAGGCCAACTTCTATTACCATTGATTAGTTCTGTTCATTTTTGAACCTTGTATAAATGGAATCCTATGGAATATACTCTTTGTGTCCAGTTTCTTTCACTCAGTATTATAATTTTGAGATCATGTTATGGCTTATATCAATAGTTTCTTTTTTATTGCTGTGTAATATGTGCCACTGTATAAATTTATCCACAACTCACCGATCCCTTCTTGTGTTGAGGAGCATGCGGATTGTTTCCAGTTTGGGGCTATGATGAATAAAGTTGCTGTGAATATTCATGTATAAGTCTTTTTGTACGTGCATGTACTGATTTCTCTTTAATATACACCTAAGGATGAGATTGCTTGAACATAGTGTAGTAGGCATATGCTTAATCTTACCGCCAGTTTTCCAAAGCGGTGGAACGAATTTATATTCTTACCCGCAATGAATGACCTTTCAGTTGTTCTTCACCCCACTTTGGTATTGTCAGTTCTTCTGTTGTTGGCTGGTCGGTGCCATCCCACTGTGATTTTAATCTGTGTTTCCTTGATGAGTGATATTGAATACCTTTTCCTATGCTTATTGGCCACATAGATATCCTCACTTATGAAGGGCCTATATAAGTCTTGTGCCCATTTTTAAAATGAATTGTTTTTTCTTATAGATTTGTAGTTCTTGATATATTCTGGGTATGAGTATTTTATAAAAAATAGATGCTGGGGGGGCCTGGGTGGCTCAGTCAGTTAAACGTCCGACTCTTGATTTCTGCTCAGGTCATGCTCTCAGGGTTGTGAGATAGAGCCCTGAGTCGAGTTGAGTCCGCACTCAGTGGGGAGTCTGCTTGAGATTTTCTTTCCCTCCACACCTCTCTTGCTTGTGCCTTGCTCATGCATGCCTGTGCTCTTGCTCTCTCTAAAATAAAATAAATAAATCTTTATTTTTTATTTTTATTTTTTTTAAAGATTTTATTTATTTGATACAGAGAGAGAGATCACAAGTAGGCAGAGAGGCAGGCAGAGAGAGAGGGGGAAGCAGGCTCCCTGCTGAGCAGAGAGCCTGATGCGGCCTCAATCCCAGGACCTTGAGATCATGACCTGAGCCGAAGGCAGAGGCTTAAAATAAATAAATCTTTAAAAAAATAGATGTTGTAAATATCTGCTCCAAGCCTGGGAACTTGCATATTCACTTACTTAATGTTATTTCTGATGAATAGAAGTTCTTATGTTTGATAAGATCCGCATTTATCATGTTTTACTTTAAACAGCTGAAATCTTTCATTTTTTAATTTTTATTATTATTTTTTTAATAGTTCAAATCTTTTAAAGAAATCTTTGCCTACTCCAAGATCATGAAGATATTCTACTATGTTTTCCTCTAAAGAACTATTATTTTACTTTTCATATTTAGGAATATAATCAACCCTTAAATTAAGTTTTACATATGGCATAAGTGTAAAAGTTCATTTTTTCCTACATGGACATGGAAATGATTTGGCACCATTATACTGAAAAGACCATCTTTTTCCTATTAGATTGCAATTGTGCCTTTGTTGCAAATTAAATGACTATATATGTATGGGTCTATTTCTGGAGTCTATTCTGTTCCATTGGTCTATTTGTTTATCCTTGCCCCAATACAAATACTCTTATACTTTTATAGTAAGTCTTCGCATCTGGTAGTATAAGTCCTCCAACCTTGTTATTCTTATCAGAATGGTTTTAGCTGTTCTAAGTGTTTTGCATTTCTTATAAATTTTAGAATTTTGTCACTTCCAATAAAATTGTTTTGCTGGGATTTTAACTGGGATAGCCTTGACTTGATAGATCAATATAGAGAAAACTGACATCTTAATAGCATTAAATGTTTTAATCCATGAAAATAGAATATCTCTTCTCAATTATTTGGTTTGAGTAAGAATAATTTGAGTAAAACTTAGTATTTTCAAATGGATAGGGATAAAGTTATCATACGATCTAGTAACTCCACTCCTAGGCATATACTCAAGAGAATTGAAAACATATGTGTAAGGGGCAGCTGGATGGCTCATTTGCTTAAGTGACTCACTTTGGCTTGGGTTGTGATCTAGGGGTCCTGGGGTTGAGTCCAGCCTCAAGCCCTGGGTCCCCTCTACAGTCAGTGGGGAGTCTGCTTGTCCCTCTCCCTTTGGCCCTCTCCTTGTTCGTGCTCTCTCTCTCTCTCTCTCAAATAAATAAATAAATAAATAAAATCTTAAAAAAAAAAAGAAAACATGTGTGCACAGAAACTTGTACAGGAATGTTCATAGCAGTATTATTCACAATAGGCAAAAAGTAGAAACAGCTCAAATGTCTATCAACTGATGAATGGATAAATAAAATGTGCTATGTTCATACAATGGGATATTATTTGGAAATAAAAAAAGTAGGAATAGGAGTGCCTGGCTGGCTCAGTCAGAAGAGGATGTGACTCTTGATCTCAGGGTCGTGGGTTCAAGCCCCATGTTGGGGGTAGAGATTACTTAAATAAATAAACTTAAAAAAAAGTACCAATAAATGCTACAACATGGGTGAACCTAGAAAACATTATGACAAGCGAAAGAAGCCAGTCACAAATGAACACATATTGTATGATTCCATTTAAATACAATATCCAGAATAGGCTGATCTGTAGAAATAGAAAGTAGACCAGTGGTTGCCTAGGACTAGGGCAATGGGAAGGGATGGTGGGAGTGCTGGCTAAGGGGCGTGGTTTCTTTTGGGGTAATGAAAACATTCTAAAATTGGCTGTGGTCATGGTTATAAAACTGTGACTACCCAAAAAGCCATTAAATTGGACACTTTAAATGAGTGGATTGTATGGTATATGGATTATGTCTCAGTAAAGCTGTTTAAAAATTTTTAAAAAGTTATTTTGCCCATAATCTATTGTTATAGGTTTAGACACGTTCTAATACATATTATGTTTGACCCGTGACAGTCTCATTCTGAGGTACTGGGGGTTCATATTCAACATATAAATTTGTGCCTTTAAAAAGAGAAATTGTATGTATTTAAAAATGTAGATTTCTGGGTCTTGCCGACTTGCCCCAGGATCGTAGAGCACAGCAATCTGCATTTAACTAAAATTTCAGACCCTGTGTGTTCCCTGGGTGGCAGTGAGCTTGCAAGGAGGTAGCCAGCCTGGATAAGAGCTTGAGTAGCCAGGGCCAAAGACGAACTATAGGATTTCCCCAGTGTGTGGGAAATCTTTTGCCTGACGGTGTTTCAGTTTTAAGAAAGCCAAATGGGGTGTGGAAGCCTTAGCGTCATTCAGCTTCTGAAGAAAGTTCCCCTTAACCGCCACAGTCCCCTCTCCCAGACGTGCTTCTCCATCCCACTCTGGTGGTGGGGGTGGAGGGCATATCTGAATCTCTGAAGGGTAAGGGCAGACTCTTGAGATAGTTACATCAACCAAAAGTGGGCATAAGGAGTGAGGTAGGGCATCCCTTAAATAGGCCAGCCTAGGCCTTTCCGCATGGAGACATTCTCGTTGGGCAAAGGATGACGTAGGA
Organism: Potos flavus; assembly: GCA_028534135.1. Lineage (NCBI taxonomy): Eukaryota > Metazoa > Chordata > Mammalia > Carnivora > Procyonidae > Potos > Potos flavus. The sequence continues at coordinate 44,476,211 of CM052886.1, read as the reverse complement.
GTCAGCAATAAAGCTTTTTTTAAAATCAGTTTCATCTATAAATCCAGGGCCATTCCCTCAAAAACAGGCTTCTGGGCCCTGTAAGTTTGTGATGTTCTGGGCCTCGGTACCGGAGGCCGGGTTCATCACACCCAGGAGGGTGCGCTGCCTCGAAGTGCTGGGCTAGAGGGCCAGGCCGAGGCTCTGCCCTGCAGCCCCAGATCCTGTGGGGGAAGAGCTGTGAGGGGCGGCTCACCCTGGTGTGCTGGGAGTCGGGCTCCCCTGCTCCCCACATCTCAGTCCGACTTCACGGCTCTTGGGGAGGCCGGCCACAGGCCACACGGCCTTAACGCAGCAAGGACTTGCTTTCTGAGGAGTTGAGTCAGGCCAAGCCCAGATGGCCTGACCTAGGGGACTGCTCTAAAAGCGATGGCCCCATGCCTGGCACTGCCCCCCTGCCCTGACCGGAGACATGCACCCACAGCTGCGTCCTGGGGTACTCCGGTTACCACCCTTTGGTGTCCCTCTTTGCTAGCAGGGGCGGACCATGACGCGGTTGCCAGGGCTGCCCAGACCAGAACTGAGGCAAGTGGGACTTAAAAGGAGACTTAAAAGGAGAAGTGTGTCATGAATCAGCTGCTGCTGTGACTGGTGTGAGGGGTGGTGTGGGTGGGGTGGGGGTAGGGGAGGTGAGGGTGGGGGGTGGGGGGTTGGGGGAGTGGTGTTGCAGGTAAGGAGAAAGGGGCACTTTCCCGGGCCTCCTGCTTGAGAAAGCCTGATTCAGCAAGTCTGGGGAGGGGCCCAGAAACCTGCATTTTAATGGACTTTCCGAGGACCTTCACAGACAGATTGGCAAGTGTGGGTTTTAGGTTGCCCTGGTGGGGCTTCGTGCAGAAAGTTTGAGGTAAGGGTCAGAGGTCAGCGTCTAAAAGTGGATTTCGCTTCAGGTGTTGGGAGCCTCCCTCCAGCTGGCTCAGTGGCAAGGTCTTGGCTCATCCCATAACCTAGAACCCAACCCTCCCCCACTCCCAGTCATGCGGGGGAGCCTGGGCCGGACAGGTCAGGTGTGGAGAAGCCTCGGGATGGGAGGGTAGCAGGAGAGCAAGGCCTACGAGCCAGGCTGAGGGCCTAGACTAAGGAGCTGCGGGGCCCGCAGCTGCAGGGAAGATTGCCATTGGGAAAGGTTCACAGGTTTGCAAAAGGCAGCTATGGTGTCAGGCACTGTCTGCAGGAGCAGCCGCTTTCTATTCTCAACATGGGTCCGCGGGGCCTCGAACCTGCGTGGACGCGTGTCCCTGGGCAGCACGAGGCTGCGTGTGCCTGTAACTCCAGCCAAGGGCAGGGCCCACAGGTCCTCTGTCTACACGGAACGCTCTTCTACGTCAGGCTCCCAGGTTTACCAGCGGGTCTCAGCTGCTGGCCTGGGCTCTCGAATTTTAGACAAGAGCAATCCCAACACTTAGAGTCAAGAGGCGACAGACTTTCTGCCAGGCTAAAAGTTTCAGAAAGTTTTATATTACAGCACCAAATCCAGTGTTATGGTTCCAATCAATTCAGGAAATAAAATGTCTACAATTTATTTGGGTCTCTAAGACTCAGAACTCCTGGCCAAGAATGTGCCCTTTGATCTTCATCCCCTTAATCTGTAGCATTCCCTAAATGCATTTCCATTTTAAGGAACAATGTCTTATATTGGCATAGTACTCTTGATTGAAGAAACTCAGTTTGTGTTTTAGGATTCCAACCCTTGGATTAAATTCAATGCAACATCCGAGTGCCTGATGCGTGCCAAGTTCCTACCCTCAGTGAGCAGAGGCAAGGGGGGAAACGAGGGGGAAATGTGCTGGGGGAGCCACTGAGACGCGGGAAGCCAAGAGCAGTGAGTTCTTATGGCAGAGTGACCATGTGTGACTGGGGCATCACAGAAGGCTTCACGAGGGGGGAGGGTTTGCATTTGGCCTCAAAGGACAGACAGACTGGGGTGCCTGGGTGGCTCAGTGGGTTAAGCCTCTGCTTTCGGCTCAGGTCATGATCTCAGGGTTCTGGGATCGAGCCCTGCATTGGGCTCTCTGCTCAGCAGGGAGCCTGCTTCCTCCTCTCTCTCTGCCTGCCTCCCTGTCTACTTGTGATCTCTCTCTGTCAAATAAATAAATAAAATCTTAAAAAAAAAAACAAAAAAGGACAGAGAGACTGCTAAGATGAGGAGAGAAGGCAAAAGAACATTCCAGGCCAGGGGAAGAGACTGGAGCAGGGCAGGGCATGCTTGGGGAATCGTAGGCAGTTCAGTGTAGCCAGGAGCTAGGGTGGGGGTGATGGAGAGGGAAAGGGAGAGACGAGGCTGGCAAAACAGCGGAGCTGGACTACGGGGGCCCAAACGCCCTTGAATTTGCTCAAGTGACAAGATGGCGCACTGCACGGGTTTGAGGAATCTCATGGAGATGGTGCTCAGGAAGTGCAGCCGGACCTCCAGATAAGGAGTGTGGAAAGCAGCTACTCCCAGGCTCTCTCTCCGGTGGTCCGGGAGGTCCAACCACCGCTTCCCTCTGCTGACTGTGGCCTCTGCTCCCCAACGGGGCCAACCTAACCTGCAGGCCAAGTGTCTATCACCACAGTCTCTTGATTCTTGGTTCCAACTCCAAGGCAACCATTCCATCAGCTAGTGACCACTCAATGAATTGGTTCCTCCTGGTTAGGCGTCTGCCTCTAGTATCACCAAGCCATGCTAGTGGGGGGAGCGGACGGACAACCAACAGGAAATGAAGCAGCCAGTGCCGTGGAGGGGTAACGGTTGATCTAAGCATAAGCCAAGTCCACCTCTCCCCTGCATCCCAAACATTCAGATTTAGCAGCTTTCTATCTCTGAGGCTTCCTAAAGATCTACCCAGTGTGGTTGGGGCTTTATCTACCCATCAGTATTGCTGCCTGGGGGCTCTTTGTCTCTTCTAGAAACTGCCCCTCAGCAATCTGTGATGGTGACCAGAAGACTTAGATTTTGAAATTGCAACTTGTCATAAAAAGGCAAGACTGACCTATTGGGGCTTTGATTTTCAGACAGGCTACTGGGATAGCTCAGGTTATTTCCAACTCCAGGGTCGTCACATACAGCTGAGCCAGTTGTGTACTACACAATTTGGGGGAGGGGCGCGCACCACTCCCATGATCTCTTGGCATATTTACTACAGATAGTTTTCTGGCAGATGGCAGCAGAGCCTGGAGGTAGGGTAGCTTTTCCTAATTTGCAAACAGGTAACTTACAGCTAGTGGCAGGAAGCATAGGAATCAAACTAGTGTCCAATAAATCTTGGGCCACTGGCAGGGAGGGGTTGGTGGGACAGAAGGCAGGAGTGGGGAGGAGGACTGGGGAAGGCCCCTTTGGATAACCAAAACGGGCACCGAAGAGCTAAGAAGTGTTGGTCTTTGTGGGGTTCAAGATTCAGCCCCGTGGGGCTATCAGGGTCATGAAGGAGGCAAGACAGGCCAACAAGGAGAAACCAAAGCAGCCACAGACTTGCCCTGACAGGTGGGAATCTAAGGGCTGCATCTAGTAAACAAATAATGGCCCTTAGTGGAGAGGTGGGGGTGACGCGTGGGAATGTCTAAATAAAATGCTATGGTTCTCATGGGGTGGGGAGCAGGGTAGGAGGATGAAAGTGGGAGGGGAGGAGGGAGAGGGCAACCTTGCTATGGGAGTGCACGGCTAAGTTCAGGGCACCCACCCCACCTCTGAGCACTCTGGTTCCGAACACCTCCCTCAGTGTGCCCAGATATCAGCATTCACAGCCGCAGCACGGCTTCTGAGGGGCTGGGTGCATTACACAAGGACTTTTTATTTCAAATACTGTAGATTGCAAAAATCTTTACAGCGGGAACAATGTTCTCCATTTTGCATTTGACTCCGAAGCAGAATCCCAGCCAAGCACGCCTTTTTGTTTTATCTGTTTATCTTGCAAGGTCTCCGCTGGCTGTGTGCAAGTTGCTTTTGTTCTTGGCTTGCTGTTTTAAGTACAGCTTTGCTACATTTCCATTTTCTCTACTATTAAAAACCAAGTGCTGCCTCAAATTAGAGCAAAAAACACTGACTAGAGTGAAGCACCTCTTCCCCTCTGAAGCGTGGTGAGGCCGTGGCTTAGTGATCGCTCTGACAATGATTAATGCCCCGCGCTCTCCCTTCCAGACCTTCAGGAACATACAAACAAATATTTTCTGGAATTTGCAGGTGAAAGGAGGGAGGTGAAGTGGCTCACGCAGGATTGCGCTGATTACTGTCTGATTCCTCTCCCCTTCCCAATTAGCTCACGAATTAC
>CM052886.1:44418632-44471428 GCA_028534135.1 Potos flavus | reverse complement strand
TTTTTTTTTTTGGTTTGTTTTTTCTTCATTTAGATGCATTTGCTGAGCACCTTCTACATTTAAAACATGTGCCAGCCTCTCACGGGGGTTGGGAATCAGAAGGAAACACATCCAAATGCAAAAAACACCGGGCCTACCATTAAACAGTACATAATCTATTTCCATCTGTCCTTCAAGATCGAGTTCAGGCATCACCTCCTCCAGGAAGCCTTCCCGACACTCCCCGTTCTGGGCTGGACAGCACTTCTTTATTACCATCTAGCACAGAGCATATTTTTTTATTTTTTTAAAGTAAACTCTAGGGCGCCTGGGTGGCTCAGTCGTTAAGTGTCTGCCTTCAGCTCAGGCCATGATCCCAGGGTCCAGGGATTGAGTCCTGCATCGGGCTCCCTGCTTGCTGGGAAGCCTGCTTCTCCCTCTCCCACTCCCCCTGCTTGTGTTCCTGCTTTTGCTGTCTCTCTCTCTCTGTCAAATAAATAAATATAATCTTAAAAAAAAAATAAAGTAAACTCTACCCCCAATGTGAGGCTCGAACTTACAATACTGAGACCAAGAGTCCCATGCTCTAGGGGCGCCTCGCTGGCTCAGTCAGTAGAGTGTGCGACTCTGGACCTTAGGGTTGTAAGTTTGAGCCCCACATTGCGTGTAGAGATTACTTAAAAATAATAAAATCTTTAGAAAAAAAAGTCACATGCTCTACGAACTGACCCACAGAGGTGCCCTGCGGAGAGCTTATTGCAACAATCTTCTATGAGTCTCCATCTTTACTGGACTGGGATCATTTGTTTTTCTGACTTTCTAGTGCTAGCACAAGGGCTAGCCCATAATAAGCATGGAGAAAGAATGAATGTTGAGTCCTTATATATATATCCATAGTCATATCTACCGTTATCCCTTGAACAGCTACCTTGAACAGCCTTGGCAAAGGACTCCTCTCATCTCAGCTCTGTTTCTTCCTCCTTATCCAATGTCTCCATCCTGTTTACTCCCATTGGCTGCCATCTTGGACCAGCAGGTTGACCTGACCAGACTTGGACTTCTGGGTGGCTCTGGATGGTTTTCTTCTTCCCACTATCAAACCCTCCTATCTTCTGTTCCATTCTCAGAGGGCTGTCTTCTGTCCCATTCTCAGTCAGAGGGCTGTGCTTTGCTGGGTGAAAAAAGGGAATCAGATAAGAGAATCTATTTTAATGGGGGTTAATGTCACCTCTCCCAAATACATTCTTTTTATGTTAATAGTAATATTTTATGGACAACATCTTCATGCTGTGATTCTCAAGCAGGGCGCAGGTCCTCCCTGGGTCATGCAGGAGTGTGCCAGGAATCCTATAAGCTGTGGTCTGCTTAACAATGCACAACCTGAAGGTCTAGGAAAATAATTTTGTGCGAAGATGAAAAAGGGATATCCTAGGGAGAATATAAAATTTTCATAAAAGTACAAAGTTAGAATGAGACCTCGAAAGCCCCAGGTCCCAGGGCAGACAAGCTTATTCCCATTAGTGTTGGGGTGAGTTCTGGGCAAAGATTTGGGAAGCACTAATGGGGCTCCCTTCAGGCTCCAGACTGGGTCTTTAAATCACATACTGAAAACTGGCGACCACACATTTGCAAGTGGGCAGGGCGAGTGTGTGGGGCAGCTCACAGCAAATCCCAGTGTGCTCGGCACTGGCCTAGGTCAGTGCATCATTTGCAGGTCAATCATATGCCCAACTGGGCGGCCATCACCCATTCCGCCACCATCCTTCCATCCAATGTCTACTAGCAGCTCATCATTGCTCTTGGTGGGGGGAGAAGGCTGGTGAACCAGTTAGGCAGTTACCGTGCTCAAGGAACTCACAGTCCGGCAGGGAAGATGCATTAAAAGAAGAGTCATATTATTAAACACAGTACTATAAGAGTAGTACTGGTGTTCTGGTGGCTGGAGGAGTAGTCATTTGTCACTGATCACATTGTCCTTGGACTAGTCCCTGCCAAGCTGGGAAAACGCTTATTTTTATTTTCAGTCCTTAGAATTTTGAGAATAAAGGTGTGTCTCCCCTCTGCCCCCATGGGATTCTGGTTATTTTGCATGTTCGAAAAGAATGAGGCATGACTTAGGAACTTATTATGAAAGGTTTCTGGGAAGATAGGTACAGATACATTATGAAGGTCTATTTGAGTTTTCAAAGATATTAAAGATACTAATTTTTCATTATTTTCTTCGCTGTAGTTGTCATCTACTTTTGAGAATTAAATAAACATACATTACTGGTACTCGCTTGTTAAATCTGTACCCCACAATCAATTTTAGAATAAAATATTTTTGAACTCCCTCTCCTTACCCCCAGATTATTTTTTTCTTTCCTTCCTTCCCCCCGCCCCCCACCCCCTTTCCTTCCCTTTCTTCCTTCCAGTAAATATTTTGGACAGCCTAACTGAATCCCCACAGTATAGTATCTAATGATAAGAAAGCCAACAGAAGTTATCTAAACCTGTTATATTACATTTCAGGAGCAAATGGACCAAACACCATTTTATCCAAATATAACTTGTTAGGAAATGCCTCTTCTGTCAAGCAAGGCTCCCTTGTCCTGAGCACTGACACAAGGACAGATGACATCCCTCCGGCGGCAGGATCCCGTGTAGTTCCCCTCTGCCTACTGCCGGAAACCTCACCTTCTTTCAAGACTCACGAAAGAACCATTCCAATTAGTGCAGTATACATTCTTCAGGTCCCGGAGGAAATTTCAGATAAAAATTTTGCAGCACCGATGCTCCTAGAAAAATCCTCTGGTGCCAAGATTTAGCCACAGGAGGATTCCTGTCTTTCTCCAGGCGGGTAAACACCCTCTGGCACTTGTCAGAAAATCTTCAGTAGTGTGGCTGTATTTGAGGGTTTATGAATACCCTTCACTTTTCTGGGGGAGCTGCCTGGCTCCCCATACACCTTTCTTTGCCACGACCAAGTCAGAGCCAAATGCATCATTAGCTCGGCTCTGCACCCCGGTGCCCGAACCCACGGGAGGCCCCGCAGCCCCTCCTGGCTCGCGGGTCCTCCCAGCCCATCAATGCACCGCAAACGAAGCGCCTGGGAGATCGTGAGCTGCCCTGAGCGTGGGTGAATGCGAATCATGTTGTCACATTTTCAACGTCTGAGTTTTGTCAAGTGATCTTCTCCGGTCGCTCTATTATTTGATTTTAAGAAAGTAAAAAGAAGTAGTGTATTAAGTCCCCCTCTGCAGTGTAGCAATGCCAGATGCCCGCTCTCCTAAGGCAGCAGAGAGTACTTACTACCAGGCTCCAAAAGACAAAAAACATTTCACCATCACTTGCGGCTAAGGTCACAGGCATACCTCGTTACATGGTGCTTTGCCGATACTGTGTTCCTCACACATGGAAGGTTTCTGGCGTCCTCGCGTCCGGCAAGTCTCTCCGCGCCGAGTTTCCAACAGCAGGGGCTCCCTCCGCGTGTCTCCGTCATATCGCTAATTCTCGCGATATTTCACCCTTTTCATTATTATATTTGTTATGATGAGCTGTGATCAGTTATTACAGCTCACTGAGAGCTCAGAGGCGAATCGGCATTTTTTAGCAATATTTTAAAATTAAGTTCATGTATTTTTTTTAGACACGCTCTTGCACACACACACACACTAAACTACGGTATCGTGTAAACATCACTTTTCTATGCACTGGGAAACCAAAGCATTCATTTGACTTGCTTTATTGAGGTGGTCTGGGTTGGAACCTGCACTATTTCTGAGGTATGCCTGTGTTTTTCTTTCTTAGCCAGAGAACTTTCTGGTCAGTGAATTCAGTTTCCTCACTCCACACTTCTACAGCCTGGGGGTGAGGGTGGGGGCGGGAGGCTTCTTGGAGGTGTTGCGAACCCCGGGAGGTGCTTTCATTTGCCTGGACTGGTCTACCTCAGGAATATCTCTGGGCAGCACAGTAGCATCTGGAAGAAAAACCCTGAAAATGTCTGTGATGTCTCTGTATCCGCAGCTACGCTGTCATCCTACAGCCCCACACTGTTTCAGAGCATTTTGTTAGACTGCCCTCGAGTTAACCCAAGTCCTTAGTTCTGCTTGGTAGGAGAGAATCCACAACAAACTCAACTGATGTATTAAAGGCTACACTTTGGTTTGAAGAAACCAAGTTTCGTCTTAAAGAATCTCTGTTTAAAGCAGGTTGTAACTTTTTCAGTTTTTTTTTTTTTTTTTTGAATGACCGAGTCAGAAACATAAATAACAATCCTCTGGAGAATATTTGCAAATTATCCAACCTAGTGGGATGTGAAGATGAAAAACAAAGTTATCTTTAAAAATATCTAGAACATGTTAATAAATTGCATGGTCATATGATAGTAATTGTCGAAGATGTTTGACATTTTTTATCAATTTAGCAATTGCATTAATACCAAAAACAATACCAGAAAGACTTGGTTAACCAGAAAATCCCTTTGTTTCATTTTTTTTTTAAATGTTGGAAACCCTTTCTAAATATAAAGGTTATTTCAACAAGAAAACTCTTCTGCTTATACAACTCCACAGGACAGCAATGATCTCCGAATTACAGGATCTTAGATCTGTAGAACCTCCGGCAAATCTCATCCAACCCCCTCATCTTTACAGACGGGACCCGAAACAGAGGTGCCACATGGCTGCTGAGGGTCCCACAGCTGAATGAGTGCACAGCCAGGCACCTGGACAGGTTGTGCAGCCTACCCACTGCCCCTCCTACCACACACGGTTGTTTCCCTGCCTAGCGACACGCTGACAGAGATAGAGGACCACGGGAAATACATATACTGACTCTAGGGCAATAAAATTCTTCTTGTAACTGTCTTTCTCCTACAGGTGGGATACAGAACATTCCCGTTAGAGATGATGTCTGATAGATTAAAATGTGAAAGTATGCTTAATCTTGCTTTAATAATCCTCTGGAATAGCTTGACAATGGTCCGGCCTTTCTAGGGGGAAGAACCCACTCCCGGTGTTCTTAATGTTTCTGTCACTTGGAAGTCACTGCACAATGGTTAAACAGGCCAGAGAACTCCTTATCACCTGGTGTGGGACAGACACGTCACTACTAGAGTACCTTCCATGCTTTAAACAAATGAGCAAAAAAAATTCAAATGTAAAATGCTCTCTTTTTAATTACTAAATTAAGAAAGTTAAACAATTTAAAAATGTAAACTCACAAATAAATCATAACAAAAAAGGAATTAAGATTTCAGAGTTGCTACCCAGTATTAAAAACTTAATAGAAATAGGCTTTTTGATTTGTTGTTGTTAAACATGTAATTCAAGGTTGGTACAAACAGCAACTAAAAATGTAATACTTTTTTTTTCTTTTTTTCTTTTTTTGGTGCATCCCCATGAAATGTAAAGTAGTGCATAGTTATTCCACTGGAGACTTCTTGGACATAGAGAAAGTCATTTCATTAGCAGTACAGGACGTTTAAAACACTTATTTTACAATGGGAAATGTCCAACCCCCACCCTCAGAAGTTTTAGTTGCATGAGAAAGTTTAGCAGGTCGCCATGATTCTAATGCTATGGGTTTTAGACCATTTAAATGTGGTTACAAGGTTTATTAAATAAAAAAAGTTTGAAACATTTCAGCATTCATATTTTTATACAAGAAGTATGTGTGGTATCCATCTTCCAGTTCCCCTGGTAGTTATTGGCCATTTGCTTGCTCCAATACGCTTTTAGGCTTCAAGAACAGATCGCAGTTAAGTCAAAGCAAATACTGGAAACAGAACTTGTGAATTCAGCTCTGGGGCTGCTTGGAAAGAGTCAAAGGAACAGCCATCTACAGGTACAATCATGAACCAAAAAAGTGCAATCCAAATTAAAAAAAAGAAAAAAAAAAGAAAAAAGAAAAAAGGATCATGCTTTGCAAAAGCCAAAAAGGAGGCCACTGGTTTGCAGAATGATACCAGTGCTTTTATGCTGATTTGGCAGTAAAATCCTCACTCTGGGTCCCGAGGCTTTATGGCCCAGGTTGGCCATGGTCTCCACGTTAGCACCCACATGGTGTATGTACAGGGACATATATATTATATATATTCATATTATAAAAAAGAAAAAAAAACCAAACACCTGTCCTGATTGGTTTTTGTTAAAACATGAAAAAAAATTTTATTGTTTTAGACAAAGAGGCCACTTTTGGAAAATAATACTTTTTTTAGTTGAATCAGGTGAAGACAGTTAAAATCACATAGGATTTGCATTTTAAAAAAAGGAAAGCACTAGGGTCGTTGGCACTGGAGTAACTATTTACACTGAACAGAGGTTTGGCCTTTTACATCACATCGATACAATGCATTTTCCAAAAGTCTGAGAAATAACAAGGTTCTGTCTCGTATGCTTCACAGAGGAGGTTCGGATTTGGGGACAAGTGTCATTAATGAGGGCCATGGAAGTTCGTCAGCTTCAGAGTCACATGCAATCTGATCCGGGATGGCTCGCACTGCTCGCGCAGCTGGCTACGGAACTGAAAGCTAATGGGGAGGGGGCGGGGAAGCCTCGCCGAGAAGGCCTCTCTCTGCGGACCCCGGCCTCACAGGTTTTCACCGGGCTGGTACTGGGGCTCTGTGGCGGTGAAGTAGTCTTCCAGGAAGCCCTGCAAGTACTCGAAAGTGGGCCGTTCTTCCGGGTCCTTTTTCCAGCAGTGGATCATGAGCTCGTGGAGAGAGATGGGGCAGTCCTGCGGGCAGGGCATCCGGTAGCCGCGCTCCACCTGCTCCAGCACCTCCCGGTTGTTCATGCCTGCAAGACAAGGCAGTGAGTGCGCCGCACCGCGAGCCCCTCTCTTCCGCTCTGAGCCTGCGCCCCGAGGGCGAGGGCGGGCGTGGGGAGGGTCCAGCGTCGCCCGGGGTAGGGGCGCGAGCGGGGGGGGGGGGTACCCCGGCCCTTGGAGGACGCCGCTGGCTCAGAGGAGCAGGGACTGTGCCGTGGCTGTAGGCGGAAAGCTGGGTGATGCATCTTGAAAGCGTCGTCAGTGAAAGGAGCCAGACACAAAAGGCAACGTAGTGTATGATTTCATTTTTGAGAAGTTCTAGAAAAAGCAAAGCTACAGTGACAGAAAGCAGATGAGTCGTTGCCAGGGGCTAGGGGAGGGGAGTGCCTGCCAAGGGGCTGCGGATGGGAGAGGTGATGGAAACTTTGTGTGTGAGGGGTCAGCCGTCCACGCTGTAAGGGCCAGATAGCAAACATTTGAGGCTTTGTGGGCTGCATATGATCTCTGTCGCATATTATTATTTTGAATAACCCTTAAAAAATATACAAAACAAAAACAGGTGGGAGTTGGATTTGGCCCACAGACGGTAATCTGCCAGCTCCTGTCCTGTATCCTGTATGTGGTGGTGGGGCTGTTTATGCTGTCAAAATTCACCGTGTTCTTAAAATGGTTGAATTCTGTTGTATGTAAATTACAATTCAATTAAACCGATCAAAAACTATGAATGAGGCAGACAAGAAAAAAAAAAAAAAAGAAAAATCCATGGAATGAAAAATACACTATCCTGTGTTTATGGCATCTATAAACTCCATCTCTGAACTTCATAAATTCGTTTGGCTTCTGCCGGGGCCAGCTTTGGGCGCCCCACCAGCTGAGATCTGCCATCGTGTCCCCATGGCTGGGCACCGTCTGGCCCAGTGACCCCAAGGTGCCCCGGGGTTTGGTGACTTTGATGGGGAGACAGGGCGCCTCCAGGGCCCCTGTTTACTGATGACCTTGGACAGGCCATTTATCATTTGAGACCTTTGTGACCCTCTGGGGGAGCTGCCTCATGCTGAAACCTCAGGCTGCAGGGCACAAACAAGAGACCTCTAGGGGAGAAGGCGGCCTCCCTGCCTGGGGCCTTCCTGACAGGGCAGGAAATACCATAGGTGGGGTGAGGTGAATGTCTTGACCCCTCTTGCAATCACTGCCAGACACTCTTCTCTACTCCTTCCTTTTCCTGCCCTGTCGCCTTCTGCCACTGCCCGCCCAGCACTTGTATGTTTTGGCTGCTCCTTGGCCCCAAGCTTGTAATCTGGAAACCTCCCCAACATCTGGCCTGGTTTATTTACAAAATCAAGAACCTGATTTCAAGCCATACAGAAACCTAGATGTCCTCCCCTAGGTCTCAGGGATATCAGCAGGAGACCACAGCATCTGCTCATAGCAGCTCCCTTCAACTCTGGAGGAGCTGGGCCCAGAGCACAACCCCGTTCTGACTTTTGGGGTCTGTTGCCATTCTCTTTGTTTTGTTATTACTTTTGGAACTGGGTTTATCCTGGCTCCCGGGGCTGCCAGCCACGGCTCTGTCAGTCATATGTGTATACGAGTTTTTTGGGATCCTTATTCTCTGCCACTGTAACTTCTTGTGATAAAATCCATATATTATTATTCCTGCTGTGTTGAAGTTGGCCTTCGATGTAGTTATTCTAGCATAACCTTGCTTATGTTTTGGGAGTGACCCTTCGTTTAGTGAGAGGGGTTTAGTGAACCAGCGTGGGCCCCTGCCTCCAGGCCGCGCCTGACTTCCCAGGTGCCCTCTTCAGTTGGGTGTTGGGTCAGCTCTGAGGCTAATTGGCTTAAATCCTCCTCCAGCTGCTGAAAACTCATTTTGAAAACTCGGATGCGGGAGTGGAGGGGGTGGGGGTGGGAGCTGGGAGCAAGCGGAAGACGGTGCCGCTGCTAGCAGAATGTCCTGTGGTGCTCTGGACAAACTGGGGCAGGGACAGGGACCAGCGTTTGCTACCCACCATTCCAAAACCCAACAGGCTCTGGAAACCCAAAGTTCTGGTAACTCACCCGGCAGCAAAACGGGTCTGAACTGACCTCATTTGGCTATAAAACCCGAGGCTGTTTACTGTTTTTATGTATTCACACATACTGCTATAGAAGTGAGAATGTCTTATTTGAATATGGCCTCAGACTCTCGAGGATGTTACCTGACGGATGGTCTATGCACAGTACGGATGTTCTTTAAAAAAAAAGTCTGATTCTTGGGCATATCTGGGCCCAAGAGTTTTGGCTGGGAGGCTCTGGCCTGAGTGATGCAGCGACCACATTCCAGCTGGCCCAGAAAGGTTAGGAAGCCAGCGTCATCCCGTATGAGGACCGGCACTCTCTAAAGCCTTTGCTTTGTGTTTGACTACAGGCCTTGGTTTCGTATCTCAGAAGCCATACGACCTGAACCTGCAGAAATCCTCCCTGTCCTGCCCCTGCCAGGAGCCTGTAGGAACTAGGAGGAAAGACGGGCAGAAGGTCTGAACCTTGGAAGGCCCGATGGGCTCTTCTGGAAGGGGTTTCACCTCCCCCCCACCCTAACCCCCGGGCCCCAAACGCCTTCTAATACTTTAGTCTGGCATTGAGACTGTCCCAAATGGCACCATGGAGTTTAATTAATCATTCTCCTATTGCTCTGTGGAGCTTATGTCAGTAAATGTTTCATTTCATTAAAAAACAAACTACTCAGATGGAAAGACTTCATGTATTTTTTTTCAACTCTTAGTTCAATCTCTGCCAATGGAAAGTTTAATTGGCCACTTGGGTCAGGCCTATTTTTCCAGTGCTCTGCCCAAGTCCCAGACCCAGCAGATAGAGCAACTTGACCCTATCATGTAGCTTCCCCTGAGACAGCCCCCTTCCTGGGCGGAGGTAGCCAGGGGACCCAAGCAGGCCGCCAGCAGGCCCACACCATCAGTCATAGGCCCACTCCTGTCTCCGTCCGCCTCCTTTCCTGCCTGACTCTTTCCTCCCGCTCCTCCTCTTCCTTTTGTTCTCGTGCCTTCTCTCTCCAGACTTCCTCAAAGCATGGGGACCACATGTAACCAATTCCACACCCTGGGCCAAACTGAAACATACCAATGACAGCTTTGCCAGAAAAGTGGGAAAAGAGACAATGCGCGTTCGGCTGACAATGACGGCGCGAGGGAGGATCAGCTCTCTCCCCTCCAGAGCCTGCAAAGCCGAGCTGCGTACCGTACCTTCCCCACCCTGAGCCGTCAGGAGAGGCCCAGAGTGGCTCACTTAGGCTGTTTTGATTCTACAAACAATAGCCAGATTAAGTGGATTGTGTTCTTATTTAAAGAAATAGTATTCTCAGCCATAAGAATTTTGATAAATCATTCCAAGAATTTCTTTTTTTTAAGCAAAAATGGGTTTTACTCTATACATTCCTATAAAGATGAGCTTATTTCATTTTCCTTTTTAGATGGTTTCCTATTTTTGTAACCAAAAGAACCTGTTCCCCTCTTGTAGCCACTTTTCCCAAGACCTAGTACGTGGGAGGGGAAGGCCAGGGACGGGGGATGGGCTACACAGGAGCCTGAGTGCGGGGTGGTTAGAGGAGAGTCTGGAGGGACACGGGGCTGCCAGACAGGAATCTTGTTACCATACTTCCTATCTCCTATCGAGGAAGCAGACAGGGAGGGAGGAGGGCGCTTAGGAATGTTTTTCCCTTTTCTCCCTTTTCATGGGGGGTAATGCTAGCAGAGAAACAGAAAAGGCAGAAGCTTGAAAACATGGCATATGGGCACGTTTTAGGGAAACACTATCATCAACAGTTCGGGCCTCCAGGTTTCCTAGTGGCAGCTGCACTAGAGACCATTTGTCAGCAGGAGGGGGTCTCTCTGCCACCAGGGGTGCCGGACTGCAGGGGGTGTCACAGTCACGAAGCACAGCTGGGTGTGTGCCCTGGTTCCCAACCTCCACGTCAGAGGAGGACCGTGGGGGCTTGGAGGCCAGTGCCACCCCAACCCTGTCCTCTTCCATCCCCACTGTGCAGCCCCTGGCTCTCTGCCCTCTCACTAGATCTGGAAAATGGGCCATTTCAATGGTTCACTCCCATAGGGCACAACTGACTGGTCCTCAGGCCACGGAAGACCCGTGGGGCCTGCTTGCTGGGGTTTGCTTTCCAATTCCTCTTCCCTACATCCTCCACAGGGCCTCTTGTCACCATGAATTTCTGGCTTTCGAACACGGTCGCGGAGAGAGCATCACTTCTAGTCAGTCTGCCCAAGGCCCTGCAGCTGAGACTCTCCAGCCAAGGGACCGCACTCCCTTCCTGTCATTAGGGCCACACTATCGTTACTAAATCATTTTGCTGGCTTCCTCGTGGTTTCTGAATTAGGGTCAAGCGTCTGACGCTCACCGCACGCGGCTGCCCACAATGTCGATTTTCACGTGCGTCTGTTTTCTTTCCCTCTCCCCTACTTTTAGATTTTCCCATTCCTCTCCTTCGAGCTACCTCCTAAGTCCACAGAGACTCCCTCCCTCTTTTCTGTCAGATTCTTTGCAGAAGGGAAAGAAAGCTCATTTCCCCTGGCAGAGCCACTCCGCTACTTCCCACTCTGCACCTCTCACTGAAGACTCGACCTCCCCTGGCCTTCGTTTCTTCATTTGTCAACAAAATACCTCCCCGGTCACTGTGCTTTCACCTCTTTCGAAAATAAAACAAACAAAAATGGTCTTCTGCGAAAGAGGAGGGTTCGGCTTTACGGCTTCCCACGTGTGCAGCTTCCTAATATGGATCCCGGAGGGGCCAGCTCTGCGCCATCAGGCATTTTCACTGGTAGCGGATCAAGGCTGCATCTGGATTTGACTATGCGTTGCAAGAACCTGGATTTTTGTGCCATGGGAAAATTAAGCACTTTCACAATGGGAATGATGTGAGGTTATCAGACATTGAGATTACTTTTGCAAACGGAGCTTTCCATTCAAAGGAAATTAAGCTCTATTGTGCATCGGGCTTTCGTCAGGGGCTCCCCCTTGCTTCTTTGCATAAACCCTGTGAAAAGCTCCATGTGTTTACTCGTCTGTGTCTGCTGGGCAGCGGCCGGGCTAACGCCAGGGGAAGGAGGGCTGGGCTGACGGTGCTTGCTCAGCACGACCCTGTGCTGCAGACCATCACATGCTCCAGTCGGGTTATGAGGCGACAGTCAGAAGGTGGCACATTAGGTCTGGTGAAGGATCAAAGTACAAATTTAGGGCAGATAGATACTGATCAAAGAGTGCAGGCGAAAATAAAGGAGTGACTCTGAGAAGGCCTGCTAATGTCCAGTTCTCTTTCTCTGGCCTCATTTGACCAGATGGCCTCGGGGCAGCTGTTTTTATTACGCCCACCGTATTAACAAATACAGAAATGACTCAGGGGCCATCGTACAGAAAGATTATTTGAAGTTGGTCATGCAGTATCATGAAGAACTCCCTTGTCCCAGAAAAGGAGAAGTGAGGAAGAGGGTGAAGGTGTCCACTGGGAAGGCCGTGGAAACACTGAGCTGAGAATGAAGGGCAGCGGAATGCAGGACTCAGTATAGTGGAAAGTTCCTCTCTGGCTGCCCTCTCCGCTTGCCTTCTCCCCTGCTTCTCACCTCTCACCAGCCATACTGGCCAAGAGAAACCTTGTAGGGAAAGGTGGCAGCATGACTCCTGGGCACTCCAGGCAGGCTTCCCTCTCTGGGGGAACTCAGGAGCTCAAAGGAGAAGCCCTGGGGGCTGTGGACGGGGGCAGGGAGGGCAGAGGACAAAGCATCCTTGGCTGAGGGTAGAGGTTCCATTCTGCTTCCCATTTTCCTGGCTGGAGAGTCTAATCTTTCCCTACCCCAGGAAAAATCTGCTCTGTCGGCATGCTGAGCATAGCAGGAATAGTAAGACTGCAGGTGATGAGAATGGGTTGCCGAATGCAGAAGAATATATGTCTACGATTCAGGGCTGTAGGGTATCTGAGTGGGGCAGAGGGAGGAGAAGGGTGGGACTTCTAATTCTCTAAGGAAGGTGGCTTCTAGCTTCACTAATTTCCCTTGCCTCTTCAAGTCACTGTCAGGTGATGGGATATAGTCACGAAAGCCAGGCAGCTGTCACTTACTAAAAGATTTCAAAGTGCTTCAAATGCATGGATAAATGTGATGTGCTTAAGAGAATGCTCCTGCTTTGCTAGATCCTGCCAAATTCACAAAGCAGGTGTTTAGCTGCGAGCCAGGGCACGGAATGGCCAGGACAGTCTGCCTAGAACGGAACTGGAACGTGGTGTTTCAGCCGACCACAGTGTCAATTTCCCAGAACAACTCCGAGGACAGAGGCTATCTCGTGGCTGGGACAATCCATGCTATATTTATGTGTGGAGATGATGAAATAGAGTTAAAAGGCTTTGCGGGTTATCAAACTAAAAAAAAATCTTGTTTTAAAAACCTCATAGGCATCATTTTTTTTTTTTTGCTATCCCGTCCTTCTATCCATCCATCCACGTGCTTACACTTCTTGAAAGTCTACTATGGGGCAGACACTGCTGGGTACTGGGAATATCTAAAGGAGCTCCTGTCCCCTCAGAGATGCTGGGAATTATAGACACAGGGATAGGGGCTTTAACAGAGATGTACCGGGTGTCACGGGAGCAAGCAGACAGGGCAAGTCATTTGGTATGGACATAAAGAAAGCTACACAAAGGAGGTGATGTCTGGGTTGGGCTTTGAAGGATTCTGAGGCAGACAGTAAAGCCGAGAAGAGCGATTCACATCAGAGGGACAGCTCAGTGTGATGGTTGGGGGTGGCAAGGGAGAAACCATGCCAGATCATGTCACTCTCCCACTCAAGCCCCTCAGTGAGTCCCCATCTCACTAACAATGAGAGCTAAAGTCCTCACAATGACCTAGGAAGGCCCTATCTGATCTCCCCAGGGCCTCTCAGACCTCCTGATCCCTCTGTTCCAGCCACACTGTCCTCCCTGCTGTTTTCTGAGCCGGCTTCCTCCAGGTCACCCTCCCAGTGAGGTCCTCCCTTGCCACTTTCCATCCCCTTCCCCGTTTTACTCTTCTCCCTACCCGTTACCACCAGCCAATACAGAACAGAGTTTGCTTATTATCTTTGTTTATTGTCTGTCTCTTCCAATAAGAGTAAACACTAACGAGGGCACAAGTTTTTGTTTGCTGGTTCAGTGCTGTACTCCCGGTGCTTGAACAATACCTGGCATACAGCAGGTGCTCAATATATATTTGTGGAATGACTCAAAGTGTACCCCTCCCCCCCACCCCAGGAAAGAGTTACTAAGGGTCATGCAAACTTAAGGCTTCTGGAGTTCATCTAGAAGGAGAAGGGAAGCCACAGACGTTTTTAACTAGGAGAGCAAGATAACTGGGTCTCTGTTTTCTGGGATAACAACCCTGGTGGTGACAGTGAAAGAATGGGTGAGGGGGCAGGAGAAACCGAAGCAGGAAGTCCCATGAAGAGGTCACTGCAGAGCGGATGGCAGCCTGACACAGGGCAGTGGAGGCAAAGAGCAGAAGAAGGATGTGAGGGAGGGTTTGAAGGTGCCTAACTCTGATTGTCTGCATCAACCCCAGAAAACTCCTTTCGTGTAAGTGTTGTCATTTCTCACGTTCAGCAGTCCACCAGTATAGAATCTGTTCTAATCTCCATGCAAAGAATGGTTCTGCACCTCAGCTCACGGAAAAGCAAGGCCTAGAATGTGTTCGAGTCCGGCTGCTGCTGGGGAATCGGTAAAGCGGAGCTGTTCTCTGGAACTGTGTGTATCTCTGTGACACATCTTGGAAGCAACCTTTGTCTGGGAGGGTGTGGAGCGAGCGACTCCCTTCCCTTCCGCTACCTCCCTGTTCATCTTGGTGTCACATTTCAGTACTTTCTTCTTTGGCTCTAACGCTGTCATTCAATTGGAGATTGTCCTTCTTCCCTTCCTTTTAGTCCATTCCTTTTACAAAACTTGCTAACTAACCAGCAGGCCCATGTTTCATTGTCTCCTCAACCCTTCTGCTCTTCATGTGGTCACACATCACATACTCCACTCTAAGCTCCTTCTCTGATTCTTACTTCTGGAACTCCTTTCATGCTGCGCAGAAATGCCTGGAAAGCTTTACGAACCCATGGATAAGTCACCTCCCTTCCCTTGACCTCCATCCTCGTCTACCAGCCAAAGTCCCTTTCCTCTGTGTGAAGGTGACAGAAGGTCATGCTCAGGTATGCTAGAATTCAGAAAAATACCGCCACCTACTGTTCTTGAAAAAAGAATTACTTAAAAACACAGTCTAGCCAACTGAGAAATTCTGGCATGGAGGTGTCAGGATGGAAGGCATGATGGATGGGGACTGGGAGTCCGTTCCGGGGTACCCCCAACAGGCACAAGGATTCAGCGCGGCAGAGAAGAAACGCCTGGGCACACACTGACTGACGGGGCCACATCAACAGTGAGAATGCAGAGAGGAAGGTCCTTCCTTTCACAGTGACGTCTGGATGAAGCTTAATGACACTGTGCCTTAGGAACCGTTATCCTTCATTAAGGTAATAGTCCTGTAATTGGAATTCCTCTGTAAAAGCCTCTCCCTCAAGAAGAGTTTGCTGTGAGATCCAGAAGTCCAATTAAATAGGATTATAACTATGTTAAAAAATAAAAACAAGAAGCCCCCATGGCTATGAATAGGCCTGGGAACAATTTTCTGTGGCTGTTTGTGGCTGAGACGCTGCTCATGTCACCCGCCCACTGACACAGCCTCCCCTGGCTGCTGCTGCTGCGGACCCGCCTGGCCCCAGAGCCTCCCTGTGGCAGCGCATGAGGCCCCACGACGATGACGATGATGACGGGCTCTGGCCAGCCTTTCCAGCTGCATATCCAGGCTTCACGTCACGGCCCTCAAATTCCTTCTCCTGCAGCTCCTTGAATAAGCTCTGTCCTCCTACGCTTTGGTGCCTTCCCATATGCCAGCCCGTACCCAGGACCTTCTTCCCTCTTCCTCGACTTGAGGAAGAAACCCTGCCAGCCTTTTCCATGAAGCTTCCCAGACACAACCTGCCCTGTTACCTCAGAGAAGCAGGGCGGCTCGCCAGCCCCCGGCATGTCAGCAGCCGCTCAGAGTATGTAACTCCCCGCAATCCAGGGGACTTAGTTCTCACTGCAAACTCCCTGCCACCCTCACAGGACTCTGGGGGAAAGGCCCCTCTGCAGACACCCGTATCACGTGTCCCTGACCCCATTATCAGAATTAAGATTCGAGGCGCACAGGGAGTAAATTCAAGTAATTTATCCCATGAGGATGATACCCTCTAATAATAAATAAGTATCAGAAAAGACTGATTTCTTCCTGAACCTGATGCATATTTTATCTATCTGACTGTAAATTCCATGAGTGCAGGAACTAAATTTGTTTATTTGCTCATTGTTCTATATCTCCAGCAACCAAAACAGTGCCTAGCTCCAGGAAGGTTTTAATCCGTCTCCTCAGAGTGTGAATGTCTTACTTGTACTTACTTCCCAGGTAGAGCAAAACGCCCAGCACAGTTCACACTCATGGACGCTATGCTGAATGAATCTTGGTGTGAGTTATAAAATGAGGCCGTTTTCCTTCTGCTAAATCCAAACTTGGGCAAAGCCCCTCCCTCAGAAGCACACACCTGCCTGCCTTCTCTGGGGCCCCAGCCTCTGCCCCTTTGTCTTGGTTTCTGTGTGCAACCCTGAGGAACAAAAAGGGGCTTTGTGTCACTGAAAGGAAAGCCTTTACAGAAACACAAAACAACGTTAACCTTTTCCCCTCCGTGGCATTCCACACACCGGCTGATTGTAAATCTGGGGGATCCAGGGAGAAATTCGCTCAAAATTCAGGCAAAAAAAAAAAAAGTGCCTTCATGTCTTCAAAACCCCCGGACCTGCACATTTCCCCCCTCAGGAAGCGACTCAAAAATGCCCATGCTGCTCTCTAGACCCCTCGTGGGTCTCCTGCCATGCTGGCTGGCGGCTCGAGGCGTGTCTGCCCACCCGTGCGTGCGGGGAGCAGCCGCCACCAGTGCATCAATAAAACTGACTTCCACCCGCGTCGCCAAACGCCAAACGCTTCAGAGACAGGCAATTTTGTTCATTTTGTCTCGGTGCCAACCTGGCTCTCTTAGGAGTCTCAAGGCCATGCCAACCTGAAAAGAGATCCTCTCTCCTCTGCATTCTCCGAAGATGACCAGAAATAATCATAAAAAACGAACAAAGGGATTACACATTAATCTGCCCTCGCTGTCTCCTCTGACTGCAAAGATAGAATTACAAACCCAGGATTTGCAAGAGACCGCAGTTCCTCATTAATCTCCACTATCGTTTCTATCGTGGCTTTTTTTTTTTTTTAAGCTCCTTTCTTAGGCAGGGAATGAGGGGGAGCTATGTTCTTTCTTCACTCAACAGTAACTGAAAAATATGTCCTTAACATTTCAGAAATCAGATTGTCCACGTGCTATAGTATAACCACTAAAGCGTGGAGGTGAAATGGCACGAGTGTCCTTTGCATCAGCATCTGTTGAAATTAATGAATTTAAGGGGCATAATCTAAATCTGTGGTTTCTTTGAAAAGCATGAATCTGACAGTCCAGAAAATTTCCAGAGCCTAAGGATCTCCAATTTCTTTACCTTACACTTGCTTTCATAGGGCATATTTTGACTGTTCGGATGGGCAGTGCATGGCCTCAAAACTGCATTTCGCATGTGCCTCTGCTCTCTCTGGCCATCTGGAGCTGGGGCCTGCATGAGAGCAGGTCCTGGCATTTTCCTGCCAGGTTCACTCCATGGGTCAATGCTACAGTGTAATCAGAAAGCAGTGGGGGCTTTTCTCCTTCTCTTTCCTGCAAGTGTCTGCAAACTCTCTTTGGGTGAAGCCGTGCCAGAACCATCGTTCCTCCAAGAGCCACGGCTGTGCGCCCCTACCGAGCGAGCACAGACTCCACCTGGGGTGGAACTGGGGTGGACTGCAGCGCTCACACTAGCTGCTCTTTGCACGAGTCCTGGCACGCCATGCACGGCAGCTGCTTGTCTACGTGATGTCAGTGGGTGCTCCCAGTTCTGCTTTTCCCTGGCTAAATACCTGTCCATGTTCCTCAAACTCATGCTGGGCAGAAAGTTGAGGATGGGCTTAGAAGGCAAAGTGTGAAGAGAGCCTCCAATCAGAGGCCCCTCTCGGCTAGGTCCCACTCTTACCTGGGTATGGCACTCTTCCTTTGGTGACCAGCTCTGTGAGTAAGATTCCAAAAGACCACACGTCAGACTTGATTGTGAACCTCCCATACAGGGCTGCTTCGGGGGCTGTCCACTTAATGGGGAACTTTGCACCTGCAGAAAGAACATGTGGTCACTCGGCAGGCGGAGAGCATGGTACAGGGGATGGGGTTGGGGGAGGAGTGCTAGGAAGTTCGCAAAGGAGGATGGGAAGGCAGCAAACAAGAATGGACTACACAACTGAGCAGCTGAGGGGTCTAGTCTTGGCTCCGGGGCCTTAAGCAAGCTAGTCTAATTTTATTTTTCCCATCAAAAGGTTGGTGTTCAAAGCCCCTCAAAGTTCTGGCTTCTAGAACTTGAATCTAGGACCACACTGAATGTCACAGGATTGGTCTGGATGTGGGGCTGACTTGTGATTTAGGAAACTAATTTTATATGTTTTTTCCTTTGCTTTGAAATAATGTCATATTCTAATTGATACATATAGTATTAAATCATAATGCTACTCTCACGAATTCTTTGGTAGAGAAAACCACAGTATGCTCTTATGAGGAACACAGAAACCATATCCAGCTACCACACTTCTCCCAAGGTGAAGACAATTTGCTGTAGTCCATGTATTTTGTAGAAAGGCGCTCTATTTCCCAAGGCCTTCAAAATCCATGGCAGAGAAATGATTTCGCCTCTGTACTTCCCTCCACCTTTTACCCCCATCACTGACAGTGCCCATCCGTACTCCTGGGACAGCTTTTTCTTCTGTACTCTATGATCCCTTGCTTACCTCCCTACCTTTCTCCTACCGGCCAGAGAGTGTACTATTTACTGTTTTTTTTAAAGAGCAGTCTTGCTTCAGTGACTATCTTATGAGTTTGATTTCTCAAGACCAAACAACAAATTCATGCCCAAGTCCGTAGAATCTTTTCTTTGAAATTTCTCAGATCATTAAAAGAATCCTCTCTCTAATCCAAAAGGAAGGGTGGCATCCACCCTGCTCTTTATAAGGCTAGATGTTGTATACAGGGAATTAAAATTGATTCAGCAGCCTGTGCTCTCACATATAAAGCTCAGCAATTATAAAGCAGTTCCAGAAATTTCACTGAACAAACTAAAAGAAAAACACAAGGAATTTTTATTACTGATGTAAACACAATTATATACTTAAAGCATGTTAATTTTACTTAGGACTCCTAAAAAAAAAATCATACAAAGGCTGACAGAATCAGAAATTTTCATAGTATCTTCTACGGAAAGTCACAATATGCAAAAGTGGCAAATAATTAAAATCTTTAAATTAGCACAGTTTTAATAACGAGAGGTATGATAAATTACAGCAATTAGATTTTTGTTTTAAGCACAGTACATGATAATGTCTTTAGCAAATCTACCCTGGCATTTTCTGGCAATATAATTTTCCTCTCCATCTCTTTTATGCCAGCGTGAAATGAAAGTTAAAAAATCCTACTATTTCATTATGTGGCATCTCACATTTACATTGGAGCAGAGAATTTATTCTACAGTTTTCTTTTCCTTTTATGCGTGGAGTTATTTTTAATTAGCTGTATTTCTCAAGCATAATTATTTCTATCTTTTCATAATTATTTCTATCATGATTCCACACAAGGCCTGGTATTCTCCGAACAGTCGTTTTGTTTTTAAAGTTTCTTTCAAAGCGTTCTGCTGTGTGAGAACCTACCCTCGAGCATTCTGTTCATGCAGCTTTGGACTCTGAGCCACTGGGATTAATGTGATAGATTTTCTTCAGTGTTGAGAACAGACTTTGCCCTGGACCAGACCTCAGCTGGAGTTCTCTTATTTCAGAGAATTAAAGGTATATTAAATTCATTCCTATTTAAACTATCTCTTGAGCCAAATGGCTTGGAAATCTATGTCAATCTTGAAAGCAAAAAGAACTTTCTTTTCTCCCCTGTGCAGATACAAATCCTGTAAATAAAATGACAAGCAAAAGGAGCCTTTCTTCCCTCCTTGGAATCATCCGACATTCGTGACGGTGTGTGTGTGTGTTGCTGAAAGCAAACTGTTCAAAATTTGGATAAAGTCATTTTGGATTTTCTAAGAGAAGACTTCATAATTTGAGGTTAACAAAACCCCCAAAAATGTCAATATATGGGCCCATCGTGCTAGTCGGCTTTATTGTTTTCTCATTACATCATCTACGACAAGAATTATAATATGTAAACCTTCAACAAATACATTCAAACAAAGGCTGGAATGGATCCATGATAGGAAACCATTTTGGATATGTGCTTTGAGACTTATTAGCAGGAGCTTTCGTAAATAAATTTATTTTACATTAGTTTTCTTTCTAAAATAAGCAATATATTTACACCTGATGCATCTTGGAAGAAAAAGAAAGAACATCTTTGTCCAATCTCTACTTCTTTTCAGTCTTAAACAGCAGCCACTGTTGACAAAAGAAGCTTCTCTAAAGATAACGGATATTTTCCTTTTCAAGGCAGAAAAAAGGTTAATAAATTAAAGCAGCGATAATCTGTTAATCATTAACTACGCTTTCAACAAAAGAACTGATGGATGTCTGCTCTTTTACTCATCTCATTACCTCTACTTCCTCTTGCCTTGATTTCCTGTCTCCTGGGGGTACAGATGCAGCTCCAAATGGTTTATGGTGGTGGTTAGGGGGGTGGGGGGTGGGGTCTCTGTCCAGGGTCGGGCAGGTGGCACACTGCAAACCCTAGTCTATGAGAACAGCATCCCTAGGGCTGCCTGGAATACCACCTACATATCCCCACAGGAGGCCCTGCGGGGGGGCTGCGGAGCTCTCGCCTCCTGTGAAGTCAAGAAAACGCAGAAACCTGGAAGGAAGGCTTTCCGGGTGTAAACACAGCCTTTCCCTTGAAAATAAAGTTCTGTCCCCTCACATATTTTTTGAAGATATCATGACAGGCAGTGAAAGTTAGGATCAAAGTTGTCTCCTAGGCAGTATAGATTTGTAGTGAAAAGGAGATAGGGTCCAGAGGCCTCTACTACAATGAACTTGGCCCTACTATATAACCAACTGATTCGCTCTTCTTGAAATTCTCCTGTTTGGGAGCAGGATTTAGAGGCCAATGCGATTTCTTCTCCTCTGTATTTTATCAGAGGAAACGTAGCCAACTGCAGGTAGGATAATCTATGTCACTGGTGTCACGGGCTTTGGAGGACACAGAAACTCAGTGAACTTGTTCAATGTTTAGATGAACCAAAAAATAAAGGAATTTTCATCACTCTAGTGTTGATTTCTGAGTAAATTACTTTAACAGTTTAGGGTTCTTTGAGGCCAACAGACAGAGGCCATACATGATTCATATGCATTTAATGCACGGACTTGAAACCTCTTTCCACTGTTTTTCAGGTAGCGTCTGCAGAGTTTGGGCTTGCCAGGGGAAAGCCCTTGCTGAAAGCCTGGCTCGGTGCTGTCCCGGAGGCCCAGGTCCCGGAGCCACTGTCTGGACTTGCATCATTTACCTTCCTGTACTCCTAGTGAGGGCCAGAGAGCCTGAGGCCGAGCCATTTTCTGTGGAGGGTAAACATGCCGGTGTTTTAAATAATAAACTGTCACCGACATCTCCATTGTGTTTCTCTAGATTCTGCTGAGATGTGAACTCAGTAGTTGTGAGCTCTGTGTGACGACGGGGGACAGTACGCCCTCTCTTGGCTCCAACCACTCTCCCGACTCCCGTGTCACCTGCGTTTGGTCACCAGATGGGCCCTCCCTCCTGAATTCCTGATCTGTTTAATGGATTCTCTCCTCTCTGTCTCTGCCAGGAGGCCTCAAAGGGCCTCACAAACACAACATCCAAAATTCGCCTTCCTCAGAATTCTTCTTTCTTACCGTTTGTTGCCTTGTAAACTGCCCAGCTGATGCGACTGGAATGCCGAGAATCCTCCTTATCTGAGTGCTGGGTCTAACCACCCATCACCTGCCCTCACAGGGCATCGCACGGCCTGCCCAGGGAAGGAGGTCAGTCCACCTTCCCTGTGTCCTCCTCGGCCCCTGCTGCTTTATCACTCTCCAGGCTGAGTCCACTTCACTGTGAATGTGTCCGGGCATCCTCACTACCCTCACTCCAGTCCTCACTCGCTCCCTGTCCCCAGCCTGCACTCCTGCAAGGGGCCTTCCGGCTGGGCCCACGTGCACAGTCTGGTCCCTCCTCCCTCCTGCTCCAGCGGCTTCCTGTTATCCTGTCCCCCTGCTTGCCCCCCTACCCCCACCGCCATTGCCCTTCTCCGATTTCCTTCCTACCTGCTGCAGGGCCACGGGGCAGGCTCTTCCCTTTGCTGAAGTCCCTACCCCACGGCTAACTCCTGCTCCTTGGTTCTTAGCCTAAATGCTATGTGCACAGGGAGCCTTGGCTCGAACACTAGGACTGGGGTTGCTTCCCTAGCACTGTGCCCCCAGAGCCTCTTGTTCTTTGTGGCCACTACTATTCAAGGGCAGACGAATCCATCAGTTGTTTGAAGCACGCCTCTCTCAAGAGATAGAGACTGTCCTTGAGGGCAGGAGCATGTCTTTCTGGATGGCCACCTTACCTCCTGTACGGAGACCAGTGCCTGGTGCACAGAAGAAACCAGATAAAGGCGTGTTGAATGATGGAGAAACTGGACAGCTGCTCAGCCCTTCCAGGCTGAACCACCACAGCCCCTCAGGAGGCTTGTTATTAGTTCCCTGCTCTCTGGCGGGTCCTCTCCTTGTCCTCAGTGACTAGTGTCACTGCCTGCCACCATCTGGATGCCCTTATAAGGGTCTCACCAGTGCCGACTGCAGTAGAAGAACATCTGTCACACGCTCATGCCACTTAGAAACACCGGCAAAACCCTGTGTTTTTACTGCCAAATGAAGTGTGGAGTGAATCTGAGGCGAAAGGAGCCCCAGACTTTGCTGGGTGAGGAGCGGGGGGCCTAGATCACTGGAGCTGCAACTGGGGGGCTTATCTCAGCAGAAAGCCTAGGTGGCCAGAGGCCTGCGGAGTGTTCACACTAAAACAAAGTGGAAAATCCTTTTCTGAATAGAACGAGATGAAGCAGGTAACTGGATGCCAATCACTCGACCCCTGGGCCCCAGTCTTTCTCGGGTAAAATAAAGTTAACAGTCATCCAGGCTATAGGTAGGGGAAAAGAGAAGGCTGTGGATATATTCAGTTATCAAAGTTTGCCCACACAGCAGCATCAAGCCCCCACCACCGCGGGCTGGTTCTGTTCTCTCTTATATTTCTGAGTTTTCCCCACGTGCCTGGCACCATACCTAGTGCTAGGGATGCAACAGTGAGCTCGACCTCTGGCTCTCATGGAGCTTGCAGCTCAGTCTGGAACGGAGAGAAAATAAATGAGTGGCCATTATATATGTCGGGCAGTGACAGATGCTATAAAGAAGAATAAAATGGGCTACAAGGACAGATTTTATGGGGCTTTGCAAGCCCCACTAGAGTCTTTGGATCCTATCCTAAGTGTGATGGGAAGCCACTGGGGCTTGTGAGCAGAATAGGATGACATCCCACCTCATTCTTTTTCCTTGTCTTTCAAGTGCGGAAGATGACATATCGTTACCTTGAGAACGATTTATGATGAGAAAGAGCGTGTAAAGCATTTTGACTTTTCAACACTCTTGAGAAGCATCATGACATTTCAAGGCCCATGGGTGTCTCTTAGCAATGAGCATTGGGTAGATTATGCTTCTGTTGTCACTTCTGACGTCATGTTTGTTTAACTTGTGGCTATAGTCACATCTGTGCTATTTTAGCACACTTTCAGTTTAAATAATACAATAATCTCAGCAACAAAGGAGTAAAACTTAGCATACTCCAATACTTTGCAAAGCTCGAGCATTTCTATGAGAAATGAATTAATTATCTCCTCTGAATTTATTCTTCTCTGATGTCCTTCCTTCCTTTCGAAGTCTTTCTTGTGTCTCTGCTTGAGGTTCTTCTCCATCCTTTACTTGCTAATTGCGAGTGTCTGAGAGGCTACAGTGTTGGGACTCTTTCCTCTCTACTTATTCCCTTGGGAGACACATCCTCTCTCATGACTACCCCTGCCCATCATCTCTGTGTGAATAGTGCTGGAAACACTACACAGACTCTGTTTCTCCTCGGAAGTCCCAGTTCTTGATTTGCCAATGTCGAAGGGATAAATCCTCTAGGGTGTCCCACCTTTATCTCAAATGTGGCAACCATGAATCCAAATTCATTATTTGACTAAATCATCTTACTATGAATAAGACATTATAAAGGAGATTCTTGTACTAGGTGGAAAATTTTACTAAATGACAGATCTGACTTAAAAAGCTTGTTCTCACTTTAATATTTTAGGATGCAAATGGAGTATATATATATATATATATTTTTTTTTTAGTATCCCTTTTCTGGGGGTCAGATCATCATTCTGCCAGGCTTCAAAGTGGGGAAAGCCAGCTGAAACTTTTCCCTCTCCTCAAACCTCTGAGTTAATCCATCATCAAGGTTTCTTTTCTTCCTCTCTCTCTTTTTTTAGTAAAAAAAGAGAGCCCCAAAGTAGGGCTCAAGCTCATGACCCTGAGATCAAGAGTCACATG
Source organism: Potos flavus (assembly GCA_028534135.1). Taxonomy (NCBI): domain Eukaryota; kingdom Metazoa; phylum Chordata; class Mammalia; order Carnivora; family Procyonidae; genus Potos; species Potos flavus. The sequence continues at coordinate 44,446,910 of CM052886.1, read as the reverse complement.
CTCTACTGACTGAGCCGGCCAGGCGCCCCGTATCACCAAGGCTTCCTGTTTCCCTGTTTGACATGTCTCTCACATTTGCCCTTTCTTGTTTAAGCTCTTTGCTGAAACTTGTCTTGGGTCCTTGTCCCTCTGATCAGTCCTCCTGTCACGGTTCATGGATCGTGCCCTGCCATCAGCTCATTGTCCTTCCAAGGATCACTTAGACTTAGACTTAGACTTCCAAGGAGTCACTTACTCAGCTTCGTAATGTTCCCCTCACCAACTACTCCCCACTGCCTCAAGGCAAAATCCCCTGCCTGGTTTTCACGCCCATGTATCTAATCAACTTCAGCTCTTGCAACCCCAAACACATCTTCTCCTCTGGTCTGCTTTCCCAGAACCTGTACCCTGCCCTTGGTGTAACCAGACCTGCTTCTTCTTAGCTTGTTCTAAATGTCTTCTTACCTTCCACCTGCTCAGCTGAAGCGTACTCATCTCAAGTCCCACCTTCCTCATGAAGTCATCTGTGATTACTTCAGCCTTCACTGATCTCACCAGTGCACTCGGAGCCAATCTTATAAATCACAGTTCAAAGCTTGACAGTAAGAGCCACAACAAGAGCTCCGTACATACTGAGTGCTTGCTAAGCGTCAGGCATCATGCTAAGTACTTTCTACGCAGGAGGCAGATGCCAGTAATGGTCCTGCCCTCCAGATGAGAACACTGAACGCAGAGAGGGAAAATGATTGGCCAAAGAACATGTGGCAATGGCGGAATTGGGATTTGAACCAAGAGCTTCAATGCCATATCCCATGCTGTTGTGCCCAGTCCCCAACATGTCCTTCTGCTAGTTCTGCTGGCGTTATTTTTTATCTTCTTAAGTAGAATGTAAATCCTTTGAGGTTGGAGACCATGTTCTATACTTCCCTTCCTTGACAGTACCTTGCCTAAGGCTGCTTAAAGAGCAACTGCTCAACAAATCTTTAACTGGCTAACGGCAATTTATCCTAGTAATTTGTCCAATACTGTGATGGCCAAACAAATTCTCTTATTTACACAGATTTAATCAAGCCAAAAGAAGAAAAGAGTGAACACACAGCAGTGTAACGAACTAGTAATTGTTCTCACTCTTTGTGTTATAGGAATAAAATCATCCTTAGCATACTCTGGTATGGTCTGACAGAATGCTCTTGGTTTTTCAGTGAAAACAGGAAGACCAGTTAAATTCATTAAGTCAGGATGGCTCATCCCAATCCCCAGGATCCATTCCAGTTAATGGAGGTCCTAAATCCCCAGTGGCCAGGCAAGCTGTTTCTTTGCTTTGAACGGAATCAGTTCTCACTTGATTTGGTTACTTACTACACTTTATGCATCTTCATGCATTAAGATGATGGCAGTGGCTTTGGAGATAGTCAAATGGAAATGGCTGAGACTTCCACTCCCACGTCTACCTCCTGCACTAAGTGTATGCAAGGTGGCCAGGAAGCAGGGAGAAAATGCTCTTCAAAGTGAGAGTGCAAAGGGGCCCACCCTGTGGGCTGCACTGCGATGGAGGGCTCATTTGTGAAGGCCCAGGATGGCCATTTACGAAAGGAGCTCTCCAAGTCAGCAGATCTGGGCTTGCACATTCGATCTGCTGGGCTACCATTTAAAACCTCCCCCAGGCTCAGTCTCCATGTCTGTAAACTGGGACGATGATGACCTCACGAGCTTGTGGCGAGAATTATGAATAATGTAAGGGGTTCAGCACAGCCTTTGGCACCTTGTGACAGCTGCATAAATGCCAATCATTATTTTATTTGGACAGTAACGCAAAGGCACGGAGTTGCGTCAGGCTAGCCAAGGCTCCCCAAACTTTAAGAGAGGGAAAGAGCATGAAGAAAACCCAGTGCGCTCATCCCTCAATTACTGAGAACTTACTGAGCGTCTCCTTAGCCCCCGGCACAGGGGGAGAGCCTCCTGAGAAAACCAAGCGTGGGTGTACTTCCTGCAATAAGCCTTTCCAGGCAGCTGGGGAGACAGAGCTCATAGGCAAACCCAAGAGACAGCTAAATAAACGGCGGCATTGGCTTTAGGAAAAAGAGGGCTCAGGAGAGAGGGAAAGAGGAAGCGCATAGGGAATGAGGGCTCTGGGTAGAGGTGGCCACACTGAAATGCTGCAGTGTGACCCTGCGGTTCTCCCTGGGAGGGGCTCAGCTTGGAGGAGGCCTGCGGGGGGTGGGGGGGGCGGCCAGCTCACATTATTGGGGGTGGGGGCAGCTCACATTATTGGCTCTTGGTGGAGAGCTGGGCTGTCAAACCTTTTTTTTTCCCCCGTGACCAGGCCAATTCCATAGCCCTGTCTCAGAAAACATCCCCTCTGGCTAAAAAACTGGGCCAAGGTGGAGGAGGCAAAGCCATTGTGGAATAAAAGCAGCCAAATCCTTCCTACAGAGACTACAGTGGTGCCCTGATAGCATTTTCAAGGGGGGAAGGCATTCGTCTCAACAACAGATGCTGCTTTTCTGAACTAAAGATCCATCCAGGGTCCCCTTTAATTAGAAAGCCACAAACTCTGCAAATTATTACATCCAAAATTAAATAATGAGCAGTACTTCGACTTTAAAGTTACCCGGCGGAATAAAGGGAAAGAAATCACACACCAGGCCAACAACAGGAAGCTGACTACATTGGCCGGGAGGGGTGACAAGGCAGGACTAGGACGGGATATCCTGTAGAAGTGGCGAAATCAAAGCTGACCTGACCTGGAACTCTCCGGTTATTCAAACAAAACAATGATTTCAAACCCAATAAAACCAGGCAAAGCAAAACCCAGATTTTTCACACTAGGCCGAAGGAATGACTTTCAAATTTCCCAAACATGTCTAGAGTAATACAACTGTGTGTTTTCCAGTTATTCCTGGTGACACATTCTGTCAAAATTTCTACTTTAAGTTCGTAAGATTTTAGCACCATGTTTCAAGAGTAAAAGTAAAGGAGAGGTACAGGGCACAATGAAGTCACGAGATGTTTCATCTGAAATGCATAATGGTGAGCCGGGAATCTGAGCAGGAAGGAAGGAGGCTATGAGGAGAAGGAGGAGGAGTGCTTTCCCATCAAGGATGTGGGTGGAGGAAGAACAAATTTGGCCAAGGAAGACAAGAACCAAGGTCCAGAGGCAGGGCCTGGACACACTGTCCAGACAAGGACCGATGAGCTGGGCGCGGATCCGAAGTCTGGCGTGGCCGACTCCAGGGAAGGGATAGTCAGGCTGAGAGGGGGGAGGAAAGTCTCCAGGGAGGCCCAGAATGGAGGACCAGACAGAGAAGGGCGCGAGGTCCACGGGTGGGTATTGAAAACCTAATCCAGACACCCAGCTGCCAGGGAGAATGGAGGATGAGGTTGCAGCCAGGGCACCAGGCCTGGCATCCCGGAGCTGAGGAAGGGCAGGCAGGAGGTGAACCGGAAAGGGCAGCGCAGCCTCGTGGGGGAGCCAGCAGGCGAGGGAGGCTGCTCTGGTGGCTTGTCTCCCCACCACCCTCTTCCCAATGGTGACCACTGGCAACTCAGGAGAACTCTCCCCGGCAGCACAAAAGACCGCGATGCACTAGCATCTCCCGAAATCAGGGGTATTTGGTCCCCTTCCTTTCAGGGAGGAAATCTAAGAACCACCAAGAGGACTTTGCTTGTAGACTGCATTGGGGGAGGCTTGTTTAAGTGGTTCTCTTGGGTGGAAGTGGGTAAAGGAGGAATCTTGCTAGCTATTCTAGAACTATTCTAGAACCAAGGACCCTTTCAGCTTTCCAAGAGCCAAAAGAGAAGCAAAATCAGAATAAAGATTCTGATTCACAGTCCCAGTCGGATGGACACTACCTTTGTGGACTGTTATCCAGAATAACAGACAAGAAAGCAGTGTGTCGGGCTCTCTAACCACGTTTATGCTGCTGTTCAGGGTGGTGGGAACTCAGACCTAAATAATACACTGGTGTCTGGGATGCCGCTCCACACAAATTATTCCAAGAACCCAGGGCCCCCCCCCTCCCCCCAGAAGGGGCAGCAGGCCTGGTTCATTCTGACATCATGCTACAAAGTACACTGGGCGGCAAGGACAAGCACTGGGGTGGGGGAACTGCTTGGGGACAGCTGGTGGTCATATTGAGGCTTTGGCGGGAGTTAGCAAGAAATCAAAGGAAGAGAGGATATCCAGAAGACAATAACCACTTTGCAGCTGCTTTTTCCAACTGCCCCCACACAGTGCCTGTGCCACTGGGGAAACCAGCCTGATGCTGCTGTGTGCCTTCCTTCAGCTGCAAGAAATGGAGGCTTCCAAATGTGGGCAGTTTTCATTGGCACTGCCTGCCCCTATCATCCAGATGATGCAAATGAAGGAGTTCCTTCTGCCAGCAAAGCAAGACGAGGAAGCCAAGTGACAGTTTTTTGATGTTTGATGGCAGTCTGCAGTTCCTATTTACACACTTTAAAATCACAGAGGGTGACCATCTGCTTCCTTCTTGCTGATTACAAAGAAACATGGGATGCACAGACCAAGGACATGCTCTTGACCATTCAGAAATAACCGCCAAATCGCTCTGCCCAAGACAGCACAAAGGAGAAAGACACCCACACGGAACAGAACACGTGACTGCCCAGTGCAGATAAAGAGGAAAGCTATTCAGAGGAGCCGGCTGTCAGTGATCAGGGCTTACAGCCGTCCCATCTGTTTTCCCGGGGCTGTCAGGGTGTGGAAGGAGTGTGTCCACCTCCTTCCTGTAGTTTTAATCTTAAAAGAGAGTCTGGGGTAGGCAAGGGTGAGGTAAAGTCCCTTTTTTTCACTGTGATCTCTGGCTTTCTGCATGTTCTTTCTGTGCGGAAAATGGATGGTGTGCACAGTTCATCTCGCTTTCCTGGGCAGAATGACCCACCCTGGGTCATTGATCCAGGGTGGCTGGGCAGATAAACAAAGTATCCCTTCGGAAAGGCCACAGAAGCCGGGGGCTGGAAGTGGCAGAATACCAATGAAGGCGCTTTTCTGCCTAGTGACGGAAGTGTACCAAACTGGGGACTGGGGAGGCTGGATCAGAACTAGGCTCGGTTCTGGCAAGCACCCTGTGGGCTCAGCGGGAGGGCTGGCTTCCACCAGGCTGAGGGCAGGACGTTCTGCCCCGGGAGGTTCCCCAGGCTCTCACCAGACAGCCCCTCAGGGGGCAGACCGTAAACTCTGGGGGTGGGAGGGTCAGTCCAAACAAACAAGTTTCCTGCTCTGTACTTAAAACAATGGCTGCTTTGGAAAGGGTTTGCTTTTCGTCAGAGGATGGTTTGCCTCTCTAGTATGGGAAGAATTAGATTAAATCCAATGATTAAAAGGGGTCCGCTCCCACTTCCCCTTCCCTGACATTTGCTGTTCAGGTCACAGCACACTGTGTGGGAATTGCAATGCTGTTGTTGACAGAGAACAAGAAACGCATGTGCCGACGGGGGCAGAGGGAAGGCATCTCAGGGCGAGATCAGCCTTGATGTGCCACCGGATTACAGAGGCCTCCGATGAGGCTGATTAATAATTCTGCAGGAGCCCCTGAGCTGGAAAGCTGGCGTTTGGAGTCTGATAATCCCCAGTCATTGTAATACAAAGGAAGGACAGAAATTGAATTCACAGTTCTGAATTGCTAAAATTCAGAATTTGAAAGAAACAGGAATACGCTTCTTCCTGAAGTGTTTGTCAACCTAGCTGCCTCCTTGTTTGTGTTAAATGGCTACTGTGCTTTTTGAATCCAAAATCTGATTATATTTAATTAGTACAGGCATCTGGGATTTCTAATACACAAAGAGTTATTAAAGTAACAAATCTTTCTAAAATATGTTCACCATGAAAGAATGTGTTAATTTATGCAGTAACAATTTTTTAACATGAAATAATTAACATGAAAACTGCAACAATTATGAATTCTTCGCAGTCTAATTTATACGTGAATTTTCCTCCAGATAATAATCTATTCAACCTAAATCTGCAATACTGGGAGCGTTTGAACAGACACATTTTTCTTCTTCTATTTAATACACAAACCTAAATTCACAGCAGGTCTTATATAAAATCACGGAAGCCCCGGTTTCTACACACATTCCAAAGATCCAAAGATTAAAGTGCCTTGACATTTACTTCCCCAACAAGGAGCCGGTCATTAGCTTAGACCTTAAAAAAAACCAACCAACACACAGAGCAACTCCATGTTCCTGTCTTTGTGATGATTCAGATCAGGAGAGCAGAGGGTTAAATAGGCAAGTGATCTGGCTGGGAGTGGTTAGGGAAAGACCAAGGGGGTGTGTGCTCTGCAGCAGGCTTGCCTGTGTGTGTGTGTGTGTGTGTGTGTGTGTGTGTGTGTGTAAGTGTATGTGGGGGGAGGGGCGAGGAGGAGGGAGAGAGGGAAGGAGGGAGGGACAGACGAAGTGTGAGAGACACGCAGCTACTATCAACCCATTGGATCCATAGTAGTGCTATTACTATTACCACGACTAACTATAACTATACGACTATCAGCTCAGCATTTGCTTTGTATTAAGTGCTTTACAGATATTCCCAGGAAAGCCATCCAACAATTCTGTGGTGTAGATAACTATTATTATCCCTGTTGTCAGAGGAGAGAACGAAGGCTCAGAGAGGTTAAGGAACTTGTCCAAAGTTTACAGCTAATTAGCAGCAATGCTAAGATTCACACCAAGATCATTAGATTTCCTGTGTCGTGCTCTTAACCAATCGAGAGAGAGAGAGAGAGAGAGAGAGAGAGAGAGAGAGAGAGAAGTCTGGAAGGACTGACGAATACCAACAGCTTCTTCTCTGATTCTCACAACCACCTGAAAGGTGACCAGTACCAACCCTTGTTCAAGGATGAGAAAGCTGAGGCTCGCTGAGGCGAGAGGATATGCAAAGTCCATGAGCAGGAAGTGGCAGAGCCAGGATTTGAGCCCAGACCACCTAGCTCCAAAGCTCCTGTGCCTTCCCTTTACCCCGAAGACAATCTCGCTGTGTGCAGGGGGTGCTGGTGTAGCAAACCGTCTTCGCGGTATCCGATGCCCGGAGAGAGCTGTGCCTGGGGCTCAGGGCAAAGGAGAGCACGCCTGGGAAGAGTGTGCAGACGTGACAGTGATCTGGGCTCTTTTCACTGCTGTAAACAGATATCTATTAAACACCTACTATGTGCTCTGTGCTGATCTTCAGGCCAAATCACCTCTCTAGAGAAGCAGCAAGACTAGGGGTCCATGGACACTTAGGAGAATCACTCCAACAGTGCCCGTGCACTTGTGCGTGTGCTCGCGCACATGGGCGCACGACCATCAGGGGCACTGCTGAGAGTGCCCACCAGACACCCAGATGACAAGAGGAAAAGCAACAGGGGTGGCCTGGAGGCAGGGGCGGTTCTCAGCAGAGAAGGCAAACAGGAGAAAGGAAAGTCTGCTGGCCTCTCTGGTTTGCTGTGCTCAGGTTGGAGGGGCCCTGGGTGCAGGGAGGTAATACAGAGCTGTGACTGCCCGGGCTAATGGAGCTGGCTGGAAAATCATCAACTAGCTCTGTTTTGTTTTTTTTTTCCCTCTGAAAAGACTGATTCTTCTTTATTGATTACCAGCAGTCTCTCTCTCTCTTTTTTAAACATTTTGTTTTTAGGTAAGAAAAATACTTTTCAAGGACAATATACATCAAACACAAAAAGTTCAGGTCGTGAGAATGGTTTTTATATTCCACAACCCTCAAAGAGCTTTTACAGACAGCTCAGATAGTCCTGCACTAATTATGTGAGGTAATTATTTTCATGTCTTCCATTTCACAGATGCCAAAACTGAGGCTCACAAAGGTCAAGTGATTTGTAAGTGATAGAGTTAGTTCGAACCCAGGCCTTGTAACTTTGAATCCTAGGCTCCTCAGGCTCACAGGTCCTGTCCGCAGCCCGGAGGGAAGTACGCCACCAGCAAATAACATAGTAACCTCATATTATACCTTTAAAGATGTGCTCACAAAGTCTGTGGGCAGTATCTACAAATGCTAACTAGGCTTGTAGGACTAATGGTTCTATTTATCTATTTTTCTAAAGATTTTTTATTTATTTGAGAGAGAGGGAGAAAGCACAAGCAGGGGGAGTGGCAGAAGGAGAAGCAGCAGCAGAATCCCCACTGAGCAGGGAGCCTGATGTGGACCCAGGGATCATGACCTGAGCCGAAGGCAGATGCTTAACTGACTAAGCCACCCAGGCTCAGTTTTTAAAAAATTAAAAAAAAAAGATTTATGTATTTATTTGAGAGAGAGAGTAAGCATGAGTGGAAGGGGCAGAAGGAGAGGGAGAGAGAATCTCAAGTAGACTCTGTGCTGAGCTCAGAGCCCCACTTGGGGCTCGATCTCATGAACTTGAGACGATGACTTGAGCTGAAACCAAAAGCTGGACACTTAACCGACTGTGCCACCCAGGGGCCCCTAACGGTTCTATTCCTGGGATTTATCCGAGAGATAGGAGGACATCTGTTTACCACCATGGCAGCCTAATTCATAATGGCCCCAAATCAGAAATACCAGTGGAAGAGAGAAACGGACGCGTTTGTAGGGTAGAATACGGCTCAGCCATGAAAGGGAAAGAACTGATACGTGCAGCAACATGGATGAACCTCACAGACACAACGGTGGGAAAGCCAGACCCGGGGGAGTAAGACTCTACGCCTGCTCTATATGAAGCTCCACTACCAGCAAAAGGATCTCTGCTGACAGAGGCGGGGACAGTGGCTACCTGCTCGGGCGGCTACTGGCCGGACGGGGCTGACGGTGGGCTTCTGGGCTGCTGGCAGTGTTCTGTGTCTTCATCTGCAGGTGGTTTCAGGGGCACACAAATGCGTGAAAACTTACTGAGTTGTACATTTCAGATTTACTCATTTTATTGTATGTATGTTACGGCTCAATAAAAAATAAGTGTCCACAAAAGCAAGTCGTTCTTATCCACAAGCCAAGTCTACCCGAACTTGTTAGGTTGAAATCACGACTAGTCAGCGCTGAGCTTCCTGAAAACTTATGAAGAAGAAAATGGAGTTGCTCAAGAATTCTCCCCCTGCTTCCTGTGTGTTTGCGTGAGCTGTGAAGGAACTGACGGTTGGAGGGGCTGGGAGTCTTACAGGGCAAGCCCTGGCGACAGCCGCCCATGCTGGTGGTTATGGGAGGAGGTCAGGTGTGGACGTGAGACAGACAGACGGTGGAGGCTTGGGGTGCCCGTGGCACGGGCAGGGGTAGGGAGGAGGGCTGCGGGTGGACCTCAGGCAACGGTACAGGTAAGGGGGGAGAGGCCAGCGTGAGTGGCGAGGCGGGAGCAGACGGAGGCGCTGGGAGGTGAGCACTGTGGCCGCGGTACCTGGTGAGGGCTTGGACAGTGCACTGGGATGCACCACCGCAACCACCTCAAGTTCAGCAATCCCAGAGCCAAACTCACCCTCTTTCTCTGAAAATGAGCTCTTCTTCCTGGACTCCCTCGTTTTTGTTGCTGGCAAGTCCGTTCTCATGACACATGCATTTGACTACGTGGACATTATCTTTGCTTCCTCTCTCCCTTTCCAGCACAGTGTTTGAGCCTTTCCATTGGGTCTATAGTCCATTCTTGCCTGTGTTTATTCCCCAAGGACTGTCTTGTACAGGATAACAACAGGAGTATTTATTTACCACCTGTGATGTTCTGGGCACTGTGCTAAACACTTTACATGTATTGTTTTTAGTTATCTTGGCAAAAATTAAAGCATGAAGCAGGTAAAATACATTTCCACCTTACAGATAAGCAAACTGAGGTGTGGAAAAATTTGATAACTTGGCCAAGGCCCCGGGCGACGGTTTTATGTGGCTTCGGCGCAGCTCCTGTGTGTCCCTCTGCACGCTTGCAGACCTCCCCGGTGCAGTCTCAGGCTTCCTTAGATCCGTAGCTCCTAGCAAAGTCCCTTTCCCAGACAAGGCATTCAAACAATTAATGCTGGCATTACTGCGAGACCCTGACTGGACAGAATTTAGCAATGTGTTTATGACTACAGAAGATCTGCTGTGACAGAGGGAGACATACAGGTACTAGAGAGCAATACCAAATAATTTTGAGTAGCCTCTAGAAGGCTGTTGGCAGAGGACCACCCTCACAGGCTCTGACCCTGGTCTTGACCTTCTCTCTGACACGGGCTTCTGCTTACAGTCCAGTGGGGTAGGGGTGGTAGAAGGAAAGGAACGCAGGAAGGGCTATTTAACATGTGTCCAAATTTCAATTTTACTTGTGCCCTGGGAAATGTCACTGCATCCACCCCGGGCAGGGGGGATGGAGACAGACATTTCGGTGTGCCCTTAGATGGGAAACCAACAGCCGTGTTGAAAAACAACTGTCCCTCACAGTCCCCAAATACCTGTGTTTGGCCCTTGCTTCTCAACACTGCCCACACTTCTGTGATCAAGATTTATCCTGGCCGTGGCCTGTGGGTACCATAAACCCCGACTTGTAAATATTATCCGGCACATGGACCAGCTGTCTGGAGGAGCTGGTTAATCCCAGCAGGAACGTCAGCACGCGCCTTGCATGCCATCTGCAGAGCACACGAGCAGATACACACCGACTGGGCCCTTTCTGCCTTGTAAAGAGGCCGGGGCAGGCCAGACCCTCGGGAGGAATTTTCTAAACAGCTGGGTTGTCCCAGAGCTGGAAAATGAAGCTCTTCCAAACTCCCTCACACATGCACATCAGAAGCTCCCGCTTAAAAACTTTCCTAGAAAATAAAGGGAAAAAGGGACTCATGCCTAATCTTAGTTTTTAGTTTTTGTTTTTGAAATGACTGCCTTGATGAGAGGCAGTACAGTTGACAAGAGCAGAAGCAACAGCGCTGGCCACACCTGGACTCAAATCCTGCCTCGGCCCTTTTACTAGCTGTGTGACTTTGTAAAAGTTACTTACCCCCTCTGGGTCTATTTCTATCATTTCCCTCCACGCTCTTCACATTTACCCTCTCAGGCCTGGCTCTCGGTAGGTATCCTGTAAATGCCCCAGCTCCTTCCTTTCCCTTTCCTGCAGGAGACGGTTTCTTTTACTCGCCTTGCAAATCATGGAGACCCACAGCCTTTGCTTTTCCCCAGGTTCAGTTCTCTACATCATTTACTTCTCCTTACTTATCTCTTTCCAGTGTTTAGCACGGATGTGAAGATATTTGTGAAAGAGAAGAGCGAAGCAAAAAGAATTTTAAGAGGGATGGATGGGACTCTCTATTTGGAAGTTAAGCAAAGGAAACATGGTACAAAGGGTACGAAGCTGATCCTTCAAAGGGCGTCAGGACAGCATGTGGGACAGTGATGGTGGGGGTGAGGAAGCCACTAGAAGGAGGATGGGGACAGCTGGCAGGAGACGAGGATGGGATGTGGTGGCCAGGGCCGAGGGTGGCCAGCATGGCTCTGCTCCACAGAAGCGTGCCATCAGGGAAACTGGTAAGGGGCTCTCACACGCCTTCTCCTGAGGCCCCAGGCACCCAGGGCCACGGCGGGAGGACCCCACTCCATGAACTAAGCCTCCAGCCCTGTCAGCAGCACCCCTACCCACATCCTTGGTTTCTGCCTTGCAACCTTCTGGATGGTTCAAGTCCAGAATCTGTAACCACAAATTCTGTAGAGTCCAGAGTCTGGAGAAAGGGAGGGACAAATGCCGGACGGCCCCATCTGGCACCAGGACTCTACTCACGCACGCAAAGATGCTTTTACGACCATCTGCCGAGACAGACTCCACTCTCACCCTGTCCCGAATCAAATATTCATGTCTCCAAACCTTCACCTGCTCCCCCTCCTTCTGGGTCTGTGAGTTGGGATGTGATAGGTTTGCTGCGGGGTGAACTCTCATTTAGGGCCAGGTCTCAGGCCTGCTCAGCTCGCCTTGACTCAAAATCACGTCCACACTTCTCTCTGGATGACCAGCGCCAATCGCAGCTGCCCGTGTGCCCGGAGCCTGCCATCTGGCCCCGCAGTAGCGTGTGTCAGTGCGTGTGTGTGTGTGCGTGTGCAGGCACGCTCGCGGTGTGGGCATTTGGCTCCAGGACAGGAACTGCCATGTGTTGAGGACATTCAAATAGCCGAGCTGTCTGACCAACATGTGACTGAGCATTTGGACAGTATCTGCACTAGCCAGGGTCTTCGTTTAGCCATTTTCCCCATCACTTGAGACTGCTGAGAACGACGAGGGGAAGAACTGGCATGAAACAGGAGAATTTAAGAAGAAAGAGAGGATCAGAATTCCAGGGTGGCCCTTCTGAAATCCAGTAGAAAGCCCTGTCCTGTGATACGTCCTCGTCACCGCTCAGCCCTGCTCAGAAGGCCTAGGCATGCTTACGAACAGCATCCACGAAGTACCCCGTCCCCGTCCCCCCCCCCCACCTCCTTCAGAGGCGAGCATTCCGTCCTACAGGACAAGCCCACATTCAACTAGCACACTTAATTCCACACACCTACCTGCTGACCGCTGTGTGCCGATCCAGGGCAGTAGAAAATAACCCTGGGAATTCCCTCCCTGGCATCGGGTGTTCTCAAAGCAGCCAAAAAGCTCCCCACCGGAGTGGCTGCTGGTTTGGGATGTGTTTAATCTACAGTCTGATTTCTACAAATCTCTGGGGGAGGGAGAATGGAGGCAGACGATCTAGAGGGTGCTCAGGGGACACTGTTATTTTCTATCCTTCTTCTAGATCCCTTTTCTGCTCTTCTCCTGGCTCTGGACCCAGTTGAACTCATCGGTGGGCTCCTCTGAGCTTGGGCTTCCCTCCAGGTCGGGCAGGACATCTGGAGGAGGCACGAGGAGTGAGATCAGGTACAAATCGCCTGATCCGTGCCTGGCCTTTCTCTGCCAAATGTGGCCCCTTGTTCTTAGCTCTGGTGGCGGCTCCCTCCCCACTGCCCTCTGGCCTCTGGCCTCGGTGGGTGGCTGTTACTTACTAGCTCTAGGATATCACATGATGCTGTGTTGGTTATCCTAACTCCGCCCAAGCCTTTATAAATAACTCCTTTATTAAATTCTTCAGTGAGTGTGTTTCTGTGTTCTGCTGAGACTTCGATGGGATGACGAGCTATTATTTGACTTTTCGTTTGGCCTTCCACAGCCCTCGTTCCCCAAAGGCAAAGCGTCCCAGGCCTGGATGTGAGGAGGGCAGCACAAGCCAGGAAGACCACATCGGTGTACGCTCACTCACCAGAAAGCAACACCTTGTCCATCTTTTGAACCCACCGCAGTGTCCCACCCACAGAGCTATCAGATTCCTGCTAGATCAAGAAGAAAAACCTCAGCCGAAGAATGCCATTTCAAGTATTTCCTGGAGGAAGGGCAGGGAAGGAGAGAGGAAGGAGCGTGCAGGAGGCGACTGTCCTCAAGGATGTGATCACGAGCTATCCTACTGAAATACCCACCTTGTCTTGCTGTGTACTCGTTGTCTTCGATCAGTCTGGCCAATCCAAAGTCAGCAATCTTGCATATTAGTCCATTCCCTACTAGAATGTTTGCTGATCGCAGATCCCTGTGGATGTAATTCATGCGCTCGATGTAAGCCATTCCTGCAGCAACCTGTGGGCCCAAGGAACAGGACACACGTCACACCATGACTCGATGTACCTACACGGTGCTAACCTGAGGCGGGGGTCAAAGGGCCTCGCGGCCTACCTGTGCTGCCATATCCACAAGGTTTGGTAATTTCAGAGCTCTTCCTTCCCCGTCTTTTAAGAAATCAAGTAGACTTCCTGTGAACAAAATATAAAACCATTTCAATTTATTCTGAAAGATAAAAATGCCTGACAAAGGGCTGTATTTGGTTTTCTTATTAGAAGTAATGAGGTGATTAAATGAATAATGCCGTCAATGACGAGAAGATTTATTTTAAAAAAAAAAGAGGGTAGAAAAAACTGCATTGAGAGGCAGCAGTTTGATCTTTCAGAAACAAACAATGGTGCCTCCATTTCTAAGGACAACAAAGGTTTGATAAAACTGCAATACATGGGATACAGTTCCCTTTATGTCACAAAGAAGGACACGTGGGGACACGTGGGGGCCTGTGGGGAGCTGCACCATTTCAGCCTCATTCCCCAGCAGTCCTACACGGAGGGACATGGGGAAGATGCTGCCCAGCCCCGTGGTTCCCGAAGTGTGGTCCCGGGACCAGCAGGGATAGCATCCCTCGGGGAATTTGTTAGAAATGCAAGCTCTCAGGTTCTACCAAAGAATCAGAATCAGGAACTCTGGAGGCTGGGCCCAGAAACCTGTATTGTAAGAAGCCCCCTGAGTGATTCGGACACATGGCAAAGTTCAAGAATCACTGGCCTCGCTTATTTACAGATTTTAAATCAAGGAAAGAATATTTGAGGAATATCGAGTGGGGCAGGTAGCTCCCCCTGAGAGACCGGGGCTGTCCAGGAGCTCAGGACCAACACCAGGGCCGAAACAATCACGCACAGAGGCTGGAAGCTTGCAGTGGTCATTTGTGACTGCTTTCATGCTTTAATCACAAAGTTATTTACCAAATAACCCTGGACACAAAGGACAAAGAGTCTGCCAGGAAAAAAAGAATTCCAAATACATTGAAAAAGAAAATATGTGGGAAGGAAAAGTTACACTGGTGTCCTCTGATGTGCAATGCATTGCCTTTTAAGGTTATTTCTTGTTTGCTTTGTCTATTTTTCCAAAACAAAGTGATCTTTGGTCATATCCCTGGCAATAATGCTTTGATTAGAAAGACAGAGAGAGAATGAGAATAAAATGTGCTCTTTGGGACGCCTGGGTAGCACAGTCAGTTGAGCATCCAACTCCTGACTTCAGCTCAGGTCATGATCTCGGGGTCTTGAGATTGAGCCCTGCATCAGGCTCTGTGCTCAACGTGGTCACCTGACATTCTCTCTCCTTCTCCCTCTGCCCCTCCTACTTGAACTCTCTCTCTCTAAAAGCCATAAATAAATCTTAAAAAAAAATGTGCTCTTTAAAAGCATGTCTTTCTTCATCTCATGTTTAAGAAGGATGCTGGAAAAACAAAGGTGCTGAGAAGATGGATACTAAACTGAGCCCAAAGACCTGTGTCTGATATTAACTGTTCAGCCCTGAAAGGAAATTTAGCCCATGGCATTCGAAGTGATAGCAAATGATCATAGCCTCCCAGACCATCCCTGATATTAAAATGAATGCTTCCATCACGGCCAGGAGCTGGGACTCCTGACATATGCAGCGTGCAAACGGTGTTGCATTTCATAAGGATCTGGGGGTGGGGGGGGCAAATTCAAGGTCATGGTCTGTTTTAAAAATGTTTTCATTAATGAGCACACAATTTGTGCTTCCTGACGGGAATGCTTGACTCATGAAGAAACTAGGAAAAAAGCAAGCAGGCACCGCTATTGCCCTCCCCAGAACAATCCCTGTGGGTCAATGTGAGGCAGGGCCCAACCTTTATTCATGTACTCGGTGACAATGTAGATAGGCTCCTCAGATACCACGGCGTAGAGCTGGACCAGCTTGTCGTGTTTCAACTTCTTCATGATCTGTGCCTCCTCAAGGAATGACTCTGGGGACATTGTGCCTGGTTTAAGAGTCTTTATGGCTACTTTTGTGTTTCCGTTCCAGGTACCTGCACACATCCCACAATATTAAGTCAAATCCAAGATCCTCTTTTGATGGAAAAAAAAAAAAAGCTTTTAAATCAATAGCTACTTGCATAAAGTTAGAGTTTAACTTAGAAAAACTTAATATCTTTTTTTTGTTGTTGAATGAGGACAATCAAATGTAAGGACTCTGTCAAATATTTTCAACAGGAAAAATGTGTTTCCTTATGGCTATGTTATGGTTTATAATTCTTGCTAATTTTTTTATCTTGATACATGCCACTTTCCTTTTCTGGTGCTCACCCATGTGATTACAAACTGGTACCAAAAGCTCTGGACACTTCTTTACAAGGACGAAAGTCCAAAGGTTAGAACAGGCCCAGCCATCCCATAGCTATCCCTTAGGTAGTAGAGTGAGCGTGGAAGAAACTAGATTAAGTTCCATTTTATGAAGTGTGCCATTTAAAAAAAACATGGCAGCACATTGAGGATGTCTGGAGATTACGTCTAGACTTTCAACTGTCTTCAGTGGATGGGCTACTTGACTGAGTCCTTGAACAGCTGATATAGAAGTAAAATTACAAGTATGCTGATAAGCACTGGCAAGAAGCTCATAGTCTACTTGCCCCATACTTCAACCAGGTAAGGAAAATTCCTCAGGTTTACTGATGGTCAGTCACAAGAACAATAGCTTTTATCAGTTAAGAGTGGAAAAATTAAACAGCAGCTAAGAGGGAACAGAAATATTTAGGCATAACATGTTAAAATCAGGTAGGTACAGAGACAGGCCTGGTTTATGATCATTGGTTGCCTCATCTGTAAAATATAGAAATGGAACTCGATTATCTTTTGAATCTCTTTCAGCCCCAAATGTAAGAAAAAAAAATGTAGGTTCAATGTGTATTCACTATTAGTCCTATGACTTTGACTTAAATCTCTAAGGGAAACAGAAAAATCTGCTAAGTTAAATTAAGCCTTTTCTATTTAGAAAATAAAAGTGGTTTAAATTAAGATTAATTTTTATATTGAATATAATTGATTTTAGAATTAAAAAATTCTGTAAACTTTTGTCACCCTATTCAAGACATGGTTCATATAATTACAACATGCAACCTACAAAAGTCTAAGTTATGAAAGAATAGTGGCTTAAAGAAGAGTTCATTCAAACCTCATAAAATATCTGACCACTAAACGTAAATGGAAAATCTGACAATCTGTAAGTGGTCTTTGCTATTTGAGTGCTGTTAGCATCCCAAAATTTTAAATAGAGATTTTCCTCTCTAATAACAACCCAGTTAGTCTCGTTGGCATTCCATCCTGATCCTGAACTAGCATAACATGATGTTTTATATTCAGTGGGAAAAAGACTCTTAATAATATGGCATAATGATCTAAAGTTGATAATTATAAAGTTTGAAAATAAATTTTTGTATAATGTCTGATCCTTCCTGACTGCCTAAGTGATTGAATTAAAATCCTTGGCATCTGCAACTTCAATTACAAACTGGGCAGATGAGGGAGAGGAAGGCCATATAAAGATATTTATATACACTTATTATACAGTAGCTTACACATACACATATAAATGTGTATGTCTGAGCGTCTATCTCTAACCTTATTGCTATATCTACATCTGTGTAATACTTACTCCTTGCCAGGCTCTGTTCCAAGTGCTTTCCAAGTGTTAAATCTTTTAATGCTGACCACCCCTAAACACCTATAGCTGCCCGTGGCAAGAGGTACCTATCTTGATTGTTTTTAATTGAATCTAAGAAAGAAGGGAGGAGGATTCCATAAGCACCAATATTTGTCTCACTGACAAATGTGTTTGGGTGGGGCCAAATTCATGGATTTTTGTCTAAGCAAAGCTGTAACTGACCAAAGGGTGTTATAAAGGCAGTGGGAGGGGCCCAGTGCAGTCAGCCTTATCAAGGACATGACAACCAAATTAAGAGGAGTAGGAGTGTCTATTGAGCATCTACTAGGTACAGGGACTCTAAGGGCATTGTCCTATGTAATCCTCAATCTTATAAAGTAGGTATCATTCTAATTTTACAGATGAAGGAACAAAGGCTTGATAAAGAGGTTAAATTAGCCCCTCACCCATGGTTAATCAGCTAGTAAAGATTCAAACCAAAAAATAAAAAAAATAAAAAAATAAAACAAACAAACAAAACAAAACAAAACAAAAAAAAGATTCAAACCTAGGCCTACTGAGCAAAAAAGCCCATGGTCTTTCCTGTAGTAACCCATCTATAGTATCTTACCTTCCCAGGTCTTAGGAAGAGGAAACAACGGACTCTTATTGCACTGGTTTCTTGTTGTGTGTGTGCCTGCCTTCATTAACCATATGAAGAAGGATAGAAAGGTATAGCAGAGTTTTGCCATATTCTCAAAATCTGAATGTCCTGTGCCTATCTAGCTAGCCAGGTGAAATGTCTTGGTCTCAATGACTGTGTGGATGTTTTTGCCCCAAACTGTCTTTTTAATTGGCTTTGAGATGCAGCCAAAATGACATGTGCCCTCTGCCTTACCAAGCCACACTTCAGCGAAACACCCCTGACCCAGCTTCTTCTCCAGAAACAATGAATCACGTGCAACTTCCCAAGCATCTTTAGCCAATCCAGAAGTTTGTGGGGTACAACTCGATGCAATCACAGTTAAGTTAAAACACAAACCATCAGCTTTCTCTACAGGAAAGGGAATTAATAAAGAAAACACAGTCCTTATAATCCATCATTATGCATGCACTAGGAAAGATGGAAGGTGACTTGCCCTTTAGGGTGACACTGCACTGGGCAAACATTTGCACTGGAAAATGAAAGGAAGGCATTTGTGCAGGCTGGAACATGCCTTGTACTGTTTTCTGGCTTATGAATTGAAACTCATATCATAGCATAATTTGAGCCGTCTGCCAATCTTGACCACTATCTCTCTTTTGGAAATTCCAGAATTCCAAACTCCAAATCGAATGTATAGTTTCCCACTATTAGTAATTTAAACCTTCTTCCAGGCCATAAAGTCTTTATTTTTCACCTTCCATCTTTGATGTTTGGGACTTCCCAAACGAGAGAGCTAGTAATAGAATAAGTGAGTCTCAGCATACCCATCCATACTTCCCCAAACTGCCCATTTCCCAGTCTCTTGATCAACTGCAGGGATTCTCGAGGGATTTCCCAGACATCTTTGGTTTTGACAGACAGATCGGTAAGCCTTGGCATCCCTTTATGACAGGGAACTACTAGGCGGCAGCAGAGACCTGCGGCTCTCTCTGATGGAGTGGGGACAGCAGCAGGAGAGGGAGAGAAAAGCAGAACACGTGAAACAACACTTACAGTCACACAAACCCAGCGAGCGCACGGCGTTGCTCAAAACAGTGCTACGGCAGCAGAGAACTGCACACATCTTGGAAGATTAGACACCAGACATTGAAACATGTTCAGTGGAGGCAGAATAGAGGACATTTTGGATGTGGACTGCTCTGTGCCTCCAGGTATAATATAGGCTACGCACATATACGGGCACAGGTATGGCTGTTTTGGTTTCTATACTCACTGAGGAGGAAAAATGTTTTCTGCCCAATATGCTAATATCATGTCTCTGGAATCCTGAAAATACCTCTATTGATTTCAAAAGGTACATTTGGACTACAGAACGTCGGCACGACTCTCCCCTCCTCTCTAATATCAAGGGCTTAGGAACTTTCTTTGCTTTGAATATATTTAAAATTGTAACTTCGGTACAGGATTTTTCCATAGAATGTTAGACTGTTATAAACTAGTAAGACTGAAGATTATACCTGGCAGGGGAAAAAAGAGGTCACATTTCTCTAGGATTTCTCTGGCATTTTAACTGACTCTATTCTACCAGTCAGATACTCTTGCTTCTTTGATATTTCCCGTTAAAAAAAAATCTTTATAACAGTCTCTAATGTATAATTTAGAAATCTGGTTTCAAAACAGAAAGAAAAGAAACTGAAATGTGCAGAAACTCAAGGATGTGAAAGCACTCTATTTCCTATGAAAAAGACAAAGGAAAAAAGTTATCATTTATGGGTTATTTGGAATTTTTTTCTTCTTTTCTTTCTCTTCCTTCCTCCCTCCCTCCCTCCCTTCCTTCCTTCTTTTTTTAAAGAATATACCTTTTAGAATCTAGCAGTGGTGAGGGGGTGGAAATCGCCTAAATGCCAAGTGAGACATCTGTCAGGTAAGAGAAGGTGACAAAGCACGAGGAATCAGGGCAGTGACAAAGGCTGTAGAGAGCCTGCCTTGTGAGGTGGACAGAGCCCCGTCCCCCCCCACCTGACTGGAGACCCCTCAGATCCAGGGAAATCATATGTAGGGTTGTTGTCTTTTCTCTGGGAACCGGCTCTGAGGTACTTTTTACTCCTTTCTTTGTGGTAGGATCAGGTTCTCAGATGTTTAGGCAGGAAATTATTTATGTGTCAATATTTCAAAGGCACTTTATTGTGTGGGAGAGAGAAAGAGGGAAGGGGAAAAGCCAATATAAAAACAAATCTAACTTGAGATGGATTTTTTTTGAGATTAAAAAACGTCTATTGCTCTTCATATCCCTTTTCTCCTTCCAGCTTTACGATGTTATTAAGGTGCCCTTTCCAACGCAATATTTTCAAATAATCCAAACCCTGGGGATCTTGCTGATGTCTGGCTGTAATGAAATATATTTCAGCATTTGAAAAATCCTTACACATGCAGGCATTTTGAGTATGTTGCTTAAGCTCGGGGAGATATTCTGCTTCATTTCTACTAAATATTTCATTAGAATCCACATAAACTAAAGCTACCCAATGTCCTAATCAACGAGTAACTCCAAGTGTCGTTAATTTTTTCACTTTTTCATTAGTGCCCAGGATCAATCGAGAGGTATTTCTTATTGTCATCTTCAAAAGATTGCTTTTCTTGGTGCTAAAAAATGACACATACATTTTTTTAAAGGAATGTGCACAGAGCAATAGTTGAGATCAAGTCGTGTACTATTTTGCAATTTTGTTATTGTCTTGAAGAACAATATAAAATGTGTATATGTGTGTATGCTCTATATATGTATATAAGTGTATATATATATGTATACACACACATATACAGATCACAAAAAAACTACTGGGTTTAAGGGGATATAGATCTATATCTGCACATATGTATCTATATAAAAATCCACCTGTGTGTTTATGTTATATAATGTGACGCTCTTGCTAATCTTGGAAAGAAAGTGATCATTTTGACACTTGTGTATAAGACCACATCCTCTACTAAAATTTACAGACTGCACACCTAAACACCTAATAAATATATATTCCTAGGAACAACACACTAACGGTGACGTTGGGGGTTAGGACAGAGACCGCTCTACTGATTGTTTCTAAGTTTAATACAAGAGCTGTAACCGAGCTAGGAGCTGTGGGTCACACGGTCTATATCTAGTTAGGAGACAGCAGTATTGGTGGAAAAGTAGAACATGATAAATGGCTTGCAAAATTCCTCTGGTCATGGGAATGAAAAGCATGTGCAGCCACTCCTGTGAGTGCTGAGTGTGAACTGGGGGACCCCCGACAGGAGCCCCCCTGTGACTTCCCTCCCAGACGCTGCTCCCTCTCCCCTCGCGGTTTTGGATTACAGACTCGAGGGGAACAGGAAAAGACGACAACTTTTACAATTTAACTTACTGCTTTGTACTTGGGAACTAGAATGTTATGGTCTTTTGACAAACGTATGGAACTAATAATAACTCTGGTAGAACCTACTCAGCCACGCCCCACCTTGTGCGGCTGGCGAAGAAAACTGTCACTGCTGACTTCATATATGCTTGTTACCAACCCCCCAGCCCTCTCTGCACCACCCCCCTCGCCCCTGTGCCTACCCATTCCAGGGTACCAGGGGTTAGTAGTTAGTTAGAATTGGCCTTACCTGAGTAATGCTGTACAAGCTGCTGAAGTGTTTCAAACTGGGCCCGGGTGGTAATATAGTATCCACCATTGTCAAGTTTGCGAATTTTATAATGTTTGACGTGGTCACCTTTCATATCATCCCAGTCTCGGATTGACAGTGAATAGGCACCTGGTAAATACGCAAAGCATCAGCAGCTCCAATCATTTTGCAAGCTCATTTGTTTTCTGGGTCTCGTTTACTTGAGTATTCTGATTAACAATTAGGAAGTGGACAGTCACTGTCCACTTCCACTCAATAGCAGCAGAAGAAAACACCTCTTTCTTGCAAATGTCAGGAGACAGTAGCAATTCAGTCATTTTGTCCCTGAGAATGAAAGCCCCCTTGGGCTTTTCCTACAACACTCTCTTTAGTACTCTCCTGTTGCCTAATATGGTACAGCCCCAGCTCCCCTGGGGGCAGATGAAGAGAAACACAGCCCAGGGGGCCCGGGTGGCTCTCCTCATCTCTCCTCATCATCCTTGCCCAGGGAGTGTCGCAGAGGCAGTGGCAGTGTGAGTTAAACAAGTGTAAGGACTGTTTCTCTAGAAGGGAGCCTCCAGTTCCTACCTCACACCACTGTCTCAGGAGCAGATCGTCGTGTCTGGTAAATCGAGCTGGAAGGCCACTGCTCCTCCTTTCCCTCGCCCCAGCTTCTCTTGTGGGCTCTGATGTGTGGTTAAATAAGGAAAGGCCAGTGGCTGGAGGAAAAGCAGTCCTCAGTTTTGAAAAAACAAAAGGAATGCAAAAACAACCTGTAGGATTGGTGCCTGAGGAACTAAAAGTTGTAGAAAATTGTAATTCTAAAGAACTGCTGCAAATTCTATGATCACGGGTGCCTGCAGGAGTGAAGCTGCCCGGCCCCAGTTTCAGGAGGAAGGGCTTGATTCTGAGCCTCTGCAGTCCTTTTGGAGCTGTCTGCAGTTCTAGAGCCTGGAGGGAAAACTGAAAATAGGACTCTGTTCACAAGGCGGAGAGGATATGTGCCATTTAAAAATCCTTGTACATTAGAGATAAGCCTTTCATCCCCTCTGACTAATCCACAGATTTGAATGACAACCAAGTTCTTCAACTCCTTATCTTACCTTTGGTGGTTTCACTTTCACGGATAAGAAAGGTACCTCTCGGGTTTCCAAAGGACAAAAGCTGTCGCTCAGCATCTTTTCGGCCAAGTTTTCCAAAGTACCACCTTTAAATGAGATCAAGGGAAGGAAGCATTTTGTAAGGATCATTTACAAAAATGCAATAGCAATCCTCCTCACCTCCGACACATCCGCAGCCTTTCCCTGTACATGTCTTCCTAGCCTCATCTAGCTCCCTTTCAGTCTGCTCCTGATTCCATCCATCCCTAATCCATCTCTTTCACTCTTTAAAGAAAAAAAAAAATCAGATTTGAATTGTGGGCGAGTTTCCTTCCCTTCCAGAGTGACAAGAACGGGTTTGTGTTAACACTGCCCCCTGCATTCACAAAAGGAGAAATCTAAGACCTTGTTTTGAAACGGCAACTGCAGGAGACCCTTCCCACACACATCTACAAGACCCTGGGATTTCTGAGCATAATTACAACCCCTGGGAAATAATGAAACACAGCCTTAGTCTATATAAAGATCATTAATCAAACAGTTAAAAAAAAAGTCAGTCAGAATGGATAAAGAACAAAGACATGATATTTTCAGTAACTTTGTACCTATAGCAACTTTGAAAAAAATTGTCAAGACGATCCCTAATTTGAGATGACTGCTGCCCTTGGATGCTTGCTTTCATGCTCTTCCTGGCCAGCAGGTGTGAGCACTTGGGTAAACGAAAGGCTCTGCCTAGCAGATGGGGATCTGCGCATGTGTGCTCAGCACAGCTGCAGGGACGGGTCACCATAAATAGTCAACGAGCACGTCCTTACAAATGACTGGCTGTTGCGGATGCTTCCCATCCTCCCTGAGACAACACTCGGGTGCCATGTAAGAAGGCAGTACATACGGTCAGCTCACAACCTCGGCTGTTTATCTTTTCTCTTCCCTTCCACCCTGCAGCCCTAGCCGTGGCCCGGCCCTTAGCTAACATCTCCGCGCCGGGTGCTGAAGGAGCAGCGGCAGGTGCCGCGAGAATCCGAGGCGGAATTCAGCAGCGCCCCGTCGGAATCTGTGCCTAGAAACAATTTTAGAATATTCAACTGTGAGAGGATCCAGTTTCTAAAATGAAATTTTAATTCATTATACTTGAACACAGCTATTATGTGTTCACTGTCAAATTCTTTTGTGAATGAAAGAGCCTCACTGAAGATAAGAAAAGACACGCTGCAAGCGAGCTCCTCAGTGACTTTTAAAGGCAGCGGACTGTGTGACGATCCTAACTTAGCACTAGATGGTGGAAAGAGAATCACAATTATTTATGAAAAATGACTTTCTGGGTTTGCATCAGTCACCCAATGAAAATGCAGCATAAATGCGAACAGTGGTGAAAAGGGCTGTTAGAACAATGGATTGAACTAAAACAATAGCATTTTCATTAAATAATTTCATTAAATAATTTCAAATACCATTAATTAATGGTAATTAATTGCCTCTGTAAAACCATAAGCGTATCTTCTTAAAATGCTAATTTATTTTTTAAAAAAAAGTATTTAAAAATATACATATATATGACTTAAATATATAGTTGGTAGGTTCCCAGTTAAATCAAAATAATGCCACATTTTAGTGGTACCTTTTATTCTGAAAGAACACAAAGATGTTTGCAAATCTGCCCTAAAATAAAAATTCAATACAAATTCCTTTATTCTGTGATGATAAAACACACTCCCTAGGAGACAGAAAGGAGTGCAGAATCACTGAGTATTTGAGAGTGGGGAACAAAAGCGATTGTCTCAGAGCAAATATAAAGGAATTAAAGGCAAGAGGGCAATCCAGTTGGGGATTTGGCTGGAGTGTGCAGTCTAACCCCCCTTGCCGTGCTTAAACAAACCCAGTGCAAAATGCAATACCAGAGCCAAAGGTTGGGCCTCATGTCTGACTTCCCTCTTCTCAGAAGAGGCAGATCCCCAGGGCGTCAGGGAGGAGGACAGGTCCCCTGGTTTGGGAGTCATGGGCCAGTTTTCTTTCCCTTAGTTCAGAAATGAGGGTCCTCACACAAGCCACTCTGCGAGTTCTCCCTTTTGGAAGTGCCCATGGAATCACCACAGGTCTGGAAAAGGAATGATGGCTGTCCCTTCTAGAATCCTCTCAGCCTACGGATCATCTCCCCACACTGGTACCAGTGAAATCCTTGGTCCAACTAACTGCTAGTCACAATTTACTTTCAAAGAAACCAACCAAGACCCCAACTCAAAGGAAAGGAGCATCTGAAATGCACCATCAGAGGATTTCCCTGAGCTGTGGAACACACTGTATGTGAGATACTTGTACCTGGGGCATGGAATGTATGTCTTCAGTAACCCCTTAATATTTCCGATTACACTGAGAAAGAAAATCTCATGCTGATCTTTAATAATTATTTGCCCCCTTAACCCCCTCCCCTTCTTTCTCTTTCCCTCCCCACTCCCATTCTTTCTCCCTCCCTCTCTCTCATTTTTTTTCAGCAGACTATAGGCTTAGAACCTTGGGCTCAGAACAACAATATATGCTCTGGCCAGAACTTCATCACATTTTCCTGGTTAGTTTCTACCTATGGCAAGTAATATTGGGTTTTCATTAGGGTTCTGATATGAAGTTCTCTTTCAAAATAAGTATGTCTTTAAAAAAACAGGTATAAGGAAAAATAGTAAGTTAGTAACAGTACAAGTGTTACATAGATACAGCAAAAACTGCAGCACGATGCCTGGGCAAACATGGCATATCCTCTCAGCCCTGAAATCACTCTGGTGGATTTCGTCTCCCTTCCGCACAAAGTTAATGGCATTTGATTGTGACAGCTAACTTTTGAAAGCAAGTAGTTGAGTGAAAACAACAAAACAAAACATACTCTTCTGCCTGGATAGAGTCAACTGGAGCCACATAATTGCTGGGAATGTAACCAGTCTCTCCAGTTGTCAAGGAGCGGGCTTCCCACCAATCTCCTTCCCTGCAGAGAACAAAGAGAAAAGGAAGTGAATGTGTTGACCATTTCAATGTTCTACAGTTAAGACTCAATGCTGTAAGACTATAAGACCGTCTCCTAGTCATTCCACTGCCTGATTTCTCCAAACTCCAACACAGCCCTTTGTAAGGGTCACATGGCTACAATCTGAGTCAACTGTCACTTGACTCCAGTGCTGTCTCTCATTTCTTATTTTATTTGCAAATTAATGATGTAGGACCCTGGCCATGAGAGAGCTCTCTTGGGGTGGAGGGGCATTTTGCTTGGTAAGTGTCCCCAACTTGGACAGAGGGGAAGGGAACCCAACCTCAGGCTAGTTTAGAAAAATCCTGTAACAACGAAAACAAAATGGTAGTTATGTGAGGTGAAGGTTGTGTTATTGTGGTGAATATTCACAATATATACGTGCGTCAATCCATCACATTGTACACAACCCATCACAACCTACACAATGTTATGTGTCAATTACATCTCAGCAAGGCTAGAAGAAAAATAAAGCATGCAGTAATTCTACTAATTTAGCTAAGTCTCTGTTTCGGCTCACATCCTGAGGTAAGCAGCATCCTCTGGTATTGCTGGAGAGATGCAAACTGTTGGCTGGCTCTAGTGTTATTTTGTTAGCCATTAACAGATGTAGCAGAAAAGAAAAGAAAAACAGATCATCTGAGAAAGGAAGCCTGCTAGGAGGCCCAGGAAGCAATGAAAGCCTACTCCTAATAACTGCCTTGCTTGCTTTCAAGACAATCGGTAGAATGATAAGGACAACAGGGTAGGCCTTGTTCAGGAGACTTCAACCTGAGGTTATTCCATTGCCTACTGACCTGAGTCTGGTGGGCTCTAGAGGAAGGGTGGGTGTAGCTGCGTGTGTCCAGGTGTGTGGGGGTGGGGGGAACAAAAACCGGCCAGGCACTGAGGTTCTGAGTCTCACCACTCTGTAAGACCCAGTGTTCCAGGCAATAGCCTCTTTCAGTCGGGGGGCGGGGGTGGCGGCGGGCTCTCAGGTCTGCGGGCAGAAGGACGTGAAAGTGGGGCTTGTAACACCACTCTTAGCTTAGAGTAAAAGGGTCAGTTCAACGGTTAGAGTTCACATGTTGGACGTGTGACGGAAAGCAGGGGAAGAGTGTGTGACTCTGCCCACACACGCATGTGGGGCTGCAGCCCTGCCACGCTCGGAGTCCACAGAATCCCACACCAGCCCGCGGCCAGGGGTGCGAGGGCAGCAGAGGCAGCAAGGCCGCTGCCCTTGAGCATACAAGACCTGTCAGACGGCTCTTCAGCAGGGGCCCAGAGCCTTTTCTCCTTCCTTTTTTGGTCCTGGAGGCAGCAAGAAAAACCCCTAGCCTTTTTTTTTTTTTTTTTTTTTTAAATCATTTTGTGGTGGAACTCTGTGTCAAAACCCTCAGCCAGGGAAGAAAACGTGTTGGCTTTTGGCCCCGGTCAAGATCTTCCTCCGGCTGATGGAATTCGGTAGAGTAACCAGCCTCTGTATTAACACACGCCTTCCTCGAGAGCCCCACTCTCCAAATACTGACCCTCTGAGCGAGGAGACTGATGAGCAATGACTCTAGATAGAATTTAATAAAGCAACAGGCAAACAATGACAAGCCCGCACGTGCTCTGGGTGTGGTTGTGGGGCAGTGCTTGGCGGCACAAGTGACATAAAACAGCCCATGAGAAAACGGGGTGCTGGCGAAGCCTTTTAAAAACTTACGTCTTTTTTTTTTTTAAAGATTTATTTATTTATATTAGAGGGGGGAGGGGCAGAGGGAGAGGGAGAGAGAGAATCTTAAGCAGGGTCTGCGATGTGGGGCTTCATCCCATGACCCTGAGATCAGGATCTGAGCCAAAACCAAGAGCTGGACACTTAACCAACGGCACCGCCCAGGCACCCCTAAAAACTTATGCTCTAATTCATTTTTCAGTCTTTCCTTTTTCACCCTATTAAACAAATTTAAACAGATAAATCTACCAAAACATGGAGATAACTTTCCATACCTGGGAAGTCCTTTGCTAATAAACCTTAAATTTAGTTTATGTCCAGGTTTGTCTTAGGAAATGACTGATACGCACAGAAGAACACGTGTATATGAGCACCTGTGAACCCAGCACTCGACGTAAGAGCTGGGTCTTTACTGATCGTGTGGAATCTACTCTGTGCTGCTCCCCTATTGGAGTCCTCTGTCTTTTGGCCTCCAATCATGAAAGTAACACTGTTAATCTTTGAACAGTCTGTACTGGTTTCATTTCTGTGTTCTCTAAAAGAAATACATGCGGTTGTTAAGTATACCATCGAGGAACACATGTGGAAGTTCATTTTTTTCTTTGAACGTGTGCTAAGAAATAAATGGCGTTGGAGGCTTTGAGCTGGTGACAGCGTTTACTACTCTGAAATTCCACCAGATGGAGACATTTCATCATAAAAAAATTAACAATACCTAACATCTCCCCACCTTCTCCTTTCTCTGTCCCTTACTCCACCTCCCAAACCCCACACCCAGGAAATGCTCCAAAATAGTAAAAAATGAAGAGCTTTCAGCAGAAGCTTATCCTTAATTGCAACCTCCATCAAGTTAGTTCTAACTGATTTAAATTAAGGAGACCATGTAGTATCAATGTTGGGGTACATGGAAATGTCACCTGAGGCAGGAAGCCAATACATTTTGCTGGGGCTGGGACAAGCCCAGTCTTATTCAGATGATCTGGGATTTTTTTTTTTTTTTTTTT
>CM052886.1:44393449-44418132 GCA_028534135.1 Potos flavus | reverse complement strand
GCTGGGAGCTCCACCACCATTTTCTTTGAAGCCAGAAGTTCTTGGGCAGCCACACTGCCTTAACCTAATAGAGGCAATATTTAAAACCTACAGGGAAATACATTTCCCTATATATAATGCCATGTATACCCATGTTTACTCTTCTATAGGTCTTAAATGTAGAATTACAATGAGTGATTCTTACCCTTGGAATGTCCCCATTGCCTGTTTAACTGTTGTTCCTACTGGTCACACTTAAAATGCACACATTGTAGTCATTCGCAAGTGGGCGAAGTCACTTCTCCTTCCCTCTCACAAAGATTTCAGTCACTCGCGAATTTTCACTATGGGGAAACGCCTCCACAGACTTCACCAATCAGAATATTTAGCAGTTTTGAAAACAGAAGGAACTTGTTGCCGGCTGTAAGTGAGGACTCAGCTAGTGCAACTTGCAAAATGCAAAAAAAACCCCAAAACAACCCATGTCAAGGCTGAGAGAGGGTAGTGTGGATAGCCAAGCTTTGCGCCAATCATCTGAAAACGCAGATCTACAAGGGGCAATACCGGAACTTTTCCAACCTGTAAACCAAAAGCCTCACTCTGCGACTATGGTCTCCTCCAAAAAGCTCCTTGGACACCAGCCTCGTAAAATAAACTGCACTGGCTCATTAACTCTTCACGTCTTAAGTTCAGTTGCTACCCATTAATGAATTTAGCAAGTGTTCTTTTAGCATTTCAGAAACTAAAAAGGCGCAGACTGGTAACACAAGTATTCTTTCTCAATCTGAAAGACACACGGACTTCCCCGTCCCTCTCCGAACTTACGAGCTGTTCAATATTTGGAATTTCTCTCCTTTGTGAAAACTCAGGTCATCTTCCGTCCTTGCTTCATAATCATAAAGGGCTACAAACAGGGTCACTCCTGACAACACAAAACCAAAAGGGGAGAGGTTATTACACAAGGGGAAATTAATTCCAAGAAATGACATCGTCGCTGAAATCTCATTCTCAAAATCTCCATCTAATCAGCAGTGATAACACGGTGCGGGGATGTAATTAACATGTGAAACCAGGGCGGCGGGGCTGAAGTTATGCCTCGGTCTTTGCAGGGGAAGCATTGTTCTACCTGACTGAAACCTAGAGCTGGACGTGCACTTCTCTCTGTGCACCTCTGAATGAGTCCTCGGGAAGAGACAGATACTAAGATCACGTCCACAGCCAAAGAGCAGCAGAGGTCAGATCTGCGGAGGCCTGCAGCAACTAGAGACACAAATTCCCTTCTTCTCAGGAGCCCATGTTAGGGTGAGGGTAAAAGAGATCACTCTTTCCCGTGACCTCACAGTAATGGAGAATGTAACAGGAAACTCCTTCTGCAGCCTGGGACTGAGAAGACCCTCTCCATAAATGCTCACCCCAATTGACGTCTTGCTCTTGGCACTGGCAATTGCTCTAGGGACTCCCTCTCTCCTACCACAAATTTGCCTACCCTTGCATTGATCTGTAGTCCTTACTCCTCTTCACACCCACCCTACGTCTTCTCAGCTGGTGGACTCCCCATAAAGGCCCTTCCTACTCTGCACAAGTCTGCTATCAACAACAGAAAATCTCCAGCATCCCATTTGGGGTAGTAGGTAGAATTCTAAGTAGTAGAATTCGTATAGTAGGTAGAATTCTACGATAGTCCTCAATGATTCCCACCTCCTGGTGTTCATGCTCTTGTGTAATCCCGTGAGTGTGGGTGATCCTAGTGACTTGCTTCTAACCAAGAGGACATGGCAAACGTGATGGGATGTCCCATTAGTGACTAGGCTTCAGAAGGTTGCAACTTCTGTCTTCCCAGCAGACTCTCTGTATCGCCACTTTGGCTTGAATGCTTTGATGAAGCAAGGTGCCATGTTGGAAAGACACACATGACAAAGAACTGAGGGTGGCCTCTGGCCAACAGCCAACAAGGAACTGAGTCCTGCCAGCACCACATGAGCTTGGCAGCAGATCCTTCTCAGCGGGGCTGTAAGGTGACTACAGCCCTGCCAACACACTCTGACTGCAGCCAGTGAGAGGTTCTGAAATGGGGGACCCAGTGAAGTCATTCCTGGATTTCTGACCCCCAGGAACTGTGAGATCCTAAATATGCATTGTCTTAAAGCTGCTAAGTTTGCGGTAACATGTTATGCAGCCATTGTTAACTAATACATTCCATTTCTCTGCTCTCTGGCTCCTCCTTTTGATCTCCGCACACTTCAAAGTGCCTGCTGTGGCCTAAAGAACGCACGACAAGGATTCCACTCTTTACCAACCCGCCATTTTGCTGTGTCAGTACTTCCAAGGGACCAGCTGTGCCTGTGGGACTATTCGAAGACCAGAGAAGGAGGTAGGGCTTGTTTTTCCACCCCATCCCAAATAGGACTTCCTGGGGGAGAACTGGCATTCAGAAGGTCTGACCATGCAAAGCAGCAGGGCTCATCTGGCAACTTTAAATTTCTTTGAAAGGTTGGAGAAGAGACTGGCTTAGAATGAAGACGTGGAAGCCTGTAAGGTCATGCTTATTCTCACTGAACACTCTATTAACAGATTCCTTTTGTTACATAATTTGAAAACAAACCCAAGCTCCATTGTGTGGAAGACAAGGCACATGAGGACGGGCACCTTCAATCCCCCACTCTCTCCCTGCCTCGGCCAGCAAGTTCTCACTGGGGTTTTTATCTTTTAAGGACAGAGGGGAGAGTCAAAGGAGGTCACAGGGGCACACAGACACTGTTCTTGGCCTTAAAGCACTAAGCACAGTGGTGGAAAGACAGACACGCACATATAACAAAGCCAAATGATACAAGGCAGAGAAATCTGTCAACATTTGGAAGTACTATGTTTTAACTTCCAAATTTTCAAAGGGACCAGGTGGCCTCTTATACTAAGGTTGTCCCTGACTACAGTGTAGACTCCCATGTTCAAGGCAAGTATCCCTTTCTAGTTACTTTATGAATGATACCTGCAGACACAGGGATTCATATCCAGCATTCATGAATGAATGAACAAGGTCAATGTCTGCATCAGCAGAATCCAGTCTGGTTGGCAGAGAACTCAGCAGGCATAGGAAGTGTATGCTGGTGCATTTTTGGCTCTTTTTTTTCCCTCCTGCATCCTCAGAGATAGACTTCCATAGAATGCCTCTTTCCTTCCTCCCTCCATTCCAGGTGCCTTCCAGGAAGGTAGGAAAGATTAGTAAGTGTGCTAACATTCATTAGCTCATGCGGGGCCTACTTTAAAGAGAAAGTTGGATCCACTGCAACACAATGATATGATGCCCAAAGCCCTGGGTTGGGTCCCCTGGATATAACTACACTGCCGTGTGGCATGCAGAGGGAAAGACAAAAACAAAAAACCCTGCTAATGTCTCAGCAGTGCCAACCCCCCCAGGTAAAAAGGCACAGTGGGTCCTCCTAAAAGATTTCTGCTCCCAGATGAGCCAAGAGCAAATGGTTGACATATATTTATTTAAACTTTTCTAATAAACAAAACGGTTTTGGAACAAGTAATGTCAAATATCTAGTTACCATGATTCACATGCTGGGAGATGACTTGGAAGGCTAAGGATGCATGAGATAACTTACAAATATTTTGCAAAACATATGTCTGAGAATGTATGCCAGATATTTTACAAAGTATTAGCTAAGTCAGCAAATGTACATGGCAGTAAAACAGAGTGGTGGGAAAGGGAAGGAAACTTAAAAAAAAATGAGAAAGATTCCTTAAGGATACATAAGATTTGATTTTAAAATACAAGAGATACACGATACACTTGAGGGTTGATAAACTCCGTCATGTGGAAGATGATGGGAAGATCAGAAAGAGCATTAATGAAGATGCAACGGCCAAAAATGAATGCTGCCAAGTGTCCCCATTGGTTGGGAGGTGACAGGCAGGTTGATGATTAGGAAGATGAGGGAGAAGGTGCTACCGCCTGCAAAGTGGCTCTTAGCTGGGGGAGGGGAGGAAAGTGCACTAATATCTAGAGGACTCAAAACAGATATTCTCAGATCCAGTCCCGGAGCTTCTGATTCAAAAGATCTGGGATGGGACTCGGTATTCTGAAACAGTTGCCAGTTATTCTGAGTCCACCAGCTGCAGTTGGGACCACCGACTGGCCTGGAGTACCTTAGTAGCAGCTGTATCTCCTACCCCACGCAGAATCCTCCCAGGGCAGCAACCGGGGGCACTTCGCACCACTGAAGCCAGCATTTCACTTGTCCATCAAGCCCTGTTTGTTTTTGTTTTGTTTTAATAGCCCTTCCTCTGGCAGTGGAGAGATGGAGACTAATGAAAAACTTAATGTTAAATCCCCAGTCAAAGGGAGCTGCCTGGAACACGAATGTTCAGTTGACAAAAGCATGCGGAACAGCTTGACTCTTACCGGTTCCTCCCCTGGTTCGCAAGGTCCCGGTGTGAGACGAAGAGTTCACACCGCCGAAGACGGTGAGTCCTTGGCCCGAGGCTGCGTGGAAGTTGTTGTAGTTTGGGATGGAGGTCACGCCGAAGCTGGGGTAGTGCTGCGGGGTGGGGTCTGTGCCATAGCGGTACCCGGAGCTCTGGGTCAGGCTGCCGTCCCTCTCCTCCGTCAGTTTTGTTGCTTCTTTATCCTTACATTGCACACAGCCCATTATCTAAATTCCTGCCCAAAACAAAAGGGAGCCACGTGAACTTGGATGCTCCGTAGCTGCTGGGTTGCTGGATGAAAGAGGAATCATTTATAAGGCTTGCCCTTGGCTATTTCAGGCCTAAAAGGGAGAGGAGGAAAAGCAGTGGCTGGGGCTGATGGTTAGAAGCGATCTCATGGCCCTTAACTTGACAATTGCATTCGTTCCCCCCAGGCTCGGGGTGACAGGAGCCACACAGAGGATGGTCACCAGGCAGCAGTGTCCTCAAATGAGGCCTGCACCCCTTAAAATCCTCGAACATTACGCACTTGCTTAAAGATAGCCCAAGACTAGGTATTATGCTTTTCTTTAGTTATCTAAAAGAATAATGGATGCTCTAGAAAGTGAGTCCCTGCAATATTAGAATAAAAACCTCCCTTATGGCAAAAAAAAAAATCTAAGCAAGAGGGTGGAGGAGTGCTGGAAAAGCCAGAAGACAGCCCCTGAACAGCTCAGCACACTTCTTTTCTCATGGGTGCCCATTATTCAGGCACACACCTGATAAATTTTAAGCAGTCAGATGATGATAAGTATCAAAATTAAGAAATCGTTGCTGGATGAAAAATAAAATTAGGGGTGCCTGGGTGGCTCTGTTGGTTAAGTGTCTGACTCTTGATTTTGGCTCAGGTCATGATCTCAGGGTCATGAGATTGAGCCCTACGTTGGGCTCTGGGCTAGGGGTGGAGCCTGCTTAAGATTCTCTCTCTCTCTCTCTGCCTCTCCCCCACCTCTAAAAAAATTAAAAAATAAAATAAAATCTGTAGAAATTAAGAGGTCTGGCTATATTTGCAGGATGTCATGATAGCCTACAGTAACAAAATCATTTTCAGCTGCTAATTAACTTTCCAAATTTCCATTAGCTTTTGACATCTTTCAGAAATATTAAAAAAAAAAAATCAATCTCATGTTCCAGAGTTAGTGGTGGATTAAAAACTCAGGTCATTGTCACCCCACCCTCCTCCAACCTACTTCTGTGCTTATCGTAGAAATGCCACCATCAATGACTGACTTGCTCAAGTCAGAATCCTGGGAAGCAACCTTATTTGCTTCCTTTTTACTTCTCACTCTTCCCGTCTCACACTCTACTCTCCAGACATGCCGAACTTCTCAGTTACTTAAAGGTTCAATTTTTTTCTGCTTTCCTTTAGGCCTTGGAATGTGGCCTGGAACATTCTTTCTTGAAGTGCACATACCCTTCATGTTCCAGGCAAGACACTGCTTCCTCTGCAAAGCCTTCTCTGATCCCCATACCCACCTTCCAAGGCTGGGGTGATGCTCTTTCTAAGTGCTCCCCTGGCATCTTGATTTCTCCCACCATGGTACCTATTGCGCCATGTTAAAACATGGTTTGTCTACTTATGTTATGGCCCAGTGGGCTGTGGGTTTCAGGAAAACAGGGCCCTGTCCACTTTTGTCATAGCTATAATGCCAGTGCCTGGCACACAGCAGGTGCTCAGCAAACAGCAGTCAGATGAGTGAAGGAGAATTCTCTAGCCCAGTATGTTTCTCTTTCACCCTTTCTCTCTGCATCCAAGACCAACCCTTCTCTCAGCGACTTACATTAGCAGTTGACCCTGCATTTTTAAATCTATTGTTATGTGTGAGAAAGAAAGAGGATTCAGAAATACAAGGTTAAGTTGGTTAAATGATTATACTTTGGACTGTAATGCCCATCAAGTTGATGGGGGTAGGTAGAATAGGCAATGGATGTCCCTTCCAAAACTATGAAAAGTGGCCCATACGGAACCAAAGGATCAAATAAGAAACATATGACATCATGTGTAATTACATGTGTTCACTGGGGAGGGCAAAGCTGGTACAGGAACGGAAGGGACTTGTAGTCGTGAAGAAGAATGAAAGAACTAGTTTTTCTTAGTATCCTGTAATCCAAAGTGAGGAATGTCACATCTGATACAGAGATTCTTGGTGGGGGGCACTGTCCTGAGCACGCCCTTTCTGGGGAAAAGGGACATGAAAGCAGCATCAGACCGCTCTAACATCCTCTTACATTACACATTTCAATAAATACTTCTGGAATTCAATGTCAGTTCCTGAGAATGGAAATGTCTGGAAATGAGCCTCCTAATGCTTGAGCTGAGATCACCCAATCTGGAACACATTTACACATAAATCATTCAAGATTAACTTACAATATACTGGGTCCAACATGCTCTCTAACTTATGGTAGATGAATGCCATTTTAACCAATTTCCAATAGGAAATGCAAACTATGTCCAAGGCATGATTTATTGAAGCAATTTCATCATTTGTTATTGGTATTGCTTCACAGGATTGAGAAATATCTTGCTTACTTTATATTAACTCCTTCATGGCAGAAAGTTGCTTTGAGCTCCCACAAAGTCCCAACAGAAGACAGTTCTTGTCCCAGGTGCTTTCTTTAGGGATTTCACTGATTTACTGTAATTGGAAGCTGTGAGAACTGAATCACAGTATCACATCATTGACACCAGCGGTTTTCAGCTGGGTTAACTTTTACTCCTCTCACCCCCACCAAAGGACATAACAGGCAATGTCTGGAGACACTTTTGGTTGCCACAACTCAGAGATAAGAGGTACTGCTGGTACCTAGTCGGTAGAGGCCAAGGATGCTGCTAAACATTCTGCAATGTAGGATAGCCTCCAACAGCAAATAATTAACTGGCCCCAAATGTTAAGAGTATCAAGGTTGAGAAATCCTGATTTATGGAGGAGAAAGAGATCTATATCCATATCTTTGAAACAGTATATAGCAGCTATTTCCCTTATATGTGTGATCAACACGAAATTCACGATGCCTTTCTCAGGAGAACAGGCAGGCTAGGTAGAAGGACGCGATTTTAAAAATTGATATAAAATGCTGATTCTTCCCTAGAAGCTTGTTCCTTGTGATAGAGAAAAGAATCTAATGAGAACTCTCATTACAAACTACTCTTTCGACTCCAACAAAACAAAAACGACACATCAGAACCCCAGTGGAAGCAGGACCTTATATCTAATCAAACTAAGAAAAAACTCATCTTTTACAATCCACCAAGAAAAAGTATTACCACTGGAATAAACAACTAACACCATATGTACAACTATGAAAT
This sequence comes from Potos flavus, assembly GCA_028534135.1. Lineage (NCBI taxonomy): Eukaryota > Metazoa > Chordata > Mammalia > Carnivora > Procyonidae > Potos > Potos flavus. The sequence goes on along the minus strand of CM052886.1, from coordinate 44,410,373 downwards.
AATGAAAGGAAACAAATAGTAAGCTCCTTGAAGGCAGGGATTATTTTTTGGTTTTGTTTTAGCATTGCATCCTGAGGGTCTAGAATGGTGCCACACGCTATAGAAGCTCAATAAATATTTGTTAAATGATTACAGTGCAAAAACCCAAAACTTAGAATCATTTTGGAGAAAACAATTCTCTTTTGTAGAAGGGACAGCTCTGTTACTGTGTCACACATTTGCAGTTTTGAGTAAGAAATGTTTCTGCACGGGTCTTGCTGACTCTCTTCCCTTCATTGGCAAAGAAACCGAAATAAATCAGTCAATGCAGGCTCAAGACATTACAAGTTAATCACAATGAAAATACTTGTGTAAGAACTTGTGGTCTTCTTGCTCCCACTTGGGGCGGTCGGACTAACGGTTTCCTGATGGAAGAGTCAGAAGCTGCTCTGTGAATTCTACCCAACGTGACTCCAGGCTCCTTGCCGTGAGACAGACTTCTGAGCACTCGAGTTAAAATAAAAACATTCCTATTACATACAGTTCTGCGGTGTGGCACTTTTGGCCAGTGCTGTAGGTCCATAACGAACATACGATGTACTAATATACTTGCCTGAGATCTGTGGGGCACTGGGAAACACGGAATAAAACCATTCCAAAGGTGGGACCTTGGAATTACTCTGACGAGTAAACCCTGCACCATGGACTCAGGGCCCTCCTCCTCTCCATGGGGCCGAGCCTAGAGAAACTGACGGACAAGCACTCTGACCAATGAGATCCTGGGACCATGGTCAAGGCGTCCGGGTTATAGCCACGAAGCCCCCCTCATTCTTCAGTCCTTTGGCAAAATCGAAGGGCTCCCTATTATGCAAGGAAAACCTGATTTACATAAAATTTCCTTAGTCCCGTGAATCTTACATGTGCCAACAGCATTAAGCAACTCAGGGAAGAATTGTCAAAGAGAGAATCTGAGGACCGCCACATCCGGTTCCTGTGAGCATGGCAGACGTCATCAGTTGATTGCAGCACTGTCTGCTGCTATGTCACGTGTGGCCTCTGCATCCTCCCTCGCATATGCCCTCACGGGATCGACTGAAGCTGACGTAAAGGACTCTATCCCCGACTCTGGGCACAGGCTGCTTTGATCCAGAACGCGTCTGGCAGAAAGTATCTTCCCTCCACCGATGCCACAGACCACAGTCCGGCTGCGAGGTGCACATTAAACACAGATACACCTCCTTGTACACCACTCCGTGAGGCAACACCCACCCACTCAGGTTGTAACACGGCAGGACTCCCAAGAAGATTACAGGGAGCTAGGTACCAAGAAGGGGAAAAGGCCACTGGCAGTCTTCTGCAAAAGCAAATTACCTTCTCCTGAGACACATACAGTTGCAGGCAGAGAGCAGGGATGGCAGGAGGAGGGAAGGTGAAAGTGACAACAAATAATTTTAATTTCAGCCATGTGAGCGCTTCTGTCTCAGAAACCAGCCCAGGTGGGTGTGGGGAAGTGAGGGCCCTGAGGCAGAAGTCGCCATCCTTGCTGCTGACAGTGCAGACTTGGAAGAGTAACAGGTCGAGCCCTACTGGCCTGCACTCTGATGTGGCACGTTTCCTGCTGGTACCATTCACCATCCCCTTAGCTGGTCTCTACTTTCCCGGAGTGAAATCATAATAAAAGCAAAGGAACAAGGAAGGGAAACTAGAAACCAAACACAAGCAACAGAGATGGGGACAAATGAAAAAGAATTTAAAGCTGAGGGGCGCCTGGGTGGCTCAGTGGGTTAAAGCCTCTGCCTTCAGCTCAGGTCATGATCCCAGGGGCCTGGGATCGAGCCCCGCATGGGGGTCTCTGCTCAGCAGGGAGCCTGCTTCCCCCTCTCTCTCTGCCTGCCTCTCTGCCTAATTGTGATCCCTCTCTCTGTCAAATAAATAAATAAAATCTTTAAAAAAAAAAAAGAATTTAAAGCTGAATTGTAGACCGACGGCACGGTCTCATACACTTCTGGGAACGTGGAAAGAACTGGTCGTTTAATAAGCCACCACCCTTTTCTGGTCAACAGGAGTAACATGAGGCAAGAGGGAGAGATGTGGCAGCAACACATCAGAAATGACTTGACTTCTGGGTAGAAGAACCACGGCAGAGGGTTCTTGATCCTTGTCAGATTGGAAACACCCACAAGAATCCACCGGAGGTATCTAGCTACATTCTCCATCGAGAAAACAAATCCTCTGAAAGTCTGGGGAAGGCTTGCTTTAGTTTTTACCACGTAAGTGCTGGAAGCAGGACGTTCAGAGGCAGCTGAGTGCCATGTTGGAAGCAATGGCCGTTGGGACATAGAACCTGTCACCCAAATTTCCCAGCACTTTCAATCCTTTGTGATGGGACTTTCCTCTGTGTAGGACATTGGGTCCTGACACCCCATAAGAGAGTAGGGGTGGTGGTGTCTTCTGGGGACACCCCGGACAGAAGGGCCAGTGCTGGCCAGGGAGGCTGGAGAGAAAGCAGGACCATGTTGGACCGTCTTGGAAGTGCGGGCACTCCCCAAGATCCTGAGGCAGGAGAAAGTTACAGCTGGGAGGGGATGTTGGGCATGTAAATACGAGGCCTGAACCATACATAGTATTGGTGTGGGGCCCAGCCAGTAGTTCCAGACTGGCTATAAAAAAATAATACACAGGACTCTGCTTCTTTGCTGCCAAATGGAAGGAAGGAATGAAAATTGGTGCCTTGCTGAAAAGGTGGTGTGGTACGTAGAACTCCAAGGTAAGCCTTGGATTCCTGCCCTTGCTGTGACAAACCCTGTATCATCCCTAGGACTCATGACTGACAGGATAATCACTCCCTCGATTAGGCTGTTTTATTTGGCATGGTTGACTTTAACAAAGAGAAATTATCCCAGTTGGGCTTGACCTTATCAAGTGAGTCCTTGAAAGGGACTGGGCTCTCTCTGGAGAAGTAGATACAAAGTGTAAGAGGCACCCCAGGGGAGGGATGTTCTCCACTGCTGGCTTGGCAGATAGAGGGGGCTATGGGGCCAGAAATGTGGGTGGCCCTTAGGAACTGAGCACAGCCCCCAGCTGGCAGAAAGCAAAGAAATGGGGACCTCAGTCCTACAACCACAAGGACCTGAAGTGGGCCAAGAACCTAGAAATGGATTCTTTCCTGGTCAAGGCTTCAGATGAGAAAGCTGTTGGCCAACACAGCCTTGGGAGCCCAGAGCTCAGCCACACCATGCCCAGATGCTCAAAACCGTGAGCTAATAAGTGGGGGCTGTTTCAGCTGCTGTATTTGTGGTAATTTGTTACACAGCAAGAGAAAATGCATACTTGTTCCGGTGGAATGGGCACCACTAAGGTGAAGGCTCCCATCTTGGTAGTGATGACCAATATGAAATGAGGGCTCGCTGTAAGCCGGGCACCATGCTATGGACCGGAACATCCCATCTCACTCGACCCTCATGACAGTCCTTAGACAGAAGTGTTATGCTTTCCCCTCGTTTGACAAGAGAGGAGCAGAGAGGTTTGAGACTTTGTCCACAGCTCCGTCTGGGATGGACATGGGATGTGAAGCCAGCCAGACTGATTCCATGGCTGGCACATGGAGCCTGTGGGCTAGAGCTGCTTCCTGCCCCACAGACTCTTGGCCAGTTCATTCAAGGGTGTGGGTGTGCGGTCACAGGGGCCTGTGGGGATGGCCCCTTAGTTCCCTAGAGCCCAGCTTCATGTGCATGACTAATGGGGGCCCTGACATCAGGGACTGGGCCTCACCCCGCTCCCCCCACATTCACACCCTGCCCACACCCAGACCGTGGGCTCTGTGAGGGTGCTGGGACCATGCCAGGCGACGTTGAGTCACTGGCTTCCTCCATGTGGTGTAGGGTCTTAATGAACATTTGAACCAATGGCACTGAAGCTCCCCTTAGTTTCCTGATATTTCCTAGATGTGGTGAGTGTTGATATACACCACAGAGGAGTGAGCACTGGTTTCCTTGGTATAGTGAGCTTGCCGACTGCATTTAAAACAGGATTTGCTTTACAGGCAAAACTTTCTGGAACATATTTATCGTATAAACAGAGCACAAACAATGCCTCCTTCAAGCACAAAATAACAGACTCCACTCTTAGTGGAGTCCCATGAGAGAGAGCAACCCCCCCCCAGCAATAAAATGTCACATCTTTGAGGTGAAGACTGATGTAGACACAGGAACACATATAGTGCAGACACTAGCCACATGCAACAGTGGGAGAATGGAGCCTATTTAAAAAGCAAATCAAAACTTTGCTTTGGAAATAATAAGAGGTGGTGTTGGATGATCATTTGTGTGTGACTCCGCAAGGTCCTCTGGAGGGCGAGGACCATGGATCTTGTTCCATAGCGCACAGCAAAGGAACTGAACTCATATAAATCACTCTCGCAAATGTCACATCACTTTAAGAAAAAAATCACATTCCTGGCACCTAGAAGATTTTTTGGCTCCCCTGCCTGGTTTGTCTTGTTCAAATGACCCCCACGCCGAGAAGCAGTGGCTCACTCCCTGCAGCATGTTCTCCTTTCCCTTCTCTAAATCCCCGATGCCTGGAGAGTCAAAAGTACTCAATAAAAAAAAAAAAAAAATGGCAGAATTAGACCCCAATGGTGAGATTTAACACTGCAGCCAACGGAGACCTGGAACCATCCCCAAACCCAAATGGCCAAATGAGGTTTTAACACCAAATCGTGGAAAGGCTCCGAAAGGAGGGGAGAACATTTTCTTCTTACGCTCACTTCACTTTGGATCTCACGGTTAAGACAAGAGGGAAATGGTGATAAAAAATAAGGATATGTTTTAACCGTCTATGCCAAAGGGTTCAGAAAGAATTAGAGCACAGATTATAAAGTTTTTTTGGGCCTTCTCCCACCTCTTTTGGGAGGAAAAAAGGTTCCTTTGTGGTTACCGGTTTAAACTTTTATCTTATTTTTACTGATCTATAATTCCCATACCATAAAATTCACCCTCTTAAAGTTTACAGTTTAGTAGTTTAAAATATATTTTTAATATATATATATTACATATATAAAGTATTAGTATATATTAATATGTATACTTAATATACAAAAGAAACCATTGTCACTATCTAATCCTAGGACATTTTCATTACTCTCAAAAGGAACCTGTACTCTTTCAGCAGTTATCTCTCATTCCCTTCTCAGCCTCACCCCTGACAACCAGCGGTTTTATGTCTTTATGGATTTGCCTATTTGGACATTTCATATGAATGCAATCATATAACATGCGGCCTTTCGTGACTGGCTTCTTTCAGTTGGCACACCGTTTGCATGCTACCTTTTGTAGCATGAATCAGTACTTCATTCCTTTTTAAGGCTGAAAATATTCTGTTGTATGGAAACACCACTTGTTTACCATTCATTAGTTGATCGACATTTGGCTTGTTGCCACTTCCTGGCTGTATGAGTAATGAGTAATGAGGCTATGAACATTCATGCATAAGCCTTTGTGTGGACATATGTTTTCAATTCTCTTGGGCTCATATTTTAATATGTAAGGAATTTATATAGATTAAAAAAAACCCTAAGATTAGGTAAATGAGAAAGCATGTTAATTGGCAACTCAAAGAAAGGAAAAAGGACTTGTGAAACTTATGGGAAAATGCTACCTTCAGGATTAATCAAAGAAACACAATGTAGATTAGTGAGAGACTTTCATTTCTCAATTAACAAAATTTCAAAAGGAAGTCTGCCCAGTAGTGCCGGAGGTCCCCTGAAATGCCCATTCTCATATATTGCTAATAGAAGACCAGGAATTAGGGTATAACTTTTTCATAAACCAATCTGACAGTATTATATATATATTTAAGAAAACCTTAAAAATGGGCCTGTTCTTTGTGAATTTGTGCTAAAGAGACACTTTTTGAAAAATGACACATGAAGAGGACCTGTGACATGTTATTTATAATTTGATAGTTAAAAACCAGCTAATTGTTTAATAAGAAGATGATGGCTAAGTAAATGGTAAGGTATGCCCATCATGTAAAATAAAACAGAAATTAAAACTTATGTTTACAGGAAATCATCAGTAATACAGAAAAATGCTCATATTATATTAAGAAGGATCACATGATTGTGACTTTATGCCTAAAAAACTATCTGGAAGGAAAGACATCAAGATGCTTGCTGGTGATGTGTGTGGGGGATAACACTATGGGTGACTGTTCTTTCTTATGGTTTTTTCTCTCAGATTTTCTATACTGAGAAAGCATAGTTTTTATGAGAATAAACTACTTTTCTAAAATAGGAAAGATCCCTTTAATTTTATCATTTACTGATTTAATTTGTATGTAAGTATATAACCATACATTGATGAAGTATGCTTTGTGAACTGAAAAATTAAGAGAATGAAAGAAAATGACTGATTCCAAAAATTAAGAGAGGGAGAGAGTGACTGATTCTAAAGTCCGTTAAGAAGCAACCTCTCCTCCTGGAAGGTTTGAAAGGTGAAAGGTATTGAAGGACAGAGAGATTCCTTTTTCTTTTTTTTCTTTTAAATTAATTTATTTATTTGAGAGAGAGAGAGAGAAAGTATCCTGAAGCAGACTCACCACTGAGAATGGAGCCCGATGCCGAGCCTGATTCCAGGGCCCTGAGATCATGACCTGAGCCGAAATCAGGACTTGGCTGCTTAACCGACTGAGCCGCCCAGGCTCCCCTAGGGCAGAGAGGTTTCTGAGTGAGTCTTTCTAACAGCTGTGCTGGGAAAAGTGGGCAGTGAGGGAGCAGTGCAGGGAGGGGTGGCGAATGCACCCAGATGGACGGCCACGAAAATCTAATTAAGGGCACAGATTAAGCAGAGCCATGACACACAACAACTCAGAGGACCACGTAGGTGGCAAGTGGCAGAATCTGGGATACTAGAACCAGAAGTCGGTGGCTGGATTAGTGGGTTCTTGAGAACCTTCAGGTCCCAAGCTCCTAGGTATCTGGGGAAACCCAATAAAGTCAGAAAGACAGTACTCTGAACAAGCCAATGTTGGAATATAACCGAGATGTCCTGATATCTGCAAGACCTCTCTGTGAGCAAGGGCCTGAAGACCACACACTGGCATGGCTCCAAGGAGCGGGGGAGAATGAAGCAAGACACTTTTGTTCTTTCGATGCTTACTGCTGGTGGAGACAAAGGGACTTGCTCAGGGCACCAGGCAGAAAAATTCTATACCTTTCTTTCATTTTTCCTCTTGTTGCCCTCACTGTTTCCTGCTGGGGCATTCAGCCTGGCATTTTGATGATGTGACTTTTGACTTTGTCTAGAATTGCCCAGTTGTTAGAATCTGGCGCATCCGAAGTGGGGCACAGAATAGCACCCAACACTGGTTTGTGTGACCTAAAATTTTTCAGAAACATAACAGATTCAACAAAGATGCTTCTTCCTAATGTTGATATTTGTTCAAACATCTTTCTACTCTCCTTAGCCCTGTTATATAAAAACAACCAGAAGAAAACAAAAATAAAAACGTAAGCTTCCTTTCACGAACTGGCAAAAGGAAACAGGAGAGTCAGTGTCACTTCTGGGCCACAGTGGTAGGGACTAGCTTTCTGGGCTGAACTGGCCAAGGGCCCAAGGGTCGGGGTGTCACCTGGCGGGGCCACAAGAAAGCACATTAGCACAAAGCAGCTGTGTGGACAAGTGTCATCAATGGCCCCTGCCCGCCAGTGTGGAGAACAAATGCTGAGGAGGTTCGCTCTCGAAGGCCAAACAAAAACCCCTCTCTGCCAGTCTTTCTATTCTCTGTGGAGGTTCCTCGCCAGATGATTCTGCAAATGTGGCCTCGTCCTTTCAGAAAACAGTGAATTCTTTTTCCCTTTAATTCATCAGTTCCAGTCAAGAAGATCTACTCCTTTAGAGACACAGAATGGACTTTGAATAAGAAATTTTACTTTTCTTCTTTTTGCCCTCGAGCTCATGTTTGTATTCGTGTCCCCATGAGACCCCCTTTCTGCTGATGACTTATCTGGTTATGAAGTCAGAGCGCATCAAAATCTACCGCCCTGAGAATCTGGCTGTGAAGCCACTTGCTTTGTGTTTTTGGCGCTGAGGCAGATGTCTTTTCTTTGAAGACTGACATGAAGCCCCGTGCCCCGTCCCCTGGATCTTTCTGTTGGCACTTTCTCAAGTTGCAAGGAATCAGCAACACTCTCGTCCTTAACTTCTGCATCCCTTGCAGTGGTTTTGAATTTCAAAGCCTCTCGGCAGCTGTTTTGGTGTGAATGCTGATAAAGTAGGCCTTCAGAAAACACGCCCCCAACTCCATGGCCTTTACTGGGACAAGGAACAACAGTGACAGTGATGACGGGAACAAAGGAAACACAGAGGCTGGGGACTCTAGCCAGCCTCCTCCTACCACTTCCATGCCTGAAGGGAGTGACGACTGTCTCTGCCTTCCCTTGAGCTTATTTTCCTTACCCACGGAGAGCCCAGGTCGGCTGACTCTGTAGTGGCTGCGTCAGGGAGGCTTTCACAAGAGGTCTGCACTCACGTATGCAAGCTGAGTGCCCGTAGAGACCCGAGGAAACTGACGACGGGAGGTAGGAAGTAAGAGGAAGAGAACGTGGGACCCACTGACGGTCGTCCGGGATGCTTTCCCCAGCAGCACATACAAATGACAAACTGTGGCCATTCTGTGTGGGAGGAACACGTGTTGCTAGACCACTCGTTGATGACCTACTTGGCACCAGACAGAACTCCTGTCAGGTTTCTGTTAACAAATCTGAAAAGGAAAGATGTGGTTTACATACCAGCATACATTTTGTAAATACCATCGCTTATAAAATTTACAGTAAAGCAATTCAATAGTGACTTTTCACTTGGCACGTGAATGCGGCAGAGTGTGAATTTTACCCTGTCTTGCACGGTAGTTGAACTTGGGGTTTATCTCCTTAAAGAAGAGAGCACAGCAGGCTGTCCCCTTGAGGATTCTGGTATCAGATAGGGATGTCCTTGGCCTGAAGGGTAAAGGACACAGCTTTGCAACCTCGAGACCCAAATCGAGATCACTGAGAATGGGTAGCGGGAGGGTGAGGTAAAGGGTGGGGCAGGTGGCTCCCTGTACCACCAGACCCACCCCCTCCTCCACAGTGAGGCCTACAGCTACGCACCCCAAGACTCCACTTTCAGACTTCCTTGCAGCTAGGTGTGGCCATGTCTGATCCTGGCCAGCCAGCTGAGAATGGACGTGATCTATCCAGCCCCTGCGTCTTTAAAAGAGAGTGGGTTGCTCTCCATCCTGCTTCCTACTTCCTGTGGGCTGGACAGCGGATGTAGTGCTGGAGAACTGGCTTCAGCCAGGCAGAGGATGGCAACCCCACAGGGACTGGCAGAACTGCAGGACAGAGGAACCTGGGCCTTAGATGGCCTTGTGGACCATGGCTGCTCATCTGCCTTGGAGCTGGGATCTCTGAGCCAACACGAGAGAGGCATGAACGTGTGTCTGTGGGAGCCACCAGATTTTTGTGGGGAGGAGCGAGAGGGGTCTTGTTGTTATAACAGGCTGCCTATACTCTACCACAAGAGGGAAGGAAATCCAACACAGAGGTCAAAGGTGGCTCCACTGGTCACTTATTTGGTTTCTTCCCCCATAGCCTCTAGAACCGATAAGAGCTTCTGACCTTTGATACTGACAGTTCAACTTGTATTGAGGCCAGTTAGTAGGACAACAGTAACAAATTGTAACAATAGCTACCATTTACTGGGAACTTATTTTGTGCCTGGCACTTCACATATGGTATTTCATTTAATCTTCAGAACAACCTCGAAAGGGTATTCCACAGTTAAGGAATCTTGGGCTCACAGAATTTAAAGTTGACTTATCCGGGGTTATCTAGTCAGTGGGACGTGGATCTGTGTCTAACGCAATCACAATCTCTTCCTACTCCCCCAGTGTTTCCTTTTGAGAAGCATGCTCTGCTCCTAGCCATTTTCTTCATACTTTTTGAAAAGAACAAAGAATGAGAGATGTAATGATGTGACAGGAGCTGGGCATTGCTGTGTCGTACCATTATTTCAGTTTTTGCACTAGGGCTGAAAGTGCTCTTTAAGTGCTCTTCTCTTTACAGGGCTCCAGCTTGGGACTGGCTCCTAGGTCTCCAGGACATTTCAGTCCCGGAGTACCGGGCTCCTGGATTGGAGAAGGTCTGTGAGCAGTGGTATAGCCTGGGACAAGGCTGTGGCTTGCCATGCGGCCCAGAGCATATCACCTGACCGGTTTCCTTCTCGGTCGAGCAACAGGTCTCAACAAGGAGGTCTAAGGATTCATAGCAAGCCCAACACTCCTGAAGGAGCCCTGAGCCCTCCTGTACACACTCAAGGAGAACTAAGTCTATGATCAGGCACAGAAGTCCCACTCCCCACAGCCCCAGATGCTTATTATCAATCACGAGGACCCACGGAGTAACGTGACAAGGCAGGTTTGGCTATCAATGCTCAGGTATCCCTCTGCCATGGCCAGAGCCCAGACCATGCATATTATGAGAGTTTTAATGATGTGACAGGAGCTAGGCATTGCTATGCCCTACAGCTTTTATTTTTTGCACCATGGCTTAAAATGTTCTTTCTTACTGCGGCCTTCAGAAGACCCGACTATGTCCTCCACTGCTCTTTGCTGCTAAAGTGAAGAACAACTTATGACACAGCACAACCAGTTCAGGTGCCTGAGACCTGCTGGGGTCTTGACCTACCTCCCCCTCCTCACGGGGAGCCTCCCATGCTGAGTCTTTCCTAGGATTGCTAGGTACAGCTGTTGCTGGAGATGAGGAAGTTACATAGGAAACAATAATAAGAACAAAGAAACTTCCCCCACCTCCCAAACAAAAGTTACTCAGAAATCACCATAGTAACAAATCACCCGTTTTCAACGATTTCATTTTCCTTGCATTCTTATCTCTCTCTTTACATCCAGCCCTACCTCTAGCCTCTATTTGGCAAACATTTTGATCCTCTCTCTGTGACAGGCACTGTGCAAAGGGTTGTGGATATGGAGTCAAGTAAACAAGGCCTAGCCGGCGAGGAGCTTATATGTACTTAGGAGGGAGCCCGTCAAATCTTGGGTTGGGGAGGGAGCACCGAGGGGTCTGAGTTTATCCAGGCCAGCCACCGTGAGGTACCTGGCCCAGGTGAGGAGGGGGTGGAGGTGCACACGAGAGGACAGACGTGTAGTTGGGCATGGTGCCATGGGGCTTTCTGGATTTGGTCCTGTGTTTACAGAGCGCTAAAACACGTGCCAGGGATCTTGCAAGGCTCTCAGAGGGAAGGGGCCTGGCTCCTGCTCAAAAGGAGCTTATAATTTAGTGGAATGGATATATGCAGCTGGGAAGGTGGCTAGAGATGAAGCCAGATCATAAACAGCTACGTGCCCATGTTACCAAGCACTCACTCTAGTGCCTGCAGCTGGTGCCACATACGACAAGAAAACGCTCTCCTCTGATCCATCAACAGCGTCAACAGCCTTGTGAACTGGTACTATTATCATTGGCAGCATTTTACAGATGGGGGAATGAGTACAGGAGGGCAAGTGACTTGACTAAAGCCCCACAGCTAGGCCGAACTGGATTTCAACCCACAAATGGCTGAATCTAAGATATAATCTTAACCACGTGCTAATTGGCTAAAGTATCTGCCCATTATCTAGCTGGTACTTACTCAATATTAAGTGGGAGTGGAACTGGGTCCCGATAGACACATACTGAAATGAGGTAGAGAGAGAAGCATGGGGAGGCCAGACAGTGAAGCCGAGAGTGGGAAGAGACTGTACACGGGTGGGCAGGGCATCTGAGTAAGATGTGACTTCTTGGGCTGGACAAACAACTCCATCCATTCTAGCTACCTGTCTATGCCTAATTCATACCTCGGAACTCATCCCCAACTGTGGCAACACTGTAGCGTCTGCTGCAAGTGAGAATACACATCTAAAACCAGGCTGGCTCAGGCTCTTGACTACGGGATCATGTAAGTTACATTTTCAGAGAGCCCTGTCACAAAAGCTGCCCAGGGGCTTTGGGGGCTGGTAGGAGTGGGAGATATGCAGTTGCGTAGATGGCTGCCTAAACATGGCAAGGACAGGCAACAGAGGAGATAGCTACACATCGGCAATGTACGACATCTGGGAAAAGGTAACGACTGTCCACTAAAAAGGGCCTGTAACGGCTAATATGCAACAATGGACTGATGACCTCTGCTGTCCACAAGAGGAGCCCGAAGAAGGGGCTAGCGGTAGAGGTGCAGGTGAGTATAAGGTCCAAAAGGGCCCACCACCCTCTCCCTCCAACCATGGGCAGTTTACTCCATCAAGCCCAACAGGAATGTCTTTTGGTAGAAGTGGTGGTTACACCTCAGTTTTGCGTGGACTATGTAATACTAACAAATTCTTCAGGCTAATGTCAGAAGATGGCTTATATTTTAGCTATGACAGTTCTGCTCACATTTACAAGCTCACCACGGTCAGAGGATGGAAACTCTGCCCATCCACCAGCAATAGTCATCAGTCAGCAGCTCCGAGCAGCAATTCGGCCCAGCACTAGGCAGAACTGGCCTGTCCCCAGGGCTCATGCTGAGCTCCTGTGGGGCGGCCTTACACACTCCAGGTGACAATGACCCAAGTGTGGCTTCATAGTCTGCCCCCGTTCTGGTTCAATACACCCCAACCGACTGGGCGAGTAACAATGGTCCATATTTGGAATGAGCCCAGGCAATAGCTCTGTCATATTTCTTTTTGACAAAGGCTGACCTGACATGCTGATCATCAGTCCAGGCAGGGGGAAAAAAAGGTCCTACACACCCTTGGTTTCTGCCAGGGTTCATCTTTAATCTGGACACATATTCCCTGGATGCACTCCCGACTAAGTCCCTTCTTTATTTCCTACACATTGTGCTTCTTTCTTAAGATTTGCATGTTCTACATAGGTTCCGTTGCTAAAATGAAAATGTTGCTAAAAATTGGTAGATCTCTGTATCTCTTATAGAAAATTGATTATTTGTACCAATTCCTGCCTTCTAAAACCCACTAAGCTGTTTCCTAAGTTTGTTTTTCCTAACCTACATCTTAATTGTTTTAAATCTGTGTCTGTCTTCACATGTTGGCTGGTTAATCTTCCTGTCCATTTTTTTTCATTATTTTCTCAAACATTTGACTCTCCATTAGCTTAAAATAATGCCTCAACTAAATTCCTCTTTTTCACTTTTGGCTCTGATTCCCATGGCAAAACAAACAAACAAAATTTATCACTTTTTTGGTACCTGAGCACTTTTGCTTTCTCATTTAGGTCAGGTAACAAAATATCCTTTATTCTCAAACCAAACCAAACTTACGCTAAACTCTCCCCCCTCCTTTCTCTATTGTAATTCTCCCATAAAGAAGTGATGTTATTGGCAGAATTTTCAGTCTACTGATACAAAGTACTGATAAAAATGTGGACCAACAGAATTCCCAAACACTGCTGGTGGGATGCAAATTGTTATGATTACTTTGTAAAAACAATTTTACATTATTTAGTGAAGATGAAGATGCATCTCTCTTACGACTCACAATTTGACCCCTAGGCATATACACTAAAGAAGCATGTTTATGTGAGCCAAAGGGTATGTGTCCCTGCAGGTCTAGGGCAGGGCCAGGAAATCTGTATTTTTTATAGTTCTAGAGGCAATGTGGGGGCCTTACTCCACAGCAAGGGCCTGGGACTGAAGGCCTACCATATCGGCTCAGATCTCTCTCTGCAGCTGGGTCCCTCCCAGGCCTGTGGTTCCAGCCACAGGAAAGCTCACTGGAGAGGAGTGATGGGAAATAGCACAAGCCTGCTGGTGGAGTAACTATGCTTGGGCTATTGATCTCTGGTCAAAGACAGCCAGTCTGAGGATCTGGGAAAATTCACGGTCATTTCCTCTTCTTCCTTTTCTGTCAGCCCAGGCTGCCGGGCGAGGTTGGGCTTGAGTTCTTCATGCAAATTCCACTCATCTGGAGAGGTGCTCGGAGTCACCATGGTCATCACCGTCATCGCCCACACAAAGCCCCAAAGCACCCACCCAGGCAGGGTACTCTGAATGTGCCGTTCCCTGCCAGGAATGAGAGGCTCTAGGTGAGGCTTCAGGAGAGAAGGCTGAAGGCTCAGTCCCCGTAAGGAGCCATGGTTCTTCTCTGTGCAACCCTTTACACGGGCGCCTATGTTTGTGATTCTTGGTGTATTAAGTCCAACAAAAGTACAACGCTAGGTGCAACCTGGCTTTTAATAAATACTTCCAAATGACAATGAATAGAAAGTGAGATAAGGAACTTCTCAAGAAGTGAAAGCAGCTGTGTGCCTTCCGGTGTAAAGTTGCTCTCCACCTTCCTACCGCTCTGTCTGCTCTCATTCAGGGAGGTTGTATAATGGTGGCTCTCTGTCACCCTGACTTATGTTCATTTCTCTTCCTGATGCCAAGAATGGCTTCCACCATCCCTCCCTCCCCCATTCTGGGTGAACAAATGGGGAAAGTGCACGGCTTGGCCAGATGACCTCCCTCCATTTGTCCATTCCCATAATCCTCCTATTTCGAAAATGAAATATCCCTGGGGCAAAGTACTGATTACCATGTGGCTGTTGTTCTTTTAGGTTTAAAAATATCTTCAAGGTGGCACAAGTTTTACAGAGTCCACTGGGCACCTGAAATCTGCCCTGGTATTCAGCCCCAGTAATGTACTGAGGGTGGAGGCAATTTGTTTAGTTTAAATCATTAAGTCCTAATAACGTGGGGTTCTGGCAAGACACAGTATGTGTGGGAGACGATGATGTGATGTTGGGAGGAAATCAAGATGATGCTATGATGTAAATACAAATGGAGTTTGGGTTGGATTTCAGGGAGGCCACACAGAGCCCATCTCTGCATGACTTGGCCTCGTTCCCACAGCCCTGCCAGGGTTCTGTCTCTCACTTAAGGCTGCCGTGGTCCCCACGGGAGCAGCTTGCCGCCTGCCCAGCCAACTGTCTCAAGAGAGGCCCTGGCCAGGCAGTTCATTATTTGGGCACAGAGGAGAGAGACAGGAGTGATTTTTCTTTTAATGGCTTCAATTCCGTTCCTCCAGTTCTAAAATGGGTTGCCTTCTAATTCTCTCTTCTTTGCTTCCTTTCTCCTTGCCTTCGGGTGTCAGAAAGGTAGAAAGCAATGATTGAGGGTTAGAATTTATATTTTGAGTAGGTGGCTAAAAGTATTCTGGTTTCTTCCCTATAAAATGGGGATTATGCCAATGTTTATAAGAATAGACATTCTACTGTTAATTACTAGTAGGAAGTTACTGATACCTGACCATCTTTGATCTGAAAAAAAGGAAACATCAGTTTCATAGGGTTCAGATGAGCAGATAATATTTAGACCATTAACTGGCCATGTAGTAGGTGCTCCGTAAACTGCAGGCTTACTAGGCATATGTGTATGTAAAGAGAGGGGGCATCCAGGAGCCTGGGGTTATGGCTGGCCTTTCTATCCCAGGCACAAATGACTCCACTGACTTCTTGGCTGGCCAGGAGACAGCCAATCTGCCATTACTGGTGTCCAGCTACACTGCCAAACTAGTCACCATGGATTAGTAATAAGTTTAACTGAGTAGACAAATAAAATGAATTATTTTAATAAAAATTAAAAGACAATAAAAAAAGAAAGAAGGGAGAAAGCTGCATTTCTGCCTAATCTTTATCTGGCTTCAACTCAAGAAAGAATCCACTGCCTAGAGTTCTCAAAAGGAACCACAACATTTGTATGATAGTCACATTGTTAATGTATTAGTTGGAAGGTGGGGATGGAGGGTTGTTTACTCTCAGAAAAAAAGGAGCTTTTAGTGTAACTCTTGGGTTGAAAATCTCAGTATGAATCGCACCACTGAAGAGTCAATTTCAGGGGCCACTAAAACTATAGCATTCCTGTCGGACAGCATTTTTGCATCTACTGAGCTGTCACATAAATACTAATATTTGAAGCACAGATTTCTCAGAAGCTGTAGGCTGATGATGGATAACTGGAAGAAAAGCACATGGATCTCAGGCAGAAGGGGTTACACTTAGCTCCACTACTTCCTCAAAGCCACAAGAAGACTGTCCAGAAAGCCCTGGCATTTTGGGCACAGTCCTCGTGGCCTGACGTGACCAGAAAGCTCTGAAGGAATCAGGAACAGGTGGGTTTGGAGCAGCCACATTCTGATTCCTCATAGATGGCTCCTGCGGCTGCATGAAGTGCCATCAGCCTCTCCCATTACGCTAGGTTTGTCATGAAAAGGAGTACATGACGGAAGAGAAAGGCAGTTTGCTTGGTGGTGCCTGGAGAATCTCAGCATGCTGATGGCAGCCCCGGTCTGTGGTGCGCCGGGCCGCCTGGAACGAGTGTGGCTGACACCAGCAGTGGGAGTGAGGTGTGAGTGTGCAAGATCAACAGGATCCAAGCACACGAGCCCGGTGGTTGAGGAGTAGGAGGGCAACTGCTTCTGTAGGTACAGGGATCCCTCCTTTGTCTTCAGTCATTTGCTGAAAGGAGGCTAAAAGGCCTGGATTGCTACATGGAGACCACTTGTTGGGGTGAGGCAGAGAAAGAAACTAACATATAAACCGAAAACTTACTTGGTTACTTGAAGGTTTTTTTTTTTTTCTTTTGGATTCTGGCCAATTTCTCTTTTCTGTGAAATAGGAAATCCTCCAACTTAGCCTTTTTTAGCTCCCCAGTTTTCCTGAGAAGGTGGAGAGAATGAAACCGTCTGAGTAGAATGGAGGGAATCGCCGGCCACTGTGGGGACTAAGC
Organism: Potos flavus; assembly: GCA_028534135.1. NCBI lineage: Eukaryota > Metazoa > Chordata > Mammalia > Carnivora > Procyonidae > Potos > Potos flavus. Next base: position 44,393,592 of record CM052886.1, on the reverse strand, counting down.
GGTTAGGCTAGTTAGACACTCCATGGGCTCCTAGTGAAATCCACCCAGGAGCCATGGAGACCCCCCAGTCGGAACCCCCAGGGCTACTGAGCAGGACGGGGAGGCAGATACTCCATCACAGCCATTCACGGGTCAGGGAAAAA
>CM052886.1:44255564-44392949 GCA_028534135.1 Potos flavus | reverse complement strand
GTGAAAGATGTTCATGTTAAAGTCAGGGGAAACATGCAATTTAGAAAACACTAGGTGGAACTAGGAGTCTGCTTCTCCTGTTTCCATTCTTGCCCTCCATAATCCATCCTCTACATAGCAATCAGAGTGATTTTTTTTTTTTAAGTTTCACCTAGTCTTGGTATGGTTTCCTATTATATTCAGAATAAATTTAAACTATACAGCCATCCCTGTTCTGGCCTCCTCTCCTCTCTCTATCTCTCTGGCCTCCTCTTCTATGGCTCTCCCTTCCATGCCTCTTCCCTAGTCAGACGTGCAGCCTTGAGAGCCTCCACACAAGCTCATCCCTTTGCCTGAAATGCTCTTCCCCTCCAATACCCACACAGCTGGACTGTTTCTAGGATTCAGGTCCCAGCTCAAATGTCGCCTTCTCGGAAAGGTCTTTCTTGACACCATCTCTTAATTGGCCACTGCCCTGTCACTCTACAATATCACACTCTCATTCTCTCTTTCTCTTTTTTTAAAGATTTTATTTATTTATTTATTTATTTGAGAGAGGGGAAGAGAGAGACCTGAGCAGGGGGAGGAGCAGAGGGAGAGGGACAAGCAGACTCCACGCCAAGCACAGAGCCTGACGCAGGGCTCGGTGTCATGACCCTGAGATCATGACCGGAGCCAAAATCAAGAGTCAGATGCTTAACTGACTGAGCCACCCAGGAGCCCCTCATATCACTCTGTTTTATTTCCTTCATATACCTAATACTCTCAGAAGTGATCTTATTTAATTACTTATTTGTTTACTGTCTACCTCCCTCCATGAGAATGGAAGTTCCACAGGGAGAAAGGCTTTTCTTGACTATACTCATGGATGCTGAATGACTATGGGTAGATGTTTCTACACATACATGTAGGTTCATGTATGCATGTGCATTCACATTAAAAAAAAAAGGACTGGAAGAGCACAGGACAAAAAAACTGAGTTTCCAGATGGTTCTAAGTTTCTTCATTTTGCTTATTTTTATTTTCTACGACAATAATGTACTACTTTTGAAATAATGAAAACAAAGTTTTCCCTCTGTTTTAGAGTATGATCACTATGAAAATGTTGCCTGGGCACAGCTAGACTGAGATTAGAGCCACAGATGCCAGAACTGGAAAAGAGCAGAGAGAACGTTTGGTCCCTCCCAGCTCCCATTTCCGAGATGAGGAGGTCAAGGCCGAACAGGGAAATGACTGCTGGTTCATAGAGCAAAACCTATAACGAGTCTGGTGTTCTTCGCACTATACCAGTGGTTCTCAAAGTTAACGCACGTGAGAATTATCTGGAAAGGCTTGCGAATACGGACTGCCGGGCCTTACTTGCAGTTTCCAAGAGTGGGTCTGGGGAAGGGCCTGAGACAAGCCCTGCATTTGTGACAAGCTCCTGATCAATTTTGAAGCTGCTGGTCTGGGTCCACACTTCGAGAACCACCAGGCTATGCCACATTGCCTCTTATGAGTCCCTCAGAAATGTCTTATTCTTTTTTGTAGGAATGGTAGTGATTAAAACAATACCTTCAACCAAAGAATTAATAAAAAACTCTTTTAGGCTCGCTCACTGAGTTCCTAGTGAAAAGAAGGAAAGGAGACAGGGATAAACAATTCTGAGAGCCTACTCTACTCCAGGCATTGTTCTAGATGGATCTACTTTGTTTGTTTAATCTGTTTTGCCACTGGAAACCTAAGCTACTCAGAGGGATAAAGAAACTCATTTAAGAGCAAACAGCTAGGGAGTGATTGAGGCAGATTTTAAATCCATGTCTATTTGACTATATGAAGTCCACGCTCCTTCTCCAACCTTCAGAAAAGAAGGAAAAGCTGTCACTTGTGGCATTTAGTGTGGCAAATCAATGTCTCCCAATGCAGAAACAAACACCCCCAAGAAGTATTAATATAATGTCATGCTCCCAAAGATACTGAAGGTGTGTACAACAATATTAACATCCAAGCTTTTCTCTGGGCTTGAAGCCAAGGTTTATTCATTTACATGATATTCAGCAACTTCCAACCCAGACCCTCACAGTAGAGATGATTTGAGTCAGTGCCTGCCTCACTGCAAATCATCTGTGAAATAACTGGGAAGGGAGAATTCATCAATCTCGGCTTCTGACAAAAGGAAGAATTCACACATGCTCTGTGGGAATAGAACCAAACAGACTTTGCAGCTGAATAGAACTGTCCCACTATTTGAAGAATTAAATTTGAATTCAAAGGCCAAAAGCCAAATATGAGATATGTATCATTTACCATTTTAGGTAAAAAGTAACCTGGTCATTAGTTATTGTTCCCTTTTTATTTGTTGATGAGGAAATTGACAAGAAACAAAATGTACATGACAAACAAGTCACTCATACCTACAAACACCCACACAGTCAACAAGTCACAATTTGTCCTATTATTGTGGTCACACTCAATCCATGTTTGAGAAAGCTCTGTTAATACTGTAATGGCAAAGGACCTTGGTGACATTCTTTAACATTATAGTTTTCCCCAGAATTCCAAGTACGAAGTTAAGTATTAGTGGGTTATTTCAGGAGCAACAACAAAAAAAGGCGGTTTTCTCTGGCTTTCTGTATTTCTTATTTTACCTCATGATTTTCCCCCTTATATTTTATTCCAGATCCCTGAAGCAGCTGTACAAATAGGTTTCACATGAAAATAAAAGGAAATACTTGCTATAATTCTGGCTATAGAATCAGAGGAATGAGGGCTTCGACCAAGAGGGCTCACGGGATGAGTCCCTTCCTGTGTCTTCCCCAAGGATCCTTGGTGCCTCTTCTTTCAGAAGCTCATTTTCTAACTGCGGTCAGTGAAATGTCTGTACAGTTTGGCTAGCAAAACTGGCCAATGGAGACCTTGAAGGAAAGATAAGTGGGAAAGAGGGAACAGGACAGAATGGATGTGAAAAAAGGAGAAGAGGATCTTAAAGATGGGTACCCGAGAGTGGTTAAAATTTGATATCAAAGGCAACTTTTCTCTAAACACAGTTATGAATAGGTTTAAGGTTTGGAGTGACTGTGGTCTTCTCTGTGCACAAATCAGTAAGGTGGGCCAAATTCCTAGCCCCTCATTTATCAATGTCTATAAAGACATGGCTCTTTCACTCCCAATAAAATGCATGGAATTCTATTTATTATAGAAAAAAAAAAAGGTCTGAAAGATCTTGTAGAACGAACCTGGGGTCTCAAAGCCAATGAGCTGTCTCTGCAGACAGCTTCTGAGCTAGGTCTCTAAGGCAAGGCATGAGATCGGACTGCGCAGTATTAAGTATGAGCAAACTATCTTTTCATTCCCGACTCTCGCCCTTTATGAACAGTTTGGAAAATAGCCATCTTGCCTTCCCCAGAGGAATGATGCTGCTGCAGCTGCAAATGCAGTTTCTGCAGCCGTTATTCCATGGTTAAATGTTTGCTTTTAAATATTAGACTGGCCTAGCCGAAAGAGCGGTCTTGTGTCCCCCTCTCCCTCCCTCCCTTCCCCACCCCGCCACACCAGCCTCACACACACTCACACACACATAGAACATGTGACAAAGCTCCATATCTGCATTTAGCACCCACACCTGTATCCCAGCGAGGATTTAAGAAAAGACATTCCCTAATTTCTATCCAAATGGACATTTATTCCATAAGTTACAAATATATTTTGGCAGTGTGTGGCCGCTGTTGATTCAGATTTCACAGTGGCCTTCGGCCTGGGGTAGTTCATGCAGAAGACAAAAGAATAGCTACTTGGCAGATGATACTCTTCAGGCCTTAGGGAGGGCACTCAGCTGGAAAGATCTGTTTTCCTTGGAGATCGGAAGTGCTTTTCCAGCAATTATTTGATCTTTCCTGGGAACTCGTACTTTTGAAAATCTCCCAGCCTGGTGGGAGCACATGGACTTCTATTCTGGTCTCAGCATTATCACTAACCAGACATGTGACTCTGGGCAAATCATCTGGTCTTTACTTCACCTCAGTTTTCTTATTTGCTTGCTGGAATAATTATCCCTTCTCTGCTTAATTCATGGGGTTTTTGTGAAGATAAAACCAGATGGTGTATGTGAAGGTATTTGGAAAATATAAAAAAGCAAATTTATTGTTAGGTGGCATTTGTATGAGGTTTTTCATTTTGTCCCTGCCCTGGTTTACATGACATTGGTATGTTCTGGTTTTCTTTTTGAGAACTAGGTAGGAATTCCCTCATGCAGGGGAGAGGTAGTAAGTGCAACTCAGGCAGAGAACAGCATCAGTTTCTTGTTACCTCTTGGAAAAAGAAAGTAAAAAAGGCAGGACTAGAACACCATAACATCGTCCTAGAAAGTCTGCTTTTGCTAGGTTTGCTAGGATCACAATATTCTGGTCCTTATTTGCCTCCTCTCCAGAGGTCCGTACAGAGAAGGCTACTGCTGCAGTGCTGAATGCAGGAAGGAATGAATCCAAACACCCATCCACCCACCTTATATAGACCAAAATTATATATCCAGCAGTGTGCACAAAATATAAAGATGCAAAATGCTATCCCCCTTGCTGAAGAGAGACCAGCCTGCCCAAGGCAGACATGCAAAGGATTTGTTTTGCTCCAGTGTGGTCAAGTGCGCCCTCCAGAGAAACACACATGTGTTCTGGGAGCTTGAGCTTGTGGGTTATTCCTACCCCGAGGAGGCTGGGACATGTTCTCAGAGCACAGATAGCTTAGCTGGGCCTGCAGGAAGGACTGGTGAGGGACAGTATGGGCAAAGTGCTCTCCAGCTCTTACAAAAGCATAGATTCTAGAAGGAACATGCCAGAGAGCAGCCTTGTTTGGTGTGATGAAAGCCAAGAGTGGAGATGGGCAACTAGAAAGTTGGGCAGGGGCCTAAATGTGAAAGCAGGAGCAGGCCATCCAAGCTTCTGAGCAAGAATTACACAATGGATTGGTATTTCAGAAAGATTACTTAACAGCAGGGAGGACAGGCTAGAGGGAGAGGGTGGGGGGTAGGGAACAGATTTAAAATCTAATGTAAACATCTGCATTTCACAATACTGGACACTTTACAGCAAGTAGTGGTGTAAGAGCATTCCTCCAAATTCTAAATTAATACAGCCAATCACAAATTAGGGAGGTGAATAGTCAATGCCTTCCAGAAACTATTCTCCAAGCAATACATTTCCCTTGCACAATTTAGAAAACACCAATTTCCCATATAATCTGGGAAAATCTTTGTGAAAAGGGAGTCACTCTATGAGTCTGAAATGTGGCTGATCACTTGTGTACTGTGGCACCAGGAAGGGTCCAAAAGATAAGGAAACTGCTGCCTTACTATGCACCAGGTACAAAAAGGGGGTGATGAACAGCTACCTGGGAGCTAGCTTTGGAGAAAACGTCCCAGAAATGAAAAGAGAATTTCTAATAATTTGGGGAGGTTTGGCAAGGAGTATGTACTTCTTAATTCTGTCTCTTTGAGTTTCCTTTCCTCTCCTCTCCTCTCTTTCTTCTTCCTTCCTTCCTTCCTTCCTTCCTTCCTTGAGCACATGTGAGCCCAGGAACCTGCCTGTGTGGTGGGAGGGGATGCCGCGGGAGGAGCAGAGGGAGAGACAGAAGAGATTCCCAAGCAGACACCATGCTCAGTGCAGAGCCCAACACAGGGCTCCATCTCACGACCCTGAGATCACAACCTGAGCCGAAACCAAGAGTTGGATGCTTAATGGACTGTGCCACCAGGCATGCCCCAGTTCCTTTCTAGTCTAGGTATAACTCACATACAACATACAGATCTTAAGTGCACAGTTCAATGAGTTCTGACAAAGGTACCTGTGTAACCCAAACCCCTCTCGAGATAGAGAACATTTTCATCACCCTAGAAAGATTCATCAGTGCCCCCTAGCCATCAGCCCCATGAAAAACAATCACAGTTATGATTTCTACCACATAGATGAGTTTTGTCTGGCCTAGAACTTCATAAAAATGTAGTCCTACAGTGAGTACTTTTTCTATTTACTTATTTTTGACATTTATCCACAATAAAATGTCTTTCGCTAGTTTATTATTGCTGAACAGTATAGTAGTTTTTATTGCTTCATTCATTACAGTTCTTTTTATTACTGAGCAGTGCTCCGTGGTCTGAATATACCACTATTTGGCATGTTTTTAACAGTCCTCTCTTTTGTTGGAGCGTGCAAGTGCCTAACCAAGGCAAAGCAAACAAGAAAGGCACAGTGTGCAAGGTCAGGTGCAGTGGCCGACTGTCTTCTGTGTGGTCGGGGCCTGACCTCCTGAGTCAGCTTGGTCTTCAGGATCCCTAACAGCAACAGGGGCTAAAACTTCAGGTCAATTAAGAAAACTAAGAGAGAGACTACCCTTTATAGTTCCTTAGTGCTATATGTTTGGATCACAGAAACAGATGAAAAATGGCCCCCAAAAGGGAGAAGCCAACTTACTGACAATCAGGTACTTGGGATGAATGGTTAGACAAAAGATTTAGGTAACTAAAGCATTCTTTAAGAACTTAAAGTGTGTCCATGGAGTCCTGCACGGAGCCTAGGGTTCTATGTTGTTCCTACCACAAGTGGCACTTCAGTAACGGGACTGAGGGAGACTGCAGAGAAAGGGAGTGATTCAGAAATACTCTCAGGATTCCCAGTTCCCAATGAGAGAAGTGCACCCAGGAGTGCCAAGCAACTATGAGGCGAGACTGTAGCTGCTTTTAGCCAGGAGATGATACCTGGAGGCTTCGAGAAGAGCAGTGAGCTCCTGCTTAGACGTTTATTGGACAGCACAGGCAAAAGTCCTTACTCTGTGGAACCGGGTAAAGAAGCATCACAAAGAATCCAAATGGCTTCCAAAATGCTTATTCAGGCTTCTCCTGTACATCTGTCACAGCTCACTATGAAAATCAGATATGAATACCGTTCTGATGACTTGAAACACACCATTTGGGTCAGCTCCTCCCCCCGTCGCTATACAATGCCTGTCCTTTGAAATGAACTAGTCATTTTGGCTCCAACATTCCCATCATCACTGAAAGTGATGCTGGTTACAGTCATGCTGAAGACACACTGGAAACGTAAAGCTCTCGGCTCTGGGTAGAGCCTGGTTTGGGTCCAAAAATCATGTGGATAATGTCCTACAAAACGCTGGCAGGCTCCCTTTCCATTCTTCAGACTAGACACACCTATTTGCTTTCTATTTTGCCCAACCGTTTTTTTCGAAGCAATTGCAAAGTAAATAATAACAGCTCTCATTTTTGTGCCAGGTGCTGTGCTTTGCACTTCATTCTTACAAGCCCTTGAGGTAGGAGCTGTTACTCCTCCTTCAGTGATGAGGAAAATAAGGGCTAGCCACAGCTTCTCCCGTTGTCATTACTATTCCATGTGTTGCCTTTGCTTGTCCGCTCGGTGGTGGGGGTTGGGAGACGTGAGAGATGATGCTGAACAAACAGAAAGCAAAATGATCCTCTTCTTTGATCTCCCCTCCTTACTTATTTTACCGTTCAATTTTGTAATTAGGTCAAAGTGAGAGATATCACTGTGGAGAGTGACAGCTCAAGTTCAACAATTATTTCTTAGAAGACCGTTAATTAGACTGACTTGGGGTACAGGCTTCAGAATCCATACTCATTCTGAGAGCAGTCACAGCACAAGACATCTCATAAATAAAAGTCATTTAGAACATTATTCACAGGAAACAGCTGCAGCTGGTAAGGGAACTTTTGACATTAAGGAAATGCAGAACTTCATGGAATTAGAGGAAGGCAGGAGTCATATATCACAGGGTAACACTATCTTAGCAAGAGCTGGACCATGTTTTCAATAGATACACTCATTTTACAGCAGTTTGTGCTTACTTCCTTCTCCTGGGTTTTCAGGAGACAAGCTTGGCATGTTAAGAGCAAAAATTCAAAAGAAATGTGAACTAGACTCAGGGATATTTACAATTTTAAAGGCTATGAGCATGTGGTATGGTACAAAGCTTGGGGCCGTTTCGCTGTACAGACCTGCGCTGTCCAATACGGTATGTCCTCTCTAACCGCATATGATTGGTCCAAACTGAGATGTAATGTAAGTGCTAAGTATATAGCCAGATTTCAGACTTAATGGGAAGAAAGTATGTAAAGTAAGTCATTGATAAATTCTGAAATATTGACTGCATGTTGAAATTATAATATTTGGGACATGACATCCTAAATAAAATATATTATTACAATTACTTTCAGGTGTTTCTTTTTGCTTTTTCATCACGGATTCTAAAAAATTTAAAATTACCTATGTTACCTGCATTTGTGTTTCGCATTGTAAGTCTATGGACAGCACTGGTAACATACTCAGTAATTGAAAAGAGGAACCCAAGTTGAAATTGTGATGCATTTGATGAAAAGTGGTAAACCATCTGCAGTGAAATATGTTCCCTAACAGGTGAATAGAATAATTTAAAAAGTAAACAAGTGCACTGCTGTTCTGCTCTGACCCACTGGTGACCTCAGTTAAGCCACTCATTCTTCCTCGGCCTAGCCTCTGCAATGGTTGAGTCAGATAATCTTTTTATTTATTTATTTATTTTTAAGAGATGGGGAGAGATGGCGGAGGGGCAGATGGAGAGAAAGGAAATATCTTAAGCAGTCTCCATGCCCAGGGCCGGAGCCTGGTGCGGGGTCTGATGCAAAGCTCGATCTCACAACCCTGAGATTCGAGGCTTGATCTCACAACCCTCACAACACTGAGCCACCTAGCGCCCCTGACCCAGAAAATCTTGAACATTTCTTCTAGTGCTCACATTTTAGGCTTGTGGCAATTTCTAAGGGTTGTTAAGTCATGGGTAAAGTGAATAATAATTTAAAAAAACCCTGAATATTTGCAGCTCCAATATTGCCTGCTGATCTTTCACAAGCAACACACCTTTGACTGTCTCTCTGGAGCAACAGCGAAAATTTAATGGCAATAATACTCATGTTTCTGGGGCGCCTGGGTGGCTCACTGGGTTAAAGCCTCTGCCTTCAGCTCAGGTCGTGATCTCAGGGTCTTGGGATTGAGCTCCGCATAGGGCTCCCTGCTCAGCGGGGAGCCTGCTTCCCCCTCTCTCTCTGCCTGCCTCTCTGCCTACTTGTGATCTCTCTCTGTCAAATAAATAAATAAAAATCTTAAGGAAAAAATACTCATGTTTCTAATAGACAGACTGGGCTACCTGAAAGGAGAGACAACGCCATTTGCCTGTGCACCTGAATAAGTGGGTTTTATATGACAAGACAATATTCCTAATATGGAAAAACCGAAGAGCTCCTTAACCCAACAGATGCTTACTGAAAGGTGAACCCCAAATGTTATAAAATATCCCAGGAGAGGGCAAAGAGAACCAGTTATTCTTTTAGTTCAGATTCTGCCCTATTTCTTTTTATTTTCAAAGCATCGGATAATTTGCTGGAAGCTATTCTGTATCTCTCAGGCAAATTATACACTTTTTAGATGATCCCAGAGTTTTTCCTTAAAAGGTAAAAAATTTTAATTTAGATAACTCAATTATAACTAATAGGATAAAGTTTCAGCACAAGCAAGATAGATATAGCATTCACGACCCTGTGAAATATTTTGAGCAAACGTATGCTCAAAATCTATGTGTGGAAACAAATTTGGAATTAAGAAATTGTAGGAATAAATGCCTGCAATGTGTAGGGATGGAAATCTTGCTTACTGTGAAGACCTCCGGAAATACCACATGATCTCCCCTGAAAAGAATCCTAGAATTTACATCCCCATTTCCGTTTGAGTCCCTGTTATATCTAATTTAAATCTGACACCTTGAACTTCTGAACGTGGAGTGACAGTGTGTTCAACTGCCACTAAGATACTCGCCCATCTTTAAGTAGTCCTTGCCTTTATTTACGTGCCTCCAGATTCCTTTAGTTGCAACTTCCGGCAACATGACCGTGCCGTCACTAATACTGATAAAGTTGGCTGTACCAGAGTAACTCAAAAAATACTTGGTGAGAAAAGGAATGTTAGACAGGCAGGCTCTTTCCTCCTCTTCCTCTGTTTTCTTTCTCCCTTCCTCTTTTTTTTTTTTTTTGTCTATCCATAATCGTGCCACTATAATTCATGTCTTTTTTTTTTTTTTTAAACTAACATTGAAGGCAAATTGGAAATTTTGACTGAATTGCTGAAATAAATGGCTTGGGCTTCAGCCATTCCAGACTTTGGGGGAACTTATTTAAAAAAGCAAGAAAGAGGCTCCAACATCACGGAACAACAAAAGGACAGACTGGCCACCTTCACTTTTGAAATTGGTGGAGTGGGAGTTGGTCAACCCATGAATGAGAGCAAGTCCTGGTGGGTCTATTGTGCAAGATAACAATTTGACTTGAAAACGGAAAAAATGACCCTGCATTTCTTTCCCTTTGCCATTATCTACAGAACCACATTTGAAAAAGCACTAAGAGAAGCAGATTAAAAAGAATAGCTTCTGGCTGGCTTTTCCTCGGCATTTTATACATTCATTCCTTTGTTCTTTTCTCATTCAACCTCGTTCCCAATTATTGCACTGTTTTGGAGGCACTGGGGACAGGACGTCTGGGAAACATAACACATATTAGTCCATCTGCTTTCTCTGTGAGTTCTTTTCAGCATCTTCGTGGGGCAACAGGAAGGATGTGGGCTCCCTTTCAGATTCAAATGAGGCTAATCAGCCCTAGCTCAGGTTGACAACATTATGCTTTTGTTACAGGGCAGCCTGAGAAAGCCAGAACCACCTCCTAGTGAGGTAACCATTTCATCCCTGGGCTTAAACTCTTATTTTTAACATCTGATTCCTAGGCCACTCCTCACTCAAAGCCAAAAAACCCCCAAAAAACTGCTGACACAGTATGACTCAAGTGCATTCCTCCATTAAGAGAATTCTGATTTTTGCAGTTGGAAAGACCAAAGTTTCCAGTGTATTTGAAGATGTTTTAAGTTGTGTGGCACAAGGTTTCTAAAGTGGCAGCATCTCCTTCTTTCAATTTACGAAGAATGTGGTAAGAAAAGCCCACCATGCCTCTTCCCCAAATATATATTTCTACATGTGCAAAAATGAGAGGTATTACAATCAAATATGGAACTTTTTCTATATTCTTAAAACTGGATGTTTTGTCTAATTCTTAAAACTGGATGTTTTGTGACTAATACTTACATAAAAAGATCAAAGCAAAACCATGGAATAGAATGTGGTACAGTGTTGGATGAAGACCTTATTGTTGAATTTGGGAGCTGACTCTATTATCAATTCTATTACTCAAAACTTTGTGATCTTGACAAGCTATTTATCTCTTTTGAATCTCAACACCATCCATCTATCCATCCATCTATTCATCCGTCCAACAAATATGTTCCATCTACTAGCTGCCTGGCCCTTTGTGAGCTAAACAGCTAAATAAGCTATTGTCCCAGCACTGGAGCAACTTTTGATAAAACAAGTAGAGAAACAATTCTACACAACTGTCACTTGGTAGTTACACAGTGCTAACAGGAGCTCAGAAGAAGAAGAAGAAATCACTTTCAATGGAGGATCAGTCGAGACTTCATCAAGGAGAAGCATTTATTTTATTGCTTGAGAGAGGAACAAGATTTCTAAATTTAGAAATTGATTGGAACATTCTCCACCTCAGGAACATTGGTAGCAAAGATGGCAACAGGGAGTCCGGGAGGCAGGGGAGACTTTTAGGGAACAGTCATGACCCCACTTGAGGGTGTAAGTCTGAGGAATGGGGAGGTGGCTCTGAGCAGACTGTCAGCCAAGGGAGCAGGACGGACCTAATTTGGAGTGTAGAAGGGAGGCCCTGAAGAGCTCTGAGCAAGTGACTTGGTCTGCTAGCTCTATGCAGAATGGCTCAGCAAAGGGAGCACCCAGAAGACGGGCACACAACTAAGAAGGAGTTTGGTAGACCAAGCCAGTATTAATTAATCTTGATTTAGGAAGGTGATGGGGAGGGTGGGGTAGAGGGATATGCAGGGTTGTTGACTAGTGGAATGGCACTGGGGGACTTGGTTTATCTCTAACATTCTAGCTGACACATTCTAGTACTTAATAGTTAAGCACACGTAAGGAAAATTGTTGAACCAAATGCCCACAAAATGGGTAAAAACAGCTTTGGATAAAATTCAGTCCCATTTCCATATTGGAAATCTCAACATTAATTGGCCTTATTAAATAGATTGGTCTTATGGAAAAAGTATCAAGGAGTGCTAGATGAAAAAAGTCCAGTTTGGGTCATTCCATTAAAGTGTTTCAGCATTTGGTCTGATCTTTCATATAGGATAGGGATGGTTAGCCCATTTTCTATTTTGAAAGGAATCAGAGAAATGTGGTTCTTTATGGACTTTAGCAATGCATCATCCAAAAAAGCCTGTCATATTCCCTTGCAAGACACGAAAATGTGGGCTGGATACCAAGGCAATGAAGTGAATGGTAATATTTAAATGGGGCTGATCAATGAGTTCATGTCCACTCATAAGGTAGACTCCAAGGGGGTATAGAACAGGGCTCAGAGCCCTTCAATAACTCTCCCAACATCTTAGACAAAGATATGGAAAATTTACTTGATAAAATATTCAGATGAGACAAACTTTTGGAGGGATAGGAAATGTTAGGTGACAATCTCAGGACACAAAATTATCTTGATAAGCTAGGGTAATAGGGCCAGAACTGAGATGATAAAATTAGTGAAGGAAAATGTGAGGGCCTGAAAAAAAAAAGTGTTGCATAACTACAGGAAGGTGGGCGTGTGGTTTGAGCAGCAGCACGTGTGAACAAGATTTGGGGGGTGTTAGCTGGGTAATTTCAATTTGAGTCAATTGTTTGACATGGCTCAGGAAAGCCAGTGTGATCGAATGCTGTGCTTACAGAAATATAGCATTAGGTCTGGCCTCACCTAAGAGAAGGTTTCAGAAACGCTTAGAAAGACAGGAACTTTTATTATATAGATATGTTGGGTAAAGTTACTTAACAAACCTAAGCTTGACTTAACCAAGAGAAGAGGTTTTGCTGGTTATCACGAAGGTCCTCCCCTTAGTCAGGCTGAGCTAAGGAGGTTAATAGATCACAATGAAGGAGCTGTCACACTACAGGTTGCACTGACCCATTCTTAGCAAATCTGAACTCTGAGTCTTTAAATTGTAACAATAATGAAATTTTAAGCACCAAGAGACAGACATCATTTCAAAGGGCAATGCTGTCCCTCTCCTCCTCATTAAGTAAATGCTAAGCACTGTATTAAGTAATGAAGATATTGTGTGTCTGTTTGAAGGTGGGACTCTTTAACTGTCTGAATAGTTCCGGGCCCCAACCTGGAGTTCACTTTCTTGATGGTTGGAGAGGATCATGAGGGAAAGGGGGTGGAGTGTCCATGATTTACAGCCAACTCCCTGCAAGCACAATAGGGTACTATTCCCATGGGGGGAGGAGATCTTCTGACACCTCTTACTATTCCCTCAGTGTATAAGTTGTGAATTCTAAAACTTCCAAATAGAACACTTACTTTATGTCAGCAAATCGGCATAATTTCTAAACAGAGTTGGATTTTTTTTTTTTTTAAATATGTAACAGGAAATTTGTTGCTGTATATTGTTTCCCTTCCTCCTGTAGTTGCTTCTGATCTTCAGGGCAAGGACTGCATGGATCTTGGTGTACACCTTAAGAACAGCAGACAAAAGCCATAGTCTCTCATCTCAACTATTTCTCTTGGGAGAGAGAAATTCTTATATGATGGGGTCAGTGGATTTTAGCCTCAATATAACATATATTTCTGAAGGGCTTCCCTAGTCATTATCAAACAAGATATTTTCAAAACATATGTATAGAGATACATACACAAGCTTACTCTTATGTATATGTGTGTGTGTGTGTGTGTGTGTGTGTGTGTAATTTGAAAGTTTCTCAAGCCATGAGTATATAGAGTCTCGAACTTGTCCAGAAAATAACAGATATTGAAAAGACCTGGAATTATGTTGAGACAAACGAATACAAAAACTGAAAATTGTTTGGCTCTAAGCAAAAGAAGACATTTAAGCAGACTTTAAAAAAACTGACAGGTTGTTACGTAGAAGAATATTTTCTTATGACTTGCTTTAATCATGAGAACTTCCCAAAGATGGTAGAGACTATGTGACACTGGAGATGTCCAGGCAGAATTTAGATAAGCAGATACTGGCAGGACTAGATGAATTTTAAGGCTCCTTGAAGCACAGCAGCTCTTCTCTTTCCCCCTGAAACAGCCCACAGTGTTAAATCTAAAAAGGTAATCTGAAGGTGAATGCCTTGAGGCCAGGGCTTCTGAGAAACTAGATTCATAGTTACTTAGAAGCTGAAGAAGAGAATCCATGTTCTGAGAAAAAGAGGACGGTGCCAGCAAAGGGCTCTTTGACACTCTTCCACGATTAAAGCAAATTGTCAGAACTGTAAGAACAGAACGACAAACATAGTGAGACATTTTAACAATACCTCTCTGAACGACTGGTGAATTAAGTCCATAAAAGACTTGAACAACATGATTAAGAGGTTTCATCTAATGGGTATATTTTTAGAGTTCTATCTCCCCAGCACCCATCAGTGAGTATGCATTTAAAAAAACATTCATGGAATGTTTTTAAGAAATCGATCACATACTAGGCCACGAACCAAGTCTCAATAAATTTTGTGGAACTGGTTTCACACACACAACATTCTCTAACAGCAATAGATCTTTTAAAGTTAGACTCCTAAACGAAATGGTTACTAAAAAATTCTCACTTGATTGGGAATTTAAAATGACACGGCTAGTAAACTCATGAATCAAAGAAGAAACAATCATGGTCACGATAACGTTCTTAAAACTGAGTGATGATGAAAATATTCCGTAATACCAGTGGGAAGATTCCACTAATGATGTAGTTAGAGGAAAATACTTACATCTGATCCTAGAAAAGAAAAAAAGATGGAAAATTAATGAGTATCCAACTCAAGAAGTAAGAAAGTAAATGAGAGTAAACCTAAAGAAAGTGGAAGAAGGGACTAATGAAGGGTAGAAACTAATAAAATCAGTAAACAAAGATATACTAGAGAAGATTAACAAAGAAAAAGCTGTTTATCTGAAAAAGTTGACAGGCAAATCACCAAAATCAATCAAGAAAAACACAGGGAATACTCAAAAATAATATTAGGAATAAAAGAGAGAATACAAATAGAGATACAGCAGAGATAAAAAAAATAAGAGTGTACTATGAACAATGGTATGTCATTAAGTTTGAAAATTTCAGTGAAATGAAGAATTTCAGAAAAACACAGTCCTATAACCATTGAAGAAATTGACATATCAGTTAAAAATCTACTCGTCTCTCCATCAAAGAAAGGGAAACCAATAAGCACTAGGTTCAGATGATTTTAGAGAAAAAAAAATGCAAGTTGCAGAGATGGAGACTGGAAAAGCACTAGTATAATCTTACTATCAAAACCAGACAAGGGCAGTAGGGAAAAGGGAAAATTATAGGCCAATTTTGGATATTAATACAAATAAAAATCCTAAAAATATATTAGCAAATGAACCCAATAGTGTACTGAATATATCATGGCTAACTTGGATTTTTACCAATAATGCAAGGATGATTTAATTTAAGAAAGTTGCTGACAGCAAGTTCCCCATTATCAGATTAAAAGAGAAAAAACCCCTCGATCTTATCAATGGATGCAAAAAAAGCACTGAGTAAAATTCAACACTTACTTGTGATTTTAAAAAACAGAAACTCTTAGCAAATTAGGATCAGAAGGGAACTTTCCTAACCTAAAGACTATTAACCAAATCCCAATGGTAAGCATCATGTTCAATGGTGAAATGTTAGCAGCCTTCCCTTTAAAATTAAGAACAAGTCAAGGTGTGCTCTCCCTACTCTGCTTAACACCGTACTGTGGGGCCTAGGCAGAGTGGCAAAACAAGAGAGAGAGAGATAAATAAATAAATGTTGGAAAGGGAGAACTAAAACTCATAATTATTTATGGATGTCACTGATTATATAGACCAAAGAGAAATTGCAGATAAATTATCAGAGGTGATAAAACGCCTTAGCAAACTGCTATTAGTTCAATATGAAAAATTCTGTTCTTATGCACCAGCAACGGTTAAAGTAATTTTTTTCAAAAAATAGAACACTTATTTTTTTTGACCTTCATTTCCTTTTTAAAGATTTTATTTATTTACTTGAGAGACAGAGAGAGAGAGAGAGAGAGTGTGCGCACGCAGGCAGAGGGAGAGGGAGAAGCAGACTCCCCGCTGAGCAGGGAGCCTGACAGGAGGGCTCAATCCCAGGACCCCGAGATCATGACCTGAGCCAAAGCAGTTGCTTAACCGACTGAGCCATCCAGGCACCCCCTGACCTTCACTTCCTGCTCTTCGATGCATACCTCATTCAGATAAGCATAGGATGATAAAAAAAATTATCAAGAAAAACAAGTAACCAGCTATACTGCAAAACTATGAGAGGCAGAGAGCACAATTTCATGGAAGACTTACAGGATTCTTTTCTATTCTATGGTTCCCACAGAAAAAGTCCACTTGAAAAAAATGGGGCGTTGTAGATGGGGTTACCTTGAATTGTGGTGAATCACAGGTATTACTGGAAAAGAAACACAAACAGTAAGTTCCAGGCCTCTGCAAATCAAACTCTGCCTCAAAGGAAAAATAAGGTTGCCACCTTCTCTTCCACACAGCTTACAATAAAGTGAGCAGGAACCAGCCCTTCAAATGGCATCCCACATTGGGAAGGACACAGTTGTCTTGAAGAGAGAGGCGCCGGGCAAGAGGTAGGTAGAGAGAGAGGGTTAAGAAACTTCTTCATCGCTTAGCATAATACCCTCCAGAGGGTGGCTGGGGGGTAGGGGCGGGTAGGGATAGGGTGGCTGGGTTATGGACATTGAGGAGGGTATGTGCTATGGTGAGTGCTGCGAAATGTGTAAGCCTGAGGATCCACAGACATGTACCCTGGGGCAAATAATACATTATGTGTTAATTAAAAAGTAAAAAAATAATAAAAAATTAAAAAAAAAAAAGAAACTTCTTCATCTACATGAAGATAATATTGAGGGTTACTTAAATTTTTTTTAATTGAAGTTTCACTATATCAAGCACAGGATGATATTTAAATTCTAAGAACTACCTGCTTCACCTGAGACCCCTAAACTTATTCTATATTTGGGTATATCCATCAGCAGGGGGCTTGGTCTGCTTGTGTTTTCAATACTCTTAGAGCACCATACTATGGCACATACAATTCTTTTCCACTCAGGGGTTGATTATCATTTCGATAAAGTAACAACAAAAATGAGATAAAACTTCATGAAGAACTTTTTATATTCACTTGAATCTGACTGGGCAAGTCACTCAATAAAAACAAGGTCATCTGAAAATACTATAGTATGATGTTGTTTTTAAAAATGGTTAAAACCAAATTCATTGGAAACAACCAAAATAAGCAAAATAGAGGCTGGTTTCCTATCTGATTAAATAAACTATGGCACATCCCTATGGTGGGACAGGAGATAGCACTGGAGTCATACTGTAAAATAACCTTATTGACACACAGAAGTATTCATGGTATATTGCCAAGTTATAAAAATAAGGTATAAAACATTAAGTGCAATCACTTTTAAAATTTCCAAGTTTGGACATTGAACAAAAATACTAGAAACGTGTGTGATTATTTCTGAGTGACAGAATAATTGTGACTTTTGTTTTGTCCTTTGTGCTTTTCTGTATTTTCTAAGTACTCTACACTGAGGGTGTGTATTAATGTGGATATTATTTTAAAAAACTCACCCTAATGACATTTGTGACAACATGGATGGACATTATGCTAAGCAAAATATGCCAGACACAGAAACACAAATACCATATGATTTCACTTGTATGTGGAATCTAAAAACAAAACAAAACAAAAAAATGAACGAATATATGAAGAAAAAGAAACAGACCCATAAATACAGAGAACAAACTGGTGGGTGCCAGAGGGGAGGGGTGGGGGGGATGGACAAAATAGGTGAAGGGGATTAGGAGGTACAGGCTTCCGGTAAGGGAGTGAATAAGCCACGGGGACGAAAGGTACAGCACAGGGAATATAGTCAATGGTACTGTAATAGTGTTGTGTGGGGACAGATACTTGTGGTGTACAGAGAACCTGAGTCACTATGTTGTATACCCGAAACTGTGTAACATTGTGTGTCAACTACATTTTGATAATTAACAAACAAACAAATAAATAAAATTCACCATAATAAAGTACCTAGAGTTCTGCAGCACAAACTTCTGGAGCTCTCCAAAAACATTCAAACTTAGTACAGCTTCGAGGCAGCCAAAACAACCAACAAAAACAGTGTCTACTGACAGTCACACTAGATGATCTCTTCTTACTCTTGTTCCACCCCCCGAGTGGTAGTAGTTGGGCTGCAGTATATCAGGGCCCCCAGGAGACACTGAAAAGGCTCAGTGCCCATCCCAAGGAGGAGTTTGCTTCCCTCGGCTTCCCCTCCCTTAGCACAGAGCCCCGAGCTCAGCATCTGCGGCTGCAGGACATTAATGAGAATTCAGGGCATGGACAAAAATTCCACTAAACCACACTTCATAACGTTGCTCTCCAGCTCAGCACCCTCCCTCAGCTCTCCAGCTTGGCTTTCAAGCCTTCCACATTAGGGCCCCCACACATCTTCCACCAATCTCTCACTGCCCCGGCACAATCTCCACCCACTAGTACATATCTCCACACCACCGTCCCTGCAGTTCCCACACCCCATTCACGTGCCTGGCCCCATGCTGATCTTACCCTCCAGAAGCCTTCCTTTTAGCTCCTCTGGCTTACGTTGATCTCCCAGTCTCTTAGTTCCTTGGCTTATCCCCCACACTTGATCATGTGGGGGTGGGACAGTCACATTGGTTCACTGTTTCCTGTGCATGGCAGGGTCTCTGAAGGGTTGGGGCCAGGTCCGAACCAAGTCCCAACAATAGGGGAGAACTCTGATTTTCCCCATTGCCTTCTTCCAGCTCCTAGCACGGGGCTGTGAAACGGTAGGCTCTCCCTTGCAGTCTGTCTGTTTGCCTGCTTCTTTCACTCTTTCTGCTTGTCCCATCCTACAGAGCACAGCATGACATCTTCCCTGCTCATTCTTCTAAGCTTCTATCTATAGGCTTCCTCTAATGTCTTCGGCTCTCGTTTAGCTGCACTAATGGATGGCAAGTCACTAACGCAGACAATTCACAAGAGTGCCTGGTCCTCTTGCCTTCTTGCTCCCAGGCAGCCCAGGGTGCTGCACCCGTTGAGGGCTATGTCTCTCTCAGTTGCTCCCTAGCTCTTCTCCTTGCTTTTCAGGACTTTAGTGGGTTACATTACCCATTCATTTCTTCACCACTCGTTCATCACCTAGTTATTGAGTGTCTGCTGTGTGTTGGGCACTGTTGCTTAAACTCCCATTTGGAGGTCTGTTTCCTCAACTAGATGGGAAGCTCCCTGGTGGAAAGTGTTATCTGTTACAATTATTTAAATGTCCAGACAATCTAGCAGTGTGCTGATAAAGTGTTTGGAAAATATATTTTTTAAGATTTTATTTAGTTATTTGACAGAGAGAGAGGGCAAGCAGACGGAGAAGGAGAAGCAGACTCCCCACCAATCAGGGATCCTGACTTGGGGCTCAATCCCATAACCCCGGGATCATGACTTGAACAGAAGGCAGACGCTTAAACGACTGAGCCACCCAGGTGCCCCAAGTGTTTGAAAAATATTAAACTGAAACTAGAAAGAGAAAAGGAATGAAGCAGAAGGCTACAGTTTCATTCTGTAACTCTCCACTTTGTGGTTTGACTACAGAGATGGTGTAAAGACAAGGAAAAACTCCCACTTTAGCAGAGTGAGTAGAGCCTTTGTTTCTTTCTGAGTTTAAAGCAGACAAAATGGGACAGTGATGTACATGAAAGCACCCTTTAGATGGTAGAATATTACAAATACGAAGCACCGTCATCATCATGATATGTATTATCTATACCTTGATGTGGAAAGCTTGATCCCAAACCATAAGCAACTAAGTCACCCCATTTTGCAAGTTCCTGCAACCAGCAGCAGAATACAGCCTGAAAAGAAAGCTGATAGCCTGACAAAACCCAAATGAAAGATAAAAATGAGCAAAAACAGCCATATACCCAAAGAAAGAACAAACCCCCACTGCTGGGAGCAAGAAATCCTCTAATCGCCTCCACACCCCTGCTTACTTCCATCTGCTCGCATTTAAGCCCAACTACAGGGCTCCTTGCAGCTGCAGAGAAGAAAGGAAAGGCGTTCAGAGTGTCTGGATGGCTGAAGCAGGCAAGAGCCAACAATAAGGACGGAAGATCCACAAGCAAGGCTAAACAGCAAAGCAGATAACAGATTCGATGTTTGTCACGCAAAACTGAGCAAACAACCTCTTCTGGTTTGAGACCACATGAAATGATAATGGAAATCATTGATGGGAGGAGGGCAGCAGTAACATGTGTGGGCAGGAATGCTGCAGTGGTGTGTCCGAAGCAGCCTGGGAGCCTCCTTGGAGCAGGGAGTCGGATGGGGCCTGGGTTGCAATAGGTTTCCTATGCAGAAGGGACCAGAAGCGCAGGCACCCACACCGCTTAGCATGCTGTAACTCAGGCTTGACAAAACTCCCAAGTGGTGATCTTAGTTTTTAGAAATGCCAACCTTTGGATTTTGGTGTCATTTTGATCATTTCTCCTCTGCTGTCCCTACCTCAAGCTCACCAGTCCCAGTTCTCACTGTTTCTGGGCTGCCCCATGCTCAGGAATTTCCCCTGTGCCCCCACAGTCTGAAGGGTCCTCCTAAGGAGCAATTAGGTAGCATAATTTTTTTTTTTTTAAGTCACAGCATCTTGGAGAGCATGCCATTTTTAGGTGATGAGATGGAGGTGTACAGATGCAAAGAGACAAGATGTGGTCATACCACCAGCCAGTGGCAGGGATATGAGCCCTCATCTCATCCCTTACAACAAATCACACACGAGAGAAAAGGAAAACCAATGCTTAGTGACATTAGCTAGGTTTAGTGACACTATGTTAGGTGGCTTCACATACTTTTATCTGAGCTCCAACCTTATAATAATCCTATGAGCTTAGCTCAAAGAACTTAGGCACTTTTCCTCAAATCTCACAGCCAAGAATGGTGGAAGTTGGGGGTCCACATCCAGTCTGATTACAAAGCCTTTTCTTCTTTCTAGCTAGAACTGCCTAAACATTTCAGGATAAAGGAAGCTGATGGAGTAGTTAACTCAAGGGACAGGTACCTTTTGAGAGGTTTAATTTCTATTCAGGGCAAAGTGAAAGGAGATGAGTATAATGGTACGAACGTCAGTGTCACATGGGCCCCTAGACTCATTCAGAATTTTGGAAATCAGTGGGAAAGGTGGTTACTAGAAATTTCTTGGTTTCCTCGTGTGACCATAGTTTAGCAATTTGTGCGGACCCTGGAGGATTCTGGAGCGGTGGCTTTCCTATCTCTAAGCAGCTTCCTCCTGCAGAGCAGGCTAAAGCTAGAAGGGTAGGTTGGGTAATGCCAATGGCAACCACGCTTGGGCCGCTAGGACACACAGGGTTCTCTGCAGGAGTGGGAGGGGGCCTGTTGGCTATACCTTCAGCAATGAAACACCCTCAGGAATCCCTTGAACAGAGTATCTTTGCCTCCAACCATTGCTCCCAATAGAGCAGAGACAGCTCAGCTGTTCCTGGCCAGGCCAAGTCAACGCAGGGCCTGTGTTACACAACGGAATGCTGTGGGAGACTGTTTCCAATGTCGTATAAAAGAAATTCATTATGTCCTTCCATGAGAAGGAACGGCTTCAACACGCAGGTTGGATATACGTAAAATGTTCCTTTGGGTAAATGATGGAATCCGACCCAAGGGCCAGAACTGGAAAAGAGGACTGTCCATCATTATATCCAGCTCTAGCCTTCCGCGAGCCGCAGTAGGGAGGAGGCCTCCGAGCTGTCAGCTCCCACGCACCACTCCTGGGAGGCTCTGTTTCTGCATGGGTTTTCGGAGTTCTCTCGGACCTCACCAGTCAATGTCAGCTAGGTATCCCTCCAAGCGATGCCTATCCCTGGCCTGACATTTCTAAAATTAAAATTCAACCAAGTCTCAACTCTGTCTCTTTGGAGCAGACACGAATAGGATGGTTAACTGAAAATAGCTTGTGTGTTTTGTCCACTGTTTGATGGGTAAGACCAAGTGTGCTTCTGTTGGAACTCCCCTTCACCAACATTTTATTGTGAAAAACTTCAAATACATAGTTTTAATAGTTGTACATCGAATATCTACCTAGTTCTAACTTTAACATTATACTACATTTGCTTTAACATATAGCTATCCATCTCCCCTGACTGTAAAACTTTTATATCTGCACATTTAATAATTTTACATTGAACATGCACCTAGCTTCTAACGTTAACATTATACCATATTTACTTTATCATATAGTGATCCATCTACCCAAACTAAAACTTATCTACATCTTTTTTATGGTCTTTATTCTCCTAAGGTGAAGCTTGGGGGACAAGCATGGCTTTCAGACATGTCTGGCAGTGAATCCCGGCTCGAGCACTTACAAGCTGGGAGACTGCACACGTTTGATTTCTTAGCGCTTCAGTTTCCACAGTTATAAAATGTGGGGACAATGCCTCGGGGTGTTGTGAGGATTAAATGCCATACGGTGGGGGAAACACCTGTAAGGACATGGAACCATGTTTTAGTTCAGAGACAATGCATGAGCATGACACACTCTCTCTCTCTCTCTTTTCTATGAAACAAAACTGCAGAGTCAAAAAACAGTAACAAGAATCCAGGTACAGATGAAACAAGAATGGCAGAATGTGGGTAACTGTGGGAGTTGGGTGAAGGATTCATGGGGGGGAGGGTTGGTCCATTATGCTATACTGTTTACTTCCTATAAATTTAAAAATTTCCATAATAGAACAAAATATTTTAAAAAATGAATTCATCGTTGGATTTTGTCAGAAAAAAAGGCATCCTATATATGAAAAATTTAATAAGAACGCTCTGAGGAAGTAATAAGATAAATGATGACACGGTGGTTAACAGTACAGGTTTAGGAAGGCCCTGGGTCATCTCACTCTCACGGGTGGGAGGGGAAGCGGAAGCAAAGGGCTTAGGGATTTTGTAGACACTCACCAGGTGACTTGGTTCACTATGGGGTGAGAACCTTTGTCCTGGCAGAAAAGTGTGAAACCACACTTTCCAGCAGATTACTAGTGAGAATAAATACTTTGCATAATGCAACACTTGTGGCTCCAGCTAATCTGCAGGCAGACGATGGCCTGAGAAGCCTCTGATTTAGCAGAATAAGAACTATTCGTAACCCAGCAGCCTCCCTCTGTAAGTCAGGGGTGGGTTAAGGAAGGACCCAATTAGACTGCATTCTCCCATGTTGCTTATCAACGGTCTAAACTGATAGATCTAAGGACTTCCTTAGCTGCTTTCAGAATTGGGGTCCTGGAGAAATCTGGAGAAAAAAACAAAAAACAAAAAACAAAACACCCATGGACAGTGTTTAGCAGAGAAGTAAAAGGAAAGGTTTCATTTCTTTCTTTTAAAACAGAGATGCCCCCCTCCTGTTCTCATACCCTGATCCCTTCCCTTCCCTGCTGTGGGTCATTCTCTTTCCCCTTCACTGGCAGCCAGGGGCAAGGAGGGGCTGCGAAGGCACTGCTCTGCTCAGGCAGATGGGGAGACGGTGTGTGTCTCTGGGAGCCCTCGCAGTGGCAGTGGCAGCTCTACTGGGCCAGCCAGGCAGGGCTCCCACAGGTGAGTGACAAAGCCATCGGCCTCTCTGTGGGCTTTCTGCAAGACGGCAGCAAAGAAGAAAGCTAGCAACAGAGCACACGGGGCACGCACATGCACATGAGCACACACACACACGCACACTCTCTCAGAGGAGTTGGCAGTATTTTTATACCCACGTGTTATTGACTGAATAGTGTCTCCCCAAAATTCATATACTGAAGCTCTAATCCCCACTATCACGATATTTAGAGATAGGTCTTTTAAGGAGGTAATTAAGGTTCAGAGAGGCCCTAGTCTAATAGGTCTGCTGTTCTGACAAAAGGAAGTGGTATCAGGGCTGTGTTGGTACGGAGAGGCCACGTGAGGACACAGTGAGAAGGTGGCCGTCCACGGGCCTCCTTGCAGAGAAGAGAGGCTTGACCAGGAGAGGCCCCTGTGAGGACCTGTGCTGACAGAGAGACACAGTGTTGGACAAAGAGGGGATTTCTCCAGCCTGAGGGACTGGGAAGAAGGAGCATTTAAGATGAGCCTCGCTCGCGGCAGACTCTAAGAGATGGGAGGAAGGCATCCTGGAGGAGAGTGAGTGTCCGAGGCCCACTGAGGGCACAGAGGCAGCTTGCTTTTGTTGTGGGATGACTATGAAGTGTAAGGTCAGATGTGGTAGAAAGGTAGGTCAGACAGAGGACGGAGAAGGGCCTTGAACATCAGGTTACGTTTCTTTCTCAGAGGTAATGGAAACCCTGAAAAGTTTTTCAACAAGAGGATGACAAAAATTGATATATATGCTAACAAGGGCAGTAAAGAGGCCTGACCTGGCATAAGCATTTAATAGTGCCAGGCATCACTTGAGCAGCACACGTTATCTCCCGTGATTCTCGACTCCCACTTCAGAAAAGTAGGAAGATGAGGTTCACAAAGGTGAAGTGACTTGCCCGAGACCCCACAGCTGGTTTGCAGTGGAGAGCTCAGACTTCAATCCTATGTCCAGCACCAAAGTGAATGCCTTGTCCATCCTGCCATTTAAAACCCTAAACCCAGTTTCCGTGGCTCCATCTACTTTCCCTGCAACCAGATTGGCTGTTTAATGGAACAGAGACTGGAATGCACATTTTGTTTAGGTTTGGGAAGTAGGAAGAACAACAGCAAAAAACTTCCAATGCACAAGGTACCTCCGGAAATCTTATTCAGCCTTCTAAAAAAGCAATATGTGAGCTGGTTCTTGTCCTTCCATGTCACAACAAAAAGTTACAAATGTTCCTGTTATGCTCAGTGGTATCAAAGTAACCAATAATGGTAATTTGCATAGAAGCTGCAAAAATGTGTAGGGAGAGCAGTTGCCCTGGGTGAGCTGACACTCCGCACTGACGATATTTTTTTCAATGCAGTGTCAACAGCTCCTCTCAAATACTCTTTCCCCCCAACTCCTGAAAGAGCAGCCAATACCCAGGAAGACACAATGCTGTGTCCCGGATCTGCTGGAAGGACAGACTTGATAAGGGATGCCATGATCATTTCTTTTTGGCTAAGTTGCTCATCCAAAACCTCAGCTATATTGAAAGGTGAAAAAGAATAAAAAACTGGGTTAGCAAGAAGAGTTAATGTTCCTGAAATATAAAAATCAAATCATACCGTGACACACACCATCAGGAACTACTTAAATATTCTTAAATGCACTCTCCTTCAAGGGCAAACATTTTTAGTGTTTAGGAAGCAAAACTTAGAGGTAACTTCGGTGCTATTTTGAAAATTACACACTACTATTATTATCCTAGGATGCCAGTTGCGTATAACAGTTTGTTGGGGGCAAGGCAAACTGCTGAAGGCATCAACTCAATTCAGGACACCTACTGTGTCAGACACCGGGACAAGATAGAGCAGGAAAAACAAACTGAAGACTATGAAAGCCTGTGGAAATCACTTTGAAAACAATTGATGACATAATGACTTTATTTATTTATTTATTTTGATTAACTTTAGAACCAAATTTTGAGAGCCATTCCTTTGAAAATAGGCATAATATTTTCCACTTCCTTGCCTAATCATGCCCCAGGACTCATATCCTGTGGCTTCTCTGTGAAATTTTCCTAATACTGCCTACCCCATTCCACCTTCAAGAAGGCAATGGGGTAGAACTGGGAATCTGTGTATGTGAATGTATGTGTGTGTGCACATGTGTGTGTATGTTTGTTGGGGGTCTTCTTTTCCTTTTTTGCTCTACAGATATACTCATATTACCCTTTCCATTTTGCATCCGAATTGGTGGATATTGATCTCACCCATAAAACAAAACCCTTGTCATGTACTGGGTCTCAATGTACCTCTGTTTCCCAAGGCAGGAACAATGCCTAGCACTGCTCCTTAAATGTTTACTGAATGAATGAATGATTGTTTTGGCTGTGAGCTTTATCTCAGAGTCTAGTTTGGTAATCAAAATATTCTCCATGGTGGGTGTCAACAATTTCAAAAATTTCAATGCATGCATATAAATATACTTCAGGATATTAAGTTTGTTAAGGTATAATTTACACATAGCAAAGCTGTCCCTGAATTTTGACAAATGGACACAACTGAGTAAGAGTGGATGGTTCTTAATGTACTTGCTTGGGTCCCTGTCCCCAGGGCTTCTGACAGTGAGGCCTGGGGACCAGGGTTTTTAACATCTCCTCAGGTGATCCAGATAAGAATCCTTGAGGTAGATGAAGCTCTGCTATTCCATTCTAGATTCCTTTCCCTTTCCCATTCCCTTTCCTTTCCTTTCTTCAGTCCCTCATCCATCACTCTCAGTCAACTATTAAGATTGAAGATGAAACCGAAACATTTCTACTCAGCCCCAACTGGAAGCAAAACCGAGGTGACTCAGCCACGTGCCTGGAGTCAACTATGATTTCTGGTTGTAGAGCAGAAATACAGCTAGTAAATGATATTTTGAAATGAACATGAGATATCTGCTCAAAGAAATAAAAATGCCTTTGAATCAGAGTGAATAAAAGGGCTGCAATTTAAATGGGAACTGAGTACTGATGTAGGGAAGGGATGTAAGAGAAGAAAATTGCCCTTACAAAATACATTGTTTTGATTCCAAATGCAACCTTACACCTAAAGACTCAGGGGCCCTGTGAATAAGAGAGATTGACACAAAGTCAAAACCTAAGGAATACAGCGCTGAAGGAAAATAGGGGAAATTCATTTCTCTGGTTTGATGGTGTCATCCTTCAATGACTGGAAGGGGCCAGAGAGTGAGAAAAAGGCATTATCCTCTCTATCCTTTATTTAACGGAGATTATTGGAAGATGTGGAATCTGGCCTCTAATTAGGAATATAGGGCAATCTTTACCCTATTCAAATTTCTATTTTTACAAATCAGCATTTCCATTTGGGTAAAGTCCATCATAACAAACTCCAGGGGCCAGTCACCTTTCTTTTGTCATTCCTCCCTCCCACCCAGGATTGTATTATAATCTAATACTTCAAGCGACAGCGTCAATGCCCAGGAGACTTGACATTTAGTAGAAATGGAATCTGACCTTTATTAATGTTTCATTGTGAATAATGTTCTTAGTTTCATTGTGAATAATGCTCAAAGTGGGACTGATGTATTGACTAGTATTTGACTAATTAAAAAAAAAGAAGAAATCATCATGAATCAAAACAGAGGTATACTTGGTGTAAAACAGCTAAAAAATGTATAATACCTACTTGTTCTGCTGAGGTCCCGGGAGAGTACGAGTCTGCATGAATTTTAAGAATCCATTGATTAGAATGGGTCTTTCAGAAAGGATGAATTAAAAAAAAAAATCACCCTGGTTTTGCAAAATGCCACGGAGTTACCCCCTCAGAGAAAGGACATCATGGAAAGTGCTGTGGGGACATTTGGAAGTATGCTTCACACTGTCATTTACAAGGCAGGGGATGTGGGTCTCACCAGCTGCCCGGACTGGTAGAAAACTGCTGAGCTGGCCATTATGGCCAAACCAAGCATCTCCCTGTAATTAGACTTAGCTGGGGAAAAAGTGGCACACAGAGGATAGAAATATGTGGCCTCAGACTGGGGGGAGGACAAGAAAGCTGATTAAGTTTCTCTCAAGAGAGTCAATTAAAGAATCCCGCTGGGTGTGGCCCTGGAACTGCTCTGCGGCACACAGAAGTAGCCGGGAGCCACACCAAGCGCTTGAAATATGGCTTGTTTAAACTGAGATGTGCTGTTAGGTGTTAAATACACACTGAGATTTCTAAGACTTAGTACACAAATATTTCAATAATTTTTAATACAGATTGATGATATAATAGTTTAGCTACATCTTAGGTTAAAGTGTATTATTTAAATTAATTTTACCTCTTTCTTTTTACTTTCATTTCACATGGTTACTGGCAAATTTTAAGTTATACATGATCTTTGCCTTCTATTTCTATTGGACAGCACGGATTTAGACCTTCATTTCTTCATTTGTTAAATGTTCCTGGCGGTGGGAAGCTGGGTCATGGAGGGTTAGCATGGGAAGAAACACCGTGTGTGTCTGTGGGATGAGTGTCACGCCGGGGTGAGGCACTACGGTTTGTACTTACTGACTGAAAACTTTAACTTCAGGAAATGTGAGGAGGAGTCACAAGAGACCCAAGCTAATTAGGTCTGATTCAGACCCGACTCAATCTGCCGATGCCTCAGATTGTTAATCTGTAAAATGGGAGGGCAGGACTAAATACCTGCGGGATGAAGTAAGACCAGTGAGGGCCTCTACCTGCAATTGTTTCCCCATCACTCCAAACTCAAGGATAATTTCTGCTACAAATGATTAGAGTTAACTAATTGGTCCTTGGCCAACACACTGTGACAACTGAGGCCCATTCTAAGGAGCCCTGCTATTCATCTGTGTCAGCTCTGCTTCAGTTCTCCCCATGGGAACAAGGCATAGCTCCTTCCGTGACGTGTTACTATAGTTAAATACAAAGAACGAGGAGTGCGAGGTGGGTCAAACAGGCTTCATCTCCCTGGAAGGACTCAGAGAATAATTTTATTTTTTTTTTTTGAAGATTTTATTTATTTGAGAAAGAGAGAGTGGGAGAGAGAGAGCCCGAGCAGGGAGGAGGGGAGAGGCAGAGGGAGAAGCAGACTCCCTGCTGAGCAGGGAGCCCACCTCGGGACTCGATCCCAGGACCCTGAGATCATGACCTGAGCTGAAGGCAGACACTTATCCAACTGAGCCACTAAACCGACAGGTGCCCCTCAGAGAACAATTTTAAGCAGAAAAATCCTACCGATGATATTCAGAGGGAAATGTGCTTGCTTTCATTCAAAGCCACAGATGAAATATCTACTACTGTGCTATTAACCTACTAATTAGGAAATAAAAGGATTTATAATAATATATCGGTTAAAGAACACTTCTCTAAAACTCAACTTTCCCCCTCTTCAAAAACCAAACACCCTTCAAATCAAACTTCAAGAACGTGAATCTCTGTTTAAAAGAGTATGTGAAACACAAGCACAGAATTCCATTTGTAAACAAAGCCTTGGCTGAATGGAGAGGAGTCAGCTGGCTGCAGTGCAGGTGCTGAAACCTGCCGGTTCTGCTGACGAGTGTCAGAATATATAAATGAGCTACCGACATTGAAAACCTGGGAGGATTAAAATACAGATTGCGACTTCTGATAGTACTGGGCCCGCAGCTGTCTGCGACCCAGAGCACGTGCACTTTTTTTGCGGGGGGCGGGGGGGCTTATGTTTCTCCAGTGGCACAGCCCCCTCCTGGCTGACTCTGCCTTGTTTCACAGACCTAGGCATTCATCTACAGCAAGAACTGTGGGTGCGAGGCACTGACAAGGCTGGGGATCAGAGGGAACGTGGCAAAGTGGAAAATCCCTGACACTAAGTCTGACAGAGCCTGCTTGACCTCACCTCCACCAGAGCAGCCGGGTGACCCTGAGCGAGTCCCTTTGCTTGCTAGTCTGAGCTGGTGTGTGAGGAACAAAGTGAAAGAAGTTCTGTAGTTAAGGAGCCTAAGTGGTACTCTGGTAGGTAGTAAATAGCTTTGTTAAGGTTACTCCTTCTTATCCTGAAGACAAGAACTCTTTTATCACAGCAAAATCTAGCTGACCACCAGGGAAGTGGCGAATTCATCACTGTAAAAACATGAAGACCTAGGTCATTCATATAAAGAACTGAGGAAGAGAAAGCAAAGGGTAAAAAATATCAGACACTATCTCAGTGTAATAAGTAATCCAGGTGGGGACTATCCATTGCTACTCAAAGCACTGGACAAAAGGCAGGTGGGTGTCAAGATGTCCACGAAGGATCCACGAAGCAGCCCGCAGATGCCTTACTGACTCACGGTGTACCTGGGCCCAGGGGAGGTCTGGTTACCACCCTGCTCGAGAGAGCAAACTGAGCTCTGTGGAGGGTGGCACAAATTGACATTGTCTGCCTCCTGCTGTGATGTAATATCAAACATGCATTACCACCTATGAACTATCCTTGCCAGAAAAATGTTTAACCTGCATCTAATACCAAGCCTCTAAATCTAACGATTTTCAGGAAGAGAGAAGGAGCAAGGTGACCAACACAATGAAGAAACAGACAAGGCCAGAGTACAGGACGTTCCATACCACACGCAGCCTGGACAATGGGGGAGGTCTGACTATGGACCAGATGTTAGACAATATCACAGAATCACTATAAATTTCTTAGGTATAATAGCGTTGCGGTTATATAGAAGAATCCATACTCTTAGGAGATACACAATGAAATATTTAGAGGTAAAGTGTCAAGACGTTTGCAACTTTCAAATATGGCACGGCAAAAATTTATATAATGTATGTCATATGTGTTACATGTAATACATATAAATATATATGTATAAATAATTAGAAGAAGGAATAAAGAAAGCAAATACGGAAAATTCAGAACAATTGGTAAATCTAGGTAAAAGGCATGTAGGTATTGGTTTTATCATTCTCCTAAACTAGTGGCTTTGTTCAGAATAAAAAGTTGGGAAAGAAACTGGAAGAGAGGAAAAAGAAAAAAAATCATATAATATCACTACCTCCTCTTTTCATAATCCCCTCGACATTTATATTCAGGTCAGCTTCACTGTGTGCCTTTTCGTTCAATATGGTTACATTTTTACCACTTTAATAAATTCCATGTGTGCTCATTCAAACTGAAGTAGCCACTGCTTTGGCTGCTTTGTTGGCTGACATCAAAATCAAACTTTAAACAAAGCTCCAAGAGCAGGTTCTAGAAGTGCACCAGGTCAGTACAAAGCCCAAGATATCATATCAAAAACTCCTGAAATTGACACCTAATTCCCTATCTGGATGGTTTTTAAGCCAGTAAGATTGGATCAAAGGCTCTAGGTGGAGCATCATTTTGGGTTTGATCCTTTCCCAAGATGGCACTCTTTCGACCTGTGCTAGGCACTGATAGGAGACTGACAGGTACAGGGTGCTGGTCAACCCGGGCCACCGAGGTTTCAGAAAGGCTGCTTCCACAGAGAGCATGCTGTGCCTCATTCTGGTGCAGAGCAGCAATGGCACAAGCCAAAGAACAGTCACTCAGAATTAGATTTTTAATGCAGTGAGAGCTCCCAGTGAAGCAGGAATTCATTCTGTGATGCCTTTAACAGGGAGAGGGCCATAAAGGGCCTGGATTTAGATAGCACAGATACAAGCCCGATTCAACTACACGAGTTAGCCCTACAACTTCAGAGCAGTGTTACTGAGTCGGGGGGCAACCAACACGTGCTGGGGGGCAACCAACACTGTGCCGGGGACAACTCTTCACTGGGCACGACTGTCGGAGACGCTGTAGGACATTCACCCACTCTACCTGACTCCCCATGCCAACTGCATGCCGACACTGCCTCCAGTCTTTGCGAAGAGAACAACACATAAACCCCCCAAGCCCTTAAATGCCTCCTAAGACATTGACTAAACTCTCGGAGTCGCAGATTTTATCTGGGGATAATACCTATTCCACCACCTAAGAAGTGATTTGGGAGGAGCAAACATGCTGCAGCTCCTTGTAAACTTATATTAGCTCTACAAATGATATCACGATACCCATTTACACAGGCAGCCGTACCAGTTAGAGGCAGGGCTCTAGAGTTGGTCCAAATACCTGTATCCCAAGTGGGATTTATTACACAGTGTTAGCTGTCCAGCATGTACTAGAATATGCAACAGTTACTTATTCTGAAAGTGTTTCCCCTCCATAAGTTTTACGGCACCCACACTGCTGGTTTTACGGCAACCACACTGCAGTGTAAATTTTCGAGTAAGGGCTGATGGCAGATCCATGGGCTACTGGAGCAGACGAGAAGGACAGCAGTGTCAAAGTAGCTTCAGAGAATCTGGCTTAGGATGGCACCCACACTAACCTGGAATGAGGAGGACGCTTCTCTTAGTGAGCAAGGAATAACCTCAAGGATCCAGAGAGTGAGGTAACAGAATCAGGTGCTCTCCCCTCCTACGCACAGCAGAGCAAGGAGTATCATGGGTAGTTCTGACCTTCCAAATGGCTGATCCGTTCTTTACATTTTCAGCCGTGCTTATGGAAAAGAATCTTAGAGGCTGGGCAGGACTGCATATTAGTACGGACAAGAGCCACCTGGAGAGCGGCATGAAGAACACACCTGCCACAGGAGTTCGGATTCTAGCCATCTGGACTAGGCCCAGGGACCCACACTCTTAAATCGTCTCTGGGTGATTCAGACACAGGCTGCAGCCTCTGGGAAAACAGGGACACCTCTCCAGAGACTTCTACAGTTAGGAGGCTTTGCCTTCAACTCTCCCTCCCAAAACTCCCTCATGGAACATTCTTGCTTTCATTTTATTGCTTTCATGACTTAGAATTTAGGTGAAAGTGCTTCTCTGCCCTCAGGTGTGGTTGGGTTTCTGGGGTAAAAAATTGTTCTTACTTGACCTCTGCTCCTCATCCCCACCCACCTATAACACACATGGTGTAAGCAAAAAGTGAGTTTATTTTGTTGATCTAATTTCTCCTTTATCATTTGCTGTCAAATGAGGACTAGGAAATGCTGACTGGGCAGAAAGTTCCAACCCTTCCTTTGAGGAAGGCCAAAGGCCTCAGGTATTAACAGGGAAATGAAGGAGACCACCAAAGGCAGAGCTGGGAAAAGGCACGAGTCTTGAAGAGCGAATGTGCAGACCCACTCTACGTCTAATGTGTACGACCCACTCTAGGTCGTCAGCTGAGGTAAAAGGGCACTGAGGTGGCCCACAAGAATTCTCTGGCGGTCGGAGAGGCAGTGCTGGCAAATCAGGGAGCGATATATGTGTAGCTTTTCTATCGTTTCTTACATTAAATATTCAGCATCGCCCGATGCTGCTTACTATTCAGCCTTGGTAAATTCCTCCAAATTCTATTCCTCTTAAAAACAGCAGACTGATAATGTAAAATCCCTAAATCTCTGGACTTGGCCATCTGAAATGAGATCTTTTCTCCTTTTCTTTTCCAAGTTTCCAGAACGCATTTCCATAGCATACTTGCAAAGGGGAAGATTATCAGAAAAAGAAAAATGGACGGTAGTAAAGTCGAAAGAATATTATACCAAAGGTTTTGGTAGGAAAATATTTATGTCCACAAGCACAAGCCACACCCTTTCTGGGAAGATATTACTAGCCTTGAAGCTGGGTTAGTGGATCCCAAAATATACCTCACAAAAAGCACAGTTACCCTCCCAAAATAAGCCCTATAATTAGTCTTTCCAAGTGGATTGTCCTATATCACAACTTGACATATGTTGCCTTAATCTCCCTGCTTCAGCAATTGTAACCGTCTTTGGGCTATAGAAGCTCTCAACGACTTACATTTAAACCAGACTGTGGTGTCACTAGGAAATCGATGCAAATAAACGGTCCTGTGTACCAAAATACCCAATCTCAATCATCTGTAATGCGATCCCCCTCCTCCCTAAGCACATTTTCATCACACCAGAATCACTGCCCTTGATTCAAAAGGAAGGACTAGCCCAGATTGAAATGCCATTTCATCTCAGAGACTATCGAAAGGCAGGCACTTCTGAAGAAGCTGGGGCTGAAATTAAAATAGGAGACAACCTCCTTTGTGTGAATGTGGGGATCATGTTGTATGAGTCTCATTTTTAGTTGACAATCATCAGTATAAGCCTTCAGATGTCCATCTGTCTGTCTAAATTCACTTAAGTCAGTTCTTGCTTGGAGTTAGCGGTAGTGTAAGAGAGAGAGTCTCTTACAAGACCTTTCGGCCCTATGATTATCTGACCAAACTTCTTTATGTTTTCTAGCTATATATTTACATATAATTAGATGTTAAAATATTTAAAATTGTAAACCTTTAAAATAGTAAGTACTTCGGACATCTGAATTTTTTTTATTACTTGCATATCACGTTTCTTGGTGTCAGCATCACTGACACGTTGGGCCTGACCACTGTGTATGTAGGATGCTGTCCTGTGCCCTGTGGGACAGTTAGCGGCATCCATGGCCTCCACCCACTAGATGTCAGCACACACATCCTCCCACCCCCAGCTGTGACAACCCAAAATGTCTTCAGACATTGCCAAATGTCCTTTGAGAGAACAAAATTAACTCGGGTTGAGAACCACAGCTCTCTCTCTCTATTTATGTATTTATATATCTCCCCGTGGCATGGCCAGGGGGGAAAAAGTCTAGATTTTTCAAGGCACTCCCAAGTTTACGTTTTAAGAATTTTAAACTTCCTATGATTCATAATGAATGGTCAGGATCTGTGACACAGTGCTACCTTGAAAGATTTATAAACAGCACTACTGCTGTCTTAAATGAAGGGTGGCAAGGCCTGGCCTCATTTCAGTCAAAACACGTAAGAGAGAATAGTTTTGCCGTCACCCTATCTCTTGGACAGCTAGCCTCCCTACTTTGAGGAGTTCCATTCTTAGAAGACTGTTAAGAAATCCTTCCCAATCTATTACCAGGCACTCAGTACTCACTGCAAAGGAAGAGGATCAGGGTTGGTAGCTATTGACATTGTCTACAGGAGCAGTGGCCCTCCGCACTGCCCATGGGCCAGATCCCCTCAGGGGCAGCGTTTCGAACGCTGGAGAGGCAGGCTGGGGAGGGAGAGGAAAATAACATCAGGAGACAAACAGTACGAGGATGGAACATGGTTAAGTTCAGCCCAGAGAAGAGAAGATGAATGACGAAGGAGAGGGTCTTCAAACATCCGAAGAGCTGGTGTGTGAGAGAGCGGGTCGACTTGTCTCTGCTTAGAAAGTGACTACAAGCAGAGTTGGCTCAGTAAGTACTTACCATAGGCCTTCTAGGTGCCAGGCACTGTCCAGGCACTGGGACCAGAGGAAGGAAGAGGACCAAGTTCCTGCCTCACAGAGCACATACCATTCAACGTAAGGACTAGATTGCTTTCCTCTCCTCTCTCCTTCCCTCCTTTCTTCCCTCTTTCTTTTTAACAATTTGAGCTAAATATCCGGGTATTTGTCTAACTGCTTGGGTTTTTTAAGTTTTAATTTAAAACTGAGGTTTAATTAACATAGAGCAAAATTCACCCTTTTTTCATAGAGCTCTGTGAATTTTCATGAAACATACAGTTGTATAACATGGCCACAAACCCAAGATCCAGAATGATATCATCACCCCCTAAACTTTTCCTGTGCCCCTTAACTGCTTTCTTTACTTGGAGCATACTGTTCTGCGCAGTAGCAAGCTCCTTACCTCTGAGAAAATTCGGACTCCCCCCGTCATGGGTTCTGTAGGAGAGACCTTGTTTTGGCTGGTTGTCTCAGGGAGAGACAACCCCTGAGGCCATGGCCATCTCTTCAATTTCATGAAACCGGAGGAGTCCACTTAGGGACACCAATCTTAAACACCAGCCCATCTGCAGTGAGTGATATGGTTGATTCCTTCCAGCCACAGATAAAAGCCCTACCCCAGAGCCAAATTCTTTTAGTCAAAGCTCAAATTTTCAGCCCAATAACTGGACCTCTGCGAAGGGTACCTAATAAGCACAGATGAAAAAAATGAAAAGAAAGGTTTGGAAACGAAAGCCTAAATACGGTAACTGCTCCCAACTCTTTTTTCCTTCTCATTATTTTCGTTCAAAGTAACGTTAACTTCAAAACCGAACAGAACTCTGACAAATGTAACTGTACTTGTCCGCAGAGGTGGCAGGAAGGGAAGTGAAATTCGCCAAGCCTAAGAACGGGAGACATGACAAATATCTTGGGGTTGCCACAGTGTATTACGGAGTGGACTCTGGAGGATGGACTGCGGTGACCAGCTGTGACATCCCTTGGGACAGCAAATGCGGTGTGACCAATCCGTCCCCAGTGGCCGTCCTGCTGCGAGATATGAACCCCTTTGGGTGGTTTGACTTCAGTGATAAGTGTCCCGTTTCCAAACGAGACTGTCCCCGTTATCAAGAATAACTTCTTTATCGAGCTGCTCTTATGCCCCAGCACCACCTAGCTCAGTTCATTCTCACAACAACCATATGAAGTGGGTAACGTTACCAGCCTCATTTTACAGACGAGGAAACTGAGGCTCAGAGAGTGAATGTATCAACCAGTTAGTATAGAACTTAAATTTTAGCCCAGGTTGCCTGACCCTGAAGACTGTTCTTTTTACTACTGCTAGCAAGGTATTCTGGGTGGTTGCCAAGCTTAATGTTCTTGGTCTCTTGGGCCACTGTCCTTGCTGGAACCGGCTCCCACACAGGACGGGATTCTTGATTCCCTTCGGTTTCCCATTTCCCAAACAGCTACCTGCCCATTTCTCATTTCAACAGATAGTCCATAAGGGTTTCTCTGCTGTGGAGACTTTTTGTTGCTGTTGTTACCCTACTGGTCTGCACTTTATTACTCTTACATTCCATGGGTTACTTAGACCATAAGCTAAATTGTCAAGGGTATTCTTTACCCTGCGTCCGGAAGCTTCCCTAAATCTAGACTTCTTATTAAATCTTAGACAACCCCGTACTTCTTAATAACATCAGCAATGACAAGAAAAAATGTCATACTGTCAACAAGTACCGACTGAATGTCACATCTAATTATAAAATCCCATTTTGTCTAAGTTTAGTGCAGATTCAAAAGATGCATGAAACAAGGCAATGGCTTCCCTTTGGGGTACCATTTTACAACAAAAGGTATTAGAAATAAATGCAGCAACACTTACCAAAATTTCCCCCAACTATCACAAACTTTATACACACCGCATGTCTTCTTCTACAGCTGCTGGACCGGTCCTGAAAAACAAACCACGACAAAAGGAAAAAAATGCATCACTGAACAGAAGTCATTTACCCTTCTGGAAACCACGCAGTCTTCCCTGTTTGGGGCACTCATCCACGTACCACAGTCTTACTGCCATATTCTTCTCTGTTTTTCCCAGGAAGATGGAACCAATTTATAAATTAACAAATAAATAAAGATCTGGAGAATGAATGAACCAGAAACTTTATTCATACTTTATTTGAATTTTTAGCCCTTTAAAATAATTGAAGACAAAACAATACAAAAATATCTAAAATTGAACTCATAAAAAATTTCCTCCAAACCAATTCTTTTTCCTATTTCTTTCAATAACACACTCTCTTCTCCCTTGCTGGCTGTGAGACTCTCACCTTTCGCTTCTAGACTTCATTTTCTTATCTGTAAAATAGGGATTATTGTACTGACCTCCCAGGGTGGTTATGGAGATTAAATGAGATAAATTTAATGACATATAAATGTCACAGAGCAAGGCTTAAAACAGCATCTGGCATGTAGTAAACACTTAGTGCATGCAAGGAGCTATTATCTGTATCCTAATCACCCAGGCCTGAAAACAAACATGACCTTCCTCACCTCCTCAGTAAACCAAGGCCCCAGCCTGCCCTTCTAGTCCTGCAGGTGTGCTGGAACTCAGCGCTTTCTCTCCATCTTATCATTACACCAGCTGGCATTGCTCCTTGAAGAAACCGGTTTCCTGGCCCCCGGTTTCTTCCCTTCCAAACCTGTTCTCATGGTTCGGTAAGGCATTCTTCCCAAACACAAGTTAAAGCCTTGTGGAAACACCTTCCACTGCTTCCCGTGACCTACAAATTTACCTGTGAAGTTACATTAGCCTGGGACTCCAGCTCCCCTCTGCTTTATCCCCACATCTTCCCACTGGAAGCTGTAGTGTCCAGTCACCTCTCCTGCCTGAGCCCATGGGCACGCCAGTTCCCTCCCCGAGTGTCTCTGTCTCCTAACCGCTGGTAGGAGGCCTAGCCACTTTCTGAGGCAGGGATTCTTTGTCCTTTTTGTCCCATAGCAGTCTAGAGACATGTTTCTCAGAATAATGCTTTTACATGCTTGAAATTAATACATGAAATGAACATGAAATGGATTCAAAAGAAGTATATTGACATACAGTTATCAAAATATATAACAAAATTGTGATGTCTTTCTTTTCATATTTAAATAAGTTCCAGCAAAAGTCTAAAAGTTACTGTAATTTGAAGTACTGTTGGGCATAAATGATATTTTAGGATATCTATAACTGTAATGTAATATGAAAATACCCATAATTTCTACTGGTGACAAAGAACTAATCCTACTTTGTAATAGAAGGAAATATTAGATTTTGGTTAAGGGTTAGTGAAAACAATTTTTCTTCCCCATCCAAGTTCACAGAGCCTTGAATTCCACTCATGGACTCAGGTCATGAACTCCTGCTTTTAGGCCTAGCCTAACTCTCCTCTTCTTGAGCCCTCCCTCCCTTCCTCCCTTCCTTCCAGATTTTATTTATTTATTTGAATTTATTATTTATTATATTATATATTATTAAAATTTATTATTTATTTGAAAGAGAGAGAGAGAGCACAAGCAGAGAGGAGGGGCAGAGGGAAAGGGAGAAGTAGGCTCCCTGCTGAGCAAGGAGCCCAATGCGGGGCTCAATCCCAAGACCCTGGGATCATGACCTGAGCTGAAGGCAGATGCTTAACTGACTGAGCCACCAAGGTGCCCCTCCTTGAGCCCCTTCTACCTTGATTTTCCCTATGGCCATGATCTTATCCCTCTCTGTTTTTCTCTTTTCAAAAATTATGTTTTATTTGATATAGATACTTGAAATACACTTACTGTATCCTACTTTTTAGGCTGGAAGGGAAGGCGCTATTTTTTTATTCCTCCCATGGCTAATAGCGTTTTGCATCACAGCACACACAGGTGGAAGGCATGCGGCCGGCACTGTTTGACTCGGTCAGTGAGTCTAAGGGCTTTCTTGCCTGCCCCACACAGATCAGCTATTATGACCATTATTTCACCTCTCTTTGGCAGGCTGTAAGGTCCTAAATATGTAGACAGGACCCCTAAACACTCCATATTTTGAGTATAAATTACTGAATTAGGCAACAAAGTATTCTCTTCTTTTACGTCTCTTTAGAGCGTGGGTGCTCAGTTGGGGCTGCTGACTGACAGATCTCCCGGGAACAGACCAGCGGTCCAGTCACCCCGTAACACTGGGGTTCCTGTGTGATGCAGGCACAGCTCCTGCCTTCACGAAGCACCGAGTCCAGCAGCTCTCCCCACCTGGTGGGGAGGAGCTGGGAATCTCTCAACCTTTGATGGCTTTTGCAAAGACGAGAAATATCCAGTGATTTCCTAAGTATGGGCACCTTGGTGACCTATGTAGGCAAGGCCAGTGCAGATTTGCTCTGGCTTCCCATTGGTCTCACGGATGTGAGCCTGTGGTTCCCAGAGATGGGGCGCTGAAATGCCATCTTCCCTCCTAAGTGACGCCATCCTTGCATGAGGTCAGAGATTACAACCCCACCACAGAGACTGTCTTAGGAAGGTCTACTCAACATCTGGCTGCGTGCTTCACTCTGAGCCCCACTGGGTCTATGATGGATTTGCCCTGGGACGGACACCAGTCCTTTGGTCTTACCAGCTTTTTCCCTAAACAACTGCAGCTCAGGACTCCTATGTATCTTTTATTAAGAAAAATTTAAAAATAATAGAATAGGGGGTGCCTGGCTAGTTCAGTTGGAAGAGCATGCGATTCTTGATCTCAGGGTCATGGGTTTGAGCCACTGGGTGTATAGGTCACTTAAATAAGTAAACATAAAAAAAAAAATCACAAAATAGTTCTTCCTTTTCAAATGGTAAGAGCATAATGATTTTCTCCACTGATAATCATTCATAAAGGCATTGTGACCATTTGCTTTGGCATAAATCCACCACTGGCAGCATTTTTCATGCTCAACATCGTATTGCGTGACTATGAGGACAGTAGGGGTGTACTCTCTCTCCCCGAGAACTAAGACAGATGACACATTCACTCAGATCAAAGCCTGGGCTTGGCACACTCTTTTTAAAACTTACGGACATTTACATCCATCTCATTTGAATTCGTTCTTTTTGAGACACACTAGATATATGGTATTAAATAAAAAGAACTGAAAGATAATGAGGAGGGCAGCATGACTGTTTAATCTTTTGTTTCAAGAATTATGACATATATATCCTCATAAATAGTAAGGTATTAATAGGCAGTCCCACACAACACATTGCCCTCCATGAACTTTTTGCTTCTACTACATATCATAGACCCTGTGCAGCTCCTGGGTTAAAGGTTAACATTCTCATCACCACGGGGAACAAGTATCTCTAATACAGTTCTCATCTGCACGGGTCATCCCTTCCCCCTTCCTCCTAACAGGTCCCCTATATCCCTTCAGACACAGTGCCTCAGGGGCAGGTGACAGCACTCCCAGCTGGAGGGTGGGGACCTGAAGGGCCCAAGGCTTTGTAGTGTGCCACCCAGCAGCATCAGCATCACCTGGGAGCTTCTGGGAGATGTCAGCTCTGAGGTCCCAGCCCAAACCTAATGAATCAGAATCTATTTTACAAGATCTCCAGGTGATCTGTGTGTCCACAGGGTTTCAAATGCACTGCTCTAAGGGGAACACATTCCTCTTGACAGTGATTGGTTCAAGATTAGGCATGTGACCCAAAATTCAGGCCAACAAGATGTGAAGAATGTTTTGCTGGGAGCCTCTCATTCTGAGACAAACTCCCTCCTGCTGAATGTTGTGTGGGATATGATGCCTAGGACTTCTGTAGCTACCCTGCTCCAGTCTAATGATAAAGCTGGCTCAGAGAGGAGGGCAAAGACAAAAAGCCCCAGTGAGGCGGAGTTGGGGTAACTGCATCACATCGACCCTGAAGTCTGTGGAACCAGTGGAGCTCCAGTAAATTTCTTATTGTTCAGGCCTCCTTGAATTGGGTTTTCAATTATCTGCAGCTGGAAAACACCTTTCCAGCGAATCAGTGCCCAGTAAAGCCTTATAAAAAAAAAAAACAGAACCCCGAGACATTGGGCTCAGCCACATGCTGAGGAGTCCAGACAGGTCAGTGCACTGAGAGAGCAGAGCAACAGTTTAGAGACTTGTTTTGTTTGGGGAACTGACCCAGGAGGATTTCTGGTTCTGACAACCTTTGTTTGCTTTGTGCATTTCCAAAAGCTTTCTAAATCAGCCAGCTTAAGTGATCAACCAGAGGAAGTGCTGAACACTTTCCAAATTGTTTTAACCAGAGTGGTCAACAGTTGCTTTCCCCAGAAGCCACATGGATGTCATTTCCTGTAAAGACAATGGGAGACTAATTGCTCAGCCTCAGACTCCAGTAGGGAAGACAACCTGTGACATGTAATTATTGGCAGGGTAAAGAAGGAAAAGCTTGAGGATCTCAGAATCTGCTTCTGGATCCACTCCAATAACTTGAGGAAAAGTAAAAAAAAAAAAAAAAAAAAAAAGCACCAGATGGTCTAGGAAAAGATCTGAGGGGCAAGCAACTTAGGCAGTCACCTATAGCATTTTTACATACGCCAGTATTTATAAAAGACCTTTCCGAGGAAACCAAATAGATCTGCTCTTGTAGAAAACCATACAGGACTCTGGTGTAATTTTGCTTCATATATGGGAGTGACCATAGTCAAGGAGGTCTGGGCATCTAACTGGCATTATATCTTCTGTGTGTTACAACTTCTTAGCCACACCAGGATATTTTGAGGATGCGTTTGCTGTGCCGGCTTGATGAAGAATGTGCTTTCTATCATGGAGTGAAATTAGTTGGTTCTCCACAGAATGTTTCTTAGGTTCTATCACCTCAGGTCTTTTTTTCTCTCCAAACCTTTTTGCTTTCTCTTCCCTGGTACCTTATAGGCTTCCAAAGCTCCAACCATCACCCCTTGTCATGAGTTTCAAACCACACCCCTAGATCTATCACCCATGCTCCCAGTTCCTCTGCTGCTTCCTAGACATAACGTATTCTGAAGGTGGGGACTTCACTTTGGTCACTGCTATATTATCAATGCTTAGTGCAGTGGCTGGCTCTGAGTATTACATGTCTGCTGAACGAATCAGTGAAAGCCCTCACTCAGAGTCTTAGGACGGCTCACAGAAATTCTTTCTATCACCTCCTAACTGGCCTCTCTGACTTTGGTCTCTCCTTTTCCCACTCTATTGACACACATGAAATTACACATGAATTACAGCTCTGATCATGTCTGTCCTAGAACGCCCCAGCTGGGAATGACTTATCAGCCCAGCCCTGCATTTTCCAGGTGAGACACTGGTCCCACTGAGACCAGGAGACTTGCCTGTGGTCTTACGAATAGTGGGTGGCAGAGACAGGATTCTAACCCAGTGGTTCTTGCTACCATGCCATTGACTAGTTCAAAATCTTCAACGGTCTTGGGCTAAGTATGTAGGTGTCACTTAAAATATATTTGTTAATTGACTGGATAAATGAATGGGTCTCTTTTGCATATACCAATGGATTTCAGTTTTTCTTAAAGTGGAATACTCTTAAATACACAAAATGGAGAAGAGAGGAGCTGCTCTGGACCTCTGTCCCTGCAGTGTTTCTGAGCCAACTCCTAGGAACCTCAGGGCTTGGTGGCATTGCAAAAAAACCAATGACTTACATAAACTCAAACTCTTCAGCTTTGTACTGAAAGCCACCCACTATTATTCCGAACCCACCTCAATCTTATCTTCCATTTCTTCTTCCTCCTTCATGCCCAGTCTAACCAAAGGACTTGCTGTTCCTGGCACTTGCCCCTCCCCTAGGCCTTCCCGTGCCCTGTTTCTTCCCTCTTAGGTGCTCTTACCTCCACCTGCAAGAATGGAGAACCAACCTGTCCCTCTGGTCCAACTCTAATATAAATCCCTCCCTGAAGTTCTTGCCCAATTTCTTCCACTGGAATTAATCTCATTCTATTTGTACCTCTACTATAGGTTTTACCATACCATCTGCTTCAAGGGAAAGAGCCAGCTCCTTGAGGGCAGGAACCTACTCCAAAATTATCTTTGAACCACTAGCACCTTGCCTGACTGAATGCCTTGCACAGAAGAGGCATTTCTAGTCGCTCTGTTGCATTTAAAGGACATTATCCTTTTTGGTTCACCTCTGTAACCAAATTACATAAATTCTGCAATGGGGTTTCCAAGTCTCCTTCTAGACAATACAGGCTGATGATAAAGCCACCACACACTTCTGTGGAGCCCACTTGCTAAGAAACAGCTGTGGGAGTCTTTGCTCAGTCATATTTTCCAAAGCAAGAAATGTGGGGGCAGGGAGAGTGACTGTCTCTCCCCTCCATAGCTCTCCTGTGGCTATGGCTGTCCTGCTCGGCGTGAGGCAAAAGCAGGGCAGCTTGTACACAAAGGTAACAACAGATTTAAAATACAGTCCTGATCCTTCCACGCTACCATATTCTCTGAGAGTCTAAAGTCAATTGTCTGAAAAATTAAAGCGTTCCAAATGGTGGGATAATGCATTCAACAAGCCGGCGCACAAAGCCCAAGCACAAGGGAGGAGGATGGGAACCAGAAAACACAGGGTTCCCTAGGAAACCAAGCCCACTTTATGACTGACTGTGGCCTTCATTCCTCTTGGGGGAAGAGGGGGGAAGAGAAGGTACCATTGACCCATCTGCTTCCTCTGCCTGCAAGGCCCTATTTCTTCTGGCTTCACTCCAACAAGTTAGAGAGACTCGAGCGAGGCTTGGTTGTTGCTTGTTTTATTATTTGCCGGGGGTGGGGGTGG
This sequence comes from Potos flavus, assembly GCA_028534135.1. Lineage (NCBI taxonomy): Eukaryota > Metazoa > Chordata > Mammalia > Carnivora > Procyonidae > Potos > Potos flavus. The sequence continues at coordinate 44,349,091 of CM052886.1, read as the reverse complement.
GGGGGAGAAGTAAAGAGCATAAGAAAAGCGGAGGAAGCCAGATAGACAGAAAAAGAGATGAGTGCAGAAGGCACCCCGCCAGAGAAAGAAATTAGTGACCACAGAATAAGAAGGCAGGAAGGTAGAACTACGAAAGGCCAGCTCAGGGAGTCAGGGTCTCCCCGTGAGCAGGGCACCACCAAACCAGCAGATGAGTCTGTCCTCAGCTGCCCAAGAGGCCAGCTCTGAAGTCAGACTAGAGAGGTATATATTTTGGGTTCACTGGCACAGATGGTTGGACTGAGTCATCCAAAGGGATGGCTGGAGGGGTTGGGTGAGGCTTTAGGGCTCCCCCTCGCCCCCGAAACTCCCATCAGCCCCATGCAGGAGTAGTAATGATATAATTTCTAATAATAATAATAATAAATTATTAAGTTTAAACATTTGGGCTGAAGACACCCAGTTTATTTGGGGAAGAAATAAATGCCAGTGGGATAACTAATCAGTTGACTGACAGAAGGAAAAATAAAAGATTCTGCTTCTATAACACTCATGAGGATGAAGTATAGATTTGTAATAATCATGTCTTTTTTAAATGAGTTAAAGAATGAACAATGAGTTTCTGTCAGGTGATCACATCACTTACGTATCAGGTGAAGAGAAAAGAGAAACTGGTTTTGTAGTACATTTGAATCGTTTCTGACTTGTCCTTGTAAATGAAGCTATTTCTAGGGATCTGCCGTCCGGGGTCTGAACAGGAACACTGCTTTGCTATGATGCAGGTGCAGCTTCTGGACAAGTCCCTGAGCTCTCTTCAAACCTGAATACTGCTCCCAAGACCCTCCGAACAGACATTCTGCAGTGGCTCCTGGGAAGGCCCGTGGAATGCACATGGTATCACAATGCTGCCAAGATCCAGGTTAATAATGATGTGTGCAGAGACCCTGGGGTGTGTAGGCTGGCTACAATATTAGAATTCCAGAGTCCTAAAGATGAATGAAATGTTAAAGAATATCCAGTCTGGTAGTTTTAATGCTATTTTTTAGATACAAGAACCTTGTGAATTCATACACATGTGTCACATTTTCGAGGTTTATACTAAATGCCAACATATTAAGTGAAAGTAGAATATGACAGTCCCGGTTCAAGGGGGAAAGGACTCAAAATGCCACCACCTGGGCCATCCTCCTGGCCCACTTTGCACTTCTGGGGAACCCTAATGTTCTCAGAATGCTGAACATCCCACATCTGGTCCCTACCCCCACCCCGGATCTGCATCTTGTCTTCATTTCTTCCAGCCCAAGCACAGGCTCACCATGTAACACCGTGGGTGACCAAACATCTCTATCTTTCCTCTACCAAGGGCCTATTTTTGCCTACCCCCAAGGGCTCCACAATACGAATGATTTCACCTCTCATAAAAATTGCATTCCTGAAGCAATAACTAATTTATTTGCCTAGTGAGACCTCAACTTAAAGCTTAGCCCTGCTGTGCTTGCTTAACTTGAGAAAATTCCTTAATAACGTAAAGTAGAAGTAGAAGCCCAGTAGAAACTTTTCTTCTCTTCCTCTGCCTCCTATTTTCTTCAAAACAATCTCCATCAAAGAAATATCAAATACCCATGAATAAGTCCAACAAAGAGTAAGTCAGACACAAAACACTGAGAAAAATTAAAGACCTAAATAATAGAGGGCTATGTATGTAGAAGGACTGGAAGTCTCACTATTTTTAAGATGTCAGTTCTCCCCAGGTGCCTGGCTGGCTCAGCTGGAGGAGTGTGTGACTCTTGATCTCGGGGTCATGAGTTTGAGCCCCATGTTGGGTGTAGAGATTCCTTTTTTTTCCCCGCAAAACATTACACAATTTTTTATTATTAAATGAGAAAATTTCGTTTGTCACATTGTAGAGATTACTTAAATGAAAATAAAACTTGAAAAAAAGATGTCAGTTTCCCCCCTAATTGCATCTTCAATTTCAAAATTTTTTTTCCTGGTGAAAACTGACAAGCAGATTCAAAAACTTATATGGGAATGCAAAATGCCCAGGAGCCAAGATAATCTTGAAGAACAACAACAAGGCTGGAAGACTTACTCTATCAGATTCAAAATTCATTATAAAATAATAGTAATTTAGACAATGCGGTATTTAAGGATAAATAGGCCAATAGAAAAAAAAAAAAAGGAGGTCCCAAAATATACCTACACAGTCACTTAAATTATGACAAAGATGACACTGAAGTTCAATAAATGGTGCTGGGTTCACTGGGTGTCATGGGTTGAATTGCGTGCCCCAGAAAGATACACTGAAGTCCTAACTCCCCTTCCCTCTGTACTTGAGAAGGTGACCTTATTTGGAAATAGTGTCTTTGTAGGTGTAATTCATTAAAATGAGGTCATAGTGGATTACGGTGGGGCCTAAATCCAATATGACTAGTGTCCTTATAAGAAGGAAATTTAGGGGCACCTGGGTGGCTCAGTGGGTTAAAGCCTCTGCCTTTGGCTCCGGTCATGATCTCAGGGTCCTGGGATCGAGCCCCGCATTGCGCTCTCTGCTCAGGGGGGAGCCTGCTTCCCCCTCTCTCTCGGCCTGCCTCTCTGCCTACTTGTGATCTCTCTCTCTCTCTCTGTCAAAACAACAACAACAAAAACACCCAATTAAAAAGAAGGAAATTTAGACACAGGGAGACATGAGGGGAACAGGTCATGTGATAATGGACACAGAGATCAGAACAATGCAGCTTGCAAGCCAAGGAGTGCCAAAGATTTACTGGCTCCCACCAGAAGCCATGAAGGATTCTTCCCTGGAGCCTTCAGAGAGAGCATGGCCCTGTTCACACCTTGATTTTGAACTTCTAGCCTCCAGAACCATGAAAAAGTAAATTTCTGCGGTTTTAGGCCATCCAGTTTGTGGTACCGTTCATCAACAGTAGTCCTAGTTGAGGAACACACTAGGTATCCACATGAAAAAATTATTCTTAATCTCTACCTTACACCATGTAAAGATCAATTCCACATGGATGGTAGATCTAAATGTGAAAGGTAAAATAGACCTTTAGAAGAAAACAGAGAATACCTTCACACTTTGCAAGAGGGGAAGATTTTTAAAGAACAGAACCAAAGAAAATGCTAATCATAAAGGGAAAATATGATAATTTGGTATATATTAAAATTAAGCATCTCTTTGTCAAATGACATCAACAGATTCAAAAGCATGCCCAGAGTGGGCAATAACTGCAATACTACATCCAGCAAATAACGCCTGCAAATCCATAAGGAAAAGGTAGGCACCCAATAACAATATAGGCAAATACTTTAAAAGAAATTTTGTAAAAAAGGAAATCCAAAATGGCCATTAAACAGATTAAAAGATGCTTTAATCATTAAAGAAAAGTAGAGTAAAATCACAATGCATTACCAATACACACCTACCAAATTGTCTAAAATGACAAAAAGTACAAAGTGTTGGTGAGGATATGGAGTAAATGGAACTCCCATACCAACATTGATGAGAGTAAATTGATAAAGACACTGGAAAACTCGCAGTATTTGAAAGCTGAACACACCCATAACCTATGACCCAGGGTCTCGCCATCTAGGGATCTATCCTACAAAAATGTTACATATGCTCACCCACTGATATGTACAACAATGTTCCTTGTAGTGCTCTTTGTGATAGCCCCAAACTGGAAATGACATAAAAGTCCGTGTACAATAGAAGAAGGGTTAAATACATTTTGGTGTAGTTATATAATATTACATAGCAGTGAGAATGAACAAAGTACACCTCATAACAACACGAGGAATCTTCCAAATATGTTAAGGGGAACACAAGATCATGTAGTACAATTTTATTTATTCAAAGTTCAAAATAGACAAAATTGATGTTGTTAGAAATAATGCTATCAGTTACTTTTGGTTGGAGTGGGGGTGGTTAGGGACTGGGGACCTAAGGGGCCTCGAGTATTTGGGTGACATTCTTTCTCCATCTGGCTGCTGTTTACATAGCAATGTTCACTTCATGAAAATTCAGTATCTGTGCGCTTAATTTCTGTGCTTTTCTGTATGAATGTTATACTTCAATTAAAAGAAAAAAATCTTGGTGGTTAATGCAGTGAAACCAGGAACAAAACAGGGCTCTTACACATACTGAAAGAAGAGAGCACAGCAATTTAATTTAAGCAAAATAATTTAAAAATTTACTTTGCTAAAAGCTTAAAAAGTGCCTTTTCATTAAACTGTTTTTTATTCACTTAAGAGGACTCTCATGCCAAAGCTATTTTATTATTATATGTTAGGATGGAGTGAAGCAAACAGTTTCAAAATAAAATAACACATTTTATCTGATCTCCTAAAGTGAAAATTTAGATATTAAGCCCAATTTTTTCATGTCAGTTAAAGTTTTCTGGGTCCTTGGTCTAAAGAATCTCTACATGGAAAAGCCCTGGGGATAAAGGTGTTTTCTTTCTGTGCACACAGGTACTCAACATTTCCCTTCCAGAGTCTTCCCGTGAGATCGGCTCATTCCTCCAAGGGAAGCAACAGCAGTTCAGATTGCCTTCCCAACCTGGTTGGGGGTAAATGTACAGTTTCCACCTGACAGTCTAAAATACTCAAAATAACTCCCAGGACACTACTCTAGCCTTGGCCGACTTCGATGGCTCTTCGGATTCCCACTACGTCACAGGCAGAGTCCTGACCTCCCTCACAGCAGCCAGCATTAGAAGGATGGAGAGAGAATTCTGTCCACTAGGCCTGGGGGCAGGTGGCCCACACCTTCTACTAAGCCCTCTCCCCCTTCTGGTCAGTGTCTGGCGAGGGGCGAGCTCATCGTCATTAGACACGCGCTCTGTACAACTGCTCCAGCTACCGCTGAAATAAATCCCTTGGAGCATAGAAACCAGATGGCCAGACTCTTGGCTTTCTCAGACAGCTTTGTTCTCTCAGACCCTCTGGTAGGGAGATTTGTTTGGGTGCTTACAGGGCGTCCTGAGGCTGCAGGCAGTCCCCACAGGAAGTGAGAGCTGGCCACAGCCACCATGGCCTACATGGTGAGCTGGGAAAGAAACTGTGTGAGGGGACCATGGAGGATGTGCGGCTGCTCTGAGGGCAACCTCACTCACCCTCACCCTGAGAGGAAAGCGTGGGGACCGGGGCCCTGGAGCTGAGCTGCTATCCTCTATCTGCCTTGAGAAAACCTGGGCTTTTCTCTGGCCACTACATTTCCCTAAATATCAACTTCTAGAGACTCCTTTTTAGATTCAAGCTCTGTTGTTTTTGTGCAGACTCTGTGCTAATTCTATTCCTAACTTTATTGCCTCACAAACCATTGATTTTCTGCGTGCTTTAAGAACATTTCCACATCCCCAGTTAGAGTTCCCTCTGGTAAAACAAAACAAACAAACAAAAAACAACACTTGCTTTTTAGATAATTTTTTTTATCACGAGTAACCATAGAGATTTTTCAGAATTTACATGGACTGAGGAAAATCATCCAGACCAAATTCCTTTAGAGCCTTTTAGCTAGATAATTTGGCTCTACCAGCAAGGGAAGGGGTAGGCAAACTACAGCCTGTGGGCCAAATCTGGCCCATGGCCTGCTTTTGCCACAGCCCATGAATTAAGAATGTTTTTTACATTTTTAAATTGCTAGGGGGAAAAAATTCAAAAGAATATTTCATAACATGTGAAAATTATAAGAAATTCAAATTTCAGTGCTTATAAATGAAGTTGTATTGGAACATAGCCATACCAATTAGTTTACCCATTGTCTCTGGCTGCTGTCATGGTACAACAGAGTTGTCTTGGCAAAGGTCGTAGGACCCACAGAGCCAAAAATACTTACCATCTAGATATTTACAGAAGTTTGCTAATGCCTAAGCTTAGGTAACTGCTACGTGTTTGCAGAAAGTTGTCCCCTCTGATCTTCTTACTCCTCCATACATGTTTTCAGCCTCTGAGGCTGTCTCTACAGACAAAGGCAAATCCTAATGCTGGTGCCAATTTCACACTAACCAACACAACCTACTAGAGAAGTGCCTTTCAATGGTCTGGTAATCGATGCACTGGGCTGCAAAAATCTACTGAGCTGGTTGCGCCCAGCATTTTCTTTGATAAAATAAGAGAAAAATATCAAGGGCAGTGTTGGGGACTGGATTATGTCCCCCTTGCCAATTCATATGTTGAAGCCCTAACCCCCAGCACCTCAGAATGTAACCGTGTTTGGAGACAGGCCTTTAAAGAGGCAACTAAGGTAAAATGAGGTTCCAGTATGACTGGTGTCCTTATAAGGGGAGGTTAAAACATGCACAGAAGAGAGGCCAGGTGTGGGGCAAAGACAGCCATGTGCAAGCCAACGAGAGGCCTCAGAAGAAATCAACCCTGCTGACACTTTGATCTTGGACCTGTAGGCTCCAGAACTGTGAGAAAATACATTGCTGTTGTTTATGTCACTCAGTTTGTGGTACTTTGTTATGGCACCCCTGGCCAACTAATATTGGCATCATACATAATATTATTTTGTGTGATTTTCGTTTTCAGCCATGTATGCATGTGATATGGTTGTGATATAAAAATGTATATTAAATCCTGTGTGTTAGATAAAAAATAAATTGACGAATACTACATGGGAGAGACACACACATGGCACGTACAAAATCACAGAGGGATGCTCTAACTGAACCAAGACAAGAAAGGGGGAAGGACACTTGCTGACCACATTATTTCATTCTCACAGTGGCCCTACGCATGGCTTACGCTGTATGTCTTCAGCTGATAAAGAAACCCAAGTGCAGGGAAGTTAACCACCTCACACGGGTGGCAGGGCCAGGTCTGACTCCAAAGTTTATGGTGTATTAGTCCTCATCATGAATCAGTTTGTACTTCTAAGTGCCTGAGAATAGGCTGTAGTTTGACATTACTAAGGGATCAAAAGAAAGGGGAAAACATTTATAAGTAAAAATAGCTGGCACTTACCAACACTCCGTGTGTGCCAGGTACTGTGCTGTGCTTTACATAAATGACCTCACTTCATCCTTATCAACAACCCACAGGGTAGGTTCTGTTATCCACGATTTTCAGCTGAGGAAGTCCGGAAAAAAATTAATTAACTTGCCTAAGGTTACAAAGCTGGTAAATTGCAGACCCAGGATTTGAACTCCCACTGGTCTGATATTTGAGCTAGAACTCTTGCCTACCACAATCTCTCCTTTGACCTGACTATACTTGTTGTCAACCTAAGTATATAACTGTTTGCCAGTAGTTTCCACATGGAGAAAAAAGATGCATACTTTTTGTTCATATATCCAATAAATACCAACTGAACACATACCACAGGGCCTGGGGGTAGGGATACAATAATGAACAAAACAGAATTCTGCCATCATGGTGACCATTTGGATAAAACTTTAATAATATAACCATATCGTGGTTACTGAAATCCCCTCGAGTGTCATGAGGAGTCAGATTCAGGTGTGCTAAAGGCACAGGCCAATGAAACTGAAGAAACTGTAGAAAACAAAGGACGGTGGGTAAGGTTTACTAGATATTTCTAGTAATCTAGGCTCACTAGATATTTATGGTAATTTTAATATCTCTTGTATTCAGGTTTACTTATCATGTGGGCCTGTTGTGGAAATTTTTCAATGGCAGGGGCTACGTCATACTTTAAAATATCCCCCTTAGTGCTTGGCACGGTGCACAGTAGTTTGAATTTATTTACTTATTTTTAAGTTGTTTCCAAAAGAGATGTACAGAGGTTACTCAAGGACTTTCAAGTCAGATGTAATGACAAGATTCAGACAGTCCTTGGGAATCTCAAGAGGATAGATAGATCCTGGCACATGGTATCAAGCATGTGAGCAAAGAACTAAACATTTAATGGGAAGAATTTTAGCTAAATCAAACGAGATACCAGCACAATGGTTAAGAAATGATAATGAACGCCTGGTCATGAGAGTGTGAGAAAAAAATTATTCTGAGTGAAAGGAAACCAGGGTGTGGAGTATTAAGAATTTTAATATATTTGTGGCAAGTATTTTTCTTATGGATTCTTTTGACTTTATTTAAGATTTTACATGTATAGAAACTTCATATTTTTAGTCAAGTGTATTGATTCTTTCATTAAGAAATAATCAAGGAGATAAGCAAATATTTACATAGAATGTCTACTACATGTTATTTATAATAGCAAATATGAGAGAATTTAACTGCATTGTAATAGGATGGTGAATGTTTAATTATGTCTATTCATACAATGGAAAACCCCATAGTCATTATTTACTTACAGTAGAAAATAACCACAGTTTAATATTTAGTAAAATCAGGATCAAAACCTTACATATGTATATATGGTGCACATCCCCCACACAAAGGAAGGGAAATAAATAGGAGCTTAACATTGTTATCGCAACGGAGTGTGATTAAGAGATGTTTTAGGGGCACCTGGGTGGCTCGGTGGGTTAAGCCTCTGCCTTTGGGCTCAGGTCATGATCTCAGGGTCCTGGGATAGAGCCCCGCATTGGGCTCTCTGCTCAGCAGGGAGCCTGCTTCCCCCTCTCTCTCTGCCTGCCTCTCTGCCTACTTGTGATCTCTCTGTCAAATAAATAAAATCTTTAAAAAAAAAGAGAGAGATGTTTTAATTTTCTTGTTTACAGCTCACCAAATATTCTACAATGAGTATATATTTTAAAGCCGGGAAAAAAATAACCATTAGAAATAATCTTAAATCAAAGAGAAAGTTTGCATATAGTTTCCTCATTGTGCGCCTCTGACTTGCTGATGGTCTTGGCCGTGAGAGGCCTTTGGCCACTTTGACACATATGGCTAATTCTGGTAATGTTATTTAAAAAAGAAAAAAAAACCTTAAGTATGTATTTTTAAAACTTACCTGCAAAGAGGTTTCAAAATAGACTTGGCAGTGGCCAGGGCAGTCACAAGGATGTGATGATGAATTATAATGAATTATGAGGCTTTGACAATGCTTTCATTCACAAGCCTTTATCGAGTGCCTGTCATGCTCCCAGTACTCTGCGGGGTACTGACGGGTCAAGTTGGGTCTCTGGGAACAAGCGACCCGACTGGGCAGGCACTGGCCCTACACACCCCGACTCCAGCTAAGATTCAGCCACGGGCAGGGCTGGGCAGTAATCGTGCAGGCCTGCCCTCAATCCTCTCACCTCTTCTGGGCCGGGATCTGCGGCCCTAAGGAAGGCTGGCTTCACCTCCCCAGCGCTGGCCTCCTCATTTGTAAAACAAGAATAATCCTGACCCAGTTCCCAGTACTGTGGTGAAGAAAAAGTAAAAAGCATTCTGGGCTTGTTTCTATCTATTCAGTGCCAGATAGATTCTACCTGTTAATAGCCAGCATTGCTTCCTTCCTTTGGAAACTGTGTATTTATTTATTCTTTAAAAAAAAAAAAAAGGGAGGGGGTTGGAAATGAGGTTCAGTGATTAAAGGGATATTCCGTATTTTTCTTCCTTAGAATATCTAGATGAATCATTACAGAAATGAAAACTTGTTTTTCATTGTTTTTGTCACCTCCGACAAAAGCAGAGGAAACTCAAAGTTCTTGCAAGGTCTGACGACATTCCAAGGACAGAACTAGGTGAGATGCTGCCAGTCTTAAGGGAAATGGTTCAATTATAACCAGCACTTCAAAACCTAATAAAATTAACTTACAGTTTTACATCTCCCTGTTAGGTAGGATGATTTTCCAAAGAACAACATTTCAAAGCAAACAAGTATTCATCTAAGTGTTACAAAATCTTAACATTTCTAAGAAAGACGAACGGGCACTGAAAGGATACCGTGTGTTATGCCCAAATCAGTCATAAATATGAAAATATCCCTTCTGTCACCCAAACCGAACTCATTTTCCAAACATCGGGAATATTTGTGTAATAAGCCCTATCACAGGCAGAAGGAGAGGTAGGGAAGGAGCAGGCAAGACAGGAGAAACACACAGACCCCGAAATGGGGCACATCACGAGAGAAGTCTCCCTTGATCGGCTATTAGTGAACACACAAGCAGCATACAAACATCCGCAGCGAGAAAGGGCAGTGTTTGCATTTTCCCTGAAAGGTGAAGGGTATTTTCAAGTCGTTTCTACAGTGATTTCCGATTCTTTGTGGTTCTTCTACCATAGTAAGGATTGGTAAATGGAGGATTTCAACAACTTTACACGTACCTGGACTGAATCCCCCCACCTCTCCAGTGTTCATTTCAGGGATGTTATCTGTCAATAACCACACAAATAGCTCAGGTGAAGCAAAAACCTCTATTTACTTTTCCTTGCCCTGTGGGTGACAATGGGTATGGTCCCCTTCCCACTGTTCTGGTGCCTTCTCCAGTGTTATGACGCCGAGTCCCAAATGCTCCAGCAGCCCCTGGATGGAGGGAAGCGTGCAGGAACGGCGGGCACAAGGTTAAACCTCCAGCACTGACATTGCCTACATCGGACAAAGCTCACAACTCCCAGCCTGGGTGGGGCAGGGCTGTACGACTGGCTACATCGTTTACTCTGAAGGACTTGGCATGCTATGGTGATACATTCAATAATTGCTCTACTTTTTAAAAAGGAGTTGTAAAAATCATATTTAAAATGCTTGTTGATGCCCTGTGGGTATGAGTCACTTTGTAAAGCAGGATCAAAATGGATCCTCTGTTATGGGCTTCTGCCGGTTCTTTGATTCTAAACAATTTTATAAAATGTTAATGGGAGTTACGCACACATCAATGAGAGAATAAATTCCTTGGGTTTAGTGGTGTTTCAATTAATGATTTATAATAAGCAACATAAAATGTTTTCTAATTATTTTTCCAAGTAATGACACACTACCCCAGGAGAGCTGAAAATGAGGCCCAGGTCTCACCCCCGGGGCGGGGAAGACCAGGGGGGTGGCAGAAAGAAGGCTGGTCGGGGGCCTGCCCGAGGCTCTGCAGGAGAAGTCCTCAGCTTATGGTGAGTGGGAGCACAGCAGGAGGGACAGACACAACTCGCCCAAGGGATGATGAACGTGATGAAGGGAGGAAGAGAAAACTCACAAGGAGCAAGCCTGACGCAGAAGGAATTTACTATAATCTAAAATGGGAATGACTGCAGCCGTGCTTCTTAAATCTGTCACGGGATCATTCCATTTTTTTTTTTTTTCCAGAGCATAAGTTAATACTATTCATTGACTTCCAAAAATACCCACCAAGATGAAAATGGGAATTTAAGTTCTAGGGATGATGCAGCAGGATTCCTAATGAATAGGTTAGTTTGCAGTGACACAGAGCCCTGCCTTGAATTTCTGGAAACCCAGCTTGAGATTTAACCCTCTCTTGCCCAGGCCTGCAGGTCTGTCCTCACCTCTTCTCATGGGAAACCAAATGCCGATGATCCATACTTGTGAAGATGGGATGGGGTGCCATGGGGGCCCGCAGCAGAGACAAGCGTAAATTGCAAAGGCCTAAATTCCATCATTCGGGAAGAGAACGGATTAAAGTTCTCATCTAGGAATCTCCTCGGTGTTTGCTGTTCCATATTTAATCACCTTAGACCTCCTTACAATTTTATCCTAATGCTGCACAGATACTGAGAAGACCTCTGTCCACAAATAAGACCCCACAACATCGAAGACGAGACACAGGGGCCATCTGCTGTTAGCCACCGAGGGCCTGGTGCCATATCTAAGCGATGTGGAAGCACTACATGCATCACTTGTCCTGCCGCTGTGGCCAAGCACTCCTCCAGCCTCTGGCAGCAATAGGACAGCGTCCTGATTGTTTGCTAGGCGGTCACCTCCCACTCGGCAGTTTTCGGAGCACTTTGGATTTTGAGGGTTTTGCATTTAGACATTCCAGTGTCTAAGCAGTTGCTTCCCGAATAACCAAGGCAGGGGTCCATACACCGTGTGCATTATATGCAGGATTAGAGAGCTTTGCAAGGGAGTTCTTCCAGTAATATCTGCCTACAGGGAATACATGGAAACAGAATTCAGAAACTATTATGATGTGTAGTTTAAATGAACAAATATTTATAGGGAGAGAAATTTGCTGGCTAGGGAAATGAATACCAAAATTCAACAGAACTTCTCTACCAGCCACTTAGACATATCTGGGAATGGCATCATTCATTCTACGAATTATTAGAAACCTGAGGGGTCTCTTTCAGTGGTCCAGGTCATACTAGAAAAACATGAACCAATTACACAAATTAACGAGTGAAGAGAATAAAGTATCCAAAACCATGTTAGCCTTCGAGACATCTGAGCTACAGCCACATGCCAAATTGACTTACCAACGCAATACTTGACCACTGACTATTTGCCAAGCTCGATGCAGAGTGGGTTTTGAAGAAACTGGGTAAAACTCCTAGATTTCCCAACCATACATGTTTTTCTTGGCTAGGAAACTGGAAAATTTTGGACCAGAAGATAACCAAAATCCAGCTGAAGTTTTTCTAAGTGAGAAAAGTGACAACTAAGGAGGCTAACTGTTTATCCCACTTTTCTCCAGAAAAAGGCCCCATCCTCTTTGGGAACTGTTTCCCGGATCCACCATCTGCCTCCAAACAGCAAGTTCCCACTGACCTTTGGAGACCACTGGGAGTTTCAAGGGCATGCTGCTGCTTCCTCCTCCGAGCACTGTTCTGTGCAAATTTGTAGTTTTTTGGATTTTCTAAATCAGGCACCTTTCAGGGGTATATACTTATTTGGCTCTTTTAAAAGTATGAATTCAATCAGTTCAAATATTTGGGCTTCATTAAAAAAATTTCTTTTCCAAACTATGCCTCTTTTGTGGCTTGACTCTGGAAGTGAGGTTTCTTTCACCCTATGGATCATTTTTGGAAGTCAACAAGTAACACTAATAAATGTCCAAGAGGCTTTCTTATTTGCAAGCTACCCAGAACTAAGGACCACAGTTTACAAAGCCAATCAGCTCCTGGCCAGTTTCATTCATCATAGATCTTCAGCTTTTTTAGTTCCTGTTCTCCAATCTGCAATTGGTCAAGTATGATTCTTGTGAACATCAGGGAAGGAAGTAACCCACTTCGTAATGTTTTCGGCTGGTGTGGGTGTGGGTGGTAGAGGCCATGGAGGTAAAGGGCAAAGGAAGAACCTGAGTAACAGATGTCTCAGCCTATGGCTCTAGCTGGTTCATGTTTAACACTATCATTCCTGAGACAATAAAGCAAGGATCTGCCGAAGATAATTTCATTTCTGCAGCAAACAGTGCAAACCGTGGCATTACCTGAAGAAATAATCCATGGAGGAGCACGTGGAATTTCAGCTTCCCAAAGAAGCCATGCAACATTAATGCAGGATATTTTGCTTTCCAAGAAAACATTGCGAACATCCACCATGACAGGAATGGGGCAAACCACATGAGTAGAGAAGAAGAAAAGCATCTTCTTTCCCATAAATGACCTTCTCCCCTCTAAATAGTTTCCCACGTGCTAATTTACTGAGAGGCTAAGACAGTGTGGACACAGCTATGGGTTCACTGAAGTATTCTTACCTCAAATCCACAGATTACATCAAAAGCTGGTAAAGTAAACAAAATAAACTTAAAAAGAACATTTCATTCCCGCATGTTTAAAAGCCAGGAAATGCCACAGTGGTCCTGAAAATGTAGGAAGGCTATGCTTAAGGATTCAGAAGAAAAAACAGGGTAAATTCAGGCTTTGGGTAACATCGACAACTCCTGTTATCATAAAGCTCTCAGTCCCTGGAGGAACTGGGGTTTTCTCCAAGTCAAAAGAGACCCTCCCCATTCCACTCTACCCTAAGCAATTCTTTCTTCCTTACTGGGCACTGTGGAGGGCCCCGGAGAGCTCACATGCAGGCTTCCACTGACTAGTCCCCTACCACATTTCAGTCCTAAATAGGAATGAATGCTACACTGTAAAATCACTGATACCTATTTTTTTTTAAAAGATTTCTTTATTTGAGAGCAAGAGAGAGAGCATGCGTGAGTTGGGGGATGGGCACTGGGAGAAGCCGACTCCCCACTGAGCAGGGAGCCCCATGCCAGGCTCAATCCCAGGACCCCAAGATCATGACCTGAGCTGAAGGCAGACACTGGACCGACTGAGCCACCCAGGTGCCCCACTGATACATATTTTTAAGCCAGAAGGAAGCACAACTTTAAGTTTTTCTTTCACGCTACCGACTAGCCAGATTTTGGAAATATAGAAAACTGCCCCAAATTGCACCTAATGCAATGAATGGCAAAACCTGGATGTTTCTGGTCCCTGGTTTTTGTTAACTGGGATCTAAAACATAACCCAGACTCTTGGTAATAAGGGGCTACCGAGGAGGTTCTTACACCAACAGAAAAGAAAATGAGGACAGTAACTCATAAGCAGATAGTCCTTCCCACCAGGTTGGCCCAAGTGCGTAGAGCATATCGAGCCGCACTTGTGTGGAAACTTGGAGGGCTGGATACGAATCTGCTGTGTCGGCACCATGGAGTGGAAAGAACTCAGGGAGGACTTAAGAAACCCAATTCTGCTACCGGCTTCGCTGTTGTTTTTCTGTGGCTGACTGGTTACTTCACTGTGTCCTCCACTTCCTCTGAGGAAGGATAGACCAGGTGACTCTTACGTTCCTTCCAGGCCTCTGCCCCGACCCCACCTGCGCATTCACTTCCTGGAGTCTCTGTCCTCCCAGCTCTCCAGGCCTTTTGGAAGGGAGCCCTCTGCCAGCCTCACCTCCCTCCAGGGCCTCAGTGCCCCCGAGATAACACCAGACGGCCTGAAGCGCATTTGTGAGCTTGCGGTCTGGTGCTACTGGGTTCTCCGTGGTTGGTCCGGGGGCTGGGCACACCAGCTTCTGGAGGCTTTTGCACCGGCCAGGAGGCTATAAACCACAACCCCTCCTAGCCTCAGCTTTCCCATCACCGAAGTGGGGCCAACGACATCTTTCTCACAGAACTGCTGAATGTCAGGCGCTCAGCCATTCTGAGCCCTGCCAGATAAAATTCAGAACACCCAGTTAAATCTGAATTTTGCATAATCTGGAACAGACTTATACTTAAAAAATTACTGTTTCTCTGAAATTCAAATTTAGTTAGGCATCCTGTATTTTTTTTATTTGCTAAAGTTGGCAACCCCACATATGATGGATGGTGCTGTTGGTGGTGTTAGGTACCAAGCAGCCTCACACAAAACAAAACCCCTGCTGGCCTGACTTCTGGGTCTTAGGAAAAAGACTCTATGTGGTTAAGTTTCCTTCTCCCTCATCTTCTCGCCGTTCCTAAGCTACTCCCTCTAGTCCTGCTATTGGCTTTATATCACCACATCTCGTACCTGGGTCTCTCTGGGGTACCCAAATTGTCTACTGACCACTTTCCAATCACACTCCCTTCCCCTTGGCTGGGAAATCTGATCCAATGACTTTACGTACATGTGTCACTGATCATTTCATGAGTCATCAACTTCCTCTGAAGCAACTTTTTTGTTTTTTAAAGGTCACTGATAACCTCAAATTAAAATGACTGAACTGTAGGCCATCAAAAAATTAAGGTGGAAAAAAGTAGCTTGTGTGAAAAAAAATAAAAGCATGGCGGGGGGTTGGGGCAGGGCTGGCCCCACCTCCTGCTGGCTCTCATGGAATTTCCTCTAAGGTGTTTCTGCTTCTTCCAGCCTTTTCCTTTTGTCTTCTTCTGAGCCCACAGCAGCTCTCGTGGTAGCTGAAGACTCTGTGGATAAGGGGCAAATGGAAGGGCGGAGTGGAATGGGGGTCTACTGTCTCCTAGGACACTGGTCCCCACACTGCCCCTGCCTGCAGCCACCCTCCCGGTCACCAGTGTGGGTCCTGGGGGTCCCCAGCGTATCTAACTCAGTTAGACTGTGGAAAACACAAACCCTGACCAGCCTTTCTCCTTTTTGAGCACCGTGTGTTCAGAGATGAAACTGTACTGCACACACTTGTAACTCCTGGCTCCTGAGTGCTGGTCAAAGTAACTCCAGGGGCCTTAAAGACCCCCTCTCTCTTTCCAGGGCACGTTAGTCTAGATGGCTCTGAGAGCTGACCTGGAGAGGCAAGGGTGGCTTGAGGTGGTGGGACACACTTCAGTCAGAATTGCCCAAGCACTTCCAAGTGGGTCAACTGAATTTCTCCCAGCCCGGCTCTGCCCTCCTGGAAAGGATCTCTGCTTCTAGGCTGTTCTATTCAAGATGACCTTTTATCTTAATCTCCACAACCTGTCAGCTAAAAGCACTTCGCCAAACCATTAAAAAGAAAAGGCTTAAAATGAATGAAATGGCAAAATATTATATAACACATAATGTATTATCCTTCTCTGGCAATTAGCTCTCAGCAGAGGACCCCTCACTCCACCTTTTGGGAAGACAGAACTGCTCCATGGCCTGGCTCACTATTCAGGTGAGATGAATTATTACTTAACTTGGGACTGAGAAATTCTCTTATAATTTTGCAAGGCCCATTGCAGGGTAGATGGAGGCACCTGGGGTCTGTCCACTGACTCAGCAGACTACACTTGGCGATTATCTTCACATCTTTGTAACTGCCCTGAGATTAGGGATGTGAATTTTTTTTTTTTTTAAAGATGATAACAGAGTTCTGGTGGGGACAGTGGTTAGAGTGGGGTAACACTGAGTATCTCACATGTCCCAACAGCTTAACTAGGACAAACAGACCACTTGGTCCAAGCAGGATTTTGTCCTCCGGACACTCCCCATTGTCCACGATACCATTTTATTCAAGGTCTTGAGCCCCAATCTCACTTTTCCCTTGGGGGTGTGAATGCTGACGCTTTTTGGAGTGTGGGCACTGACAGGGACTGACTAAGCATTTCATGGGCTGATAAACAACAAGTACTCTACTGAAGGATCTGCTTTAACACAGGATTTATAACTTCTTTTTTGCAGGAAGTGTCCAGCATTTAGAGAATTACGTTTCGCATCCCGAGTTACACTTTGGTAGTCAACGAGATTTTTGCCTCAACAGATGATGGTGAGGAACTCCGTGACAAAACAGACACGAGGCCTTCCTCCTAGATAACAGGCAAGCATCTCTTCTTTCCAAATCTTGCATAGGAACCAGGAGTCTGGCCATTCCAGCATTTAATGCATCAGTTCACTGTTGTTAAACAAGGAGTTAAGAGAGCAGTTATTCTCTTCTCTGAGGTTTAATTTTCTTTTCTTTCTCATCAAACTGTATTTTTTAAGAGAATTTGTATTTACAACCCTCAGGTGTTTCTCTCACTTCCAGGTAACAGTGAAAACATGGCTCCAAAGGCCTAGTGCCCTTGAACCAGTTATCTGTTCAGAAGGCCACCTGGGTTTGGGGTACTATAAATTATCATATTCTGTGTCTAGTGAGCAAAGGTCAAAAATTACAAGGGCCTTGGAGCCATCCTCAGCACCCTGCAGCCAGGAGCTGGAGGGGTGGGGCCTAGGAACCTACATTTTCACAACCTCCCTAGGCGATCTTGAAGCACCCCTAAGTTTGGGAACCATTCTGGTATATAACGCATTGCTATTAAAGCTGAGGTCAGAGGTCAGTCCGTTTGGAACCAGCCACCTTGGCTGTGTTACAAAGAAATGTGCATATGCCCACTTTCTCAGTCAAGATTCCAGCAGCAAACAGGTGACATTCTCAAATTATGATAATTTGAAGGGAATTTAATAAAGGGGCTATTTACAAAGAAGTGGGTGGGGTGCAGGAAAGCCATCAGGCCTAGTGCCATCCTCTGGGCTAATAACATGGGGGAATCGGGTAGGGCAGGCTCTGTCACACCCCAAGGCTGAAGGGGCAAGATGAAAGGGTAGCTACCGGAACCTGGGTCAGAAATGCTGGTTTGGCAGCACTGCCTGACAGGAGCTGTGACCACCCTTCAAGAGCCAGTGCCTGAGAAACCCCACAGAAAATAAGGATCCTGACCTCACTCCCACCCTCCAGGCTCAGGTGCCCCCCATGCTGAACCCAACTGGGAACCAGAGGCAAGGGTGCCCACCAAAGCAGTGCACGGAAGTCAATTTTCGGGGGCCCAGAGTAGGGCGGGAGAGGGAGGACAGTGTCTGCACCTGGGGGAGCAAAGGGAAGATGTCTGGTACGGTACCACTACAGAAACCTAGAGAAACCACACCAGGGAGCCTCCGGCCTTCACCAGCATCACAGATGGCAGCATTCCGCCTGCAAATGCCGCATGTCTATGCTTCTGCCATGCCCACTCAGGAAAGCACCTAGCAGGATAGAGAACTACAGGAAGGGCACAACTTCGTCCAGGAAAGTATTTCAAAAGTAAATTCACAAATGTACCTATCAACCACCGACTGAGCACCGATTCCATGAAAGACATGATATTTCACACTTTAGTAGTAAAGGTTTTGGTGTCTGTTGAACTCGATGGGGCTACTGGTGAGAGACGTGCTCATAGGGATTAGAGAAGCGGCTGTTGCTGCTTCCTAAATATGTGTGTGTGTGTGTGTGTGTGTGTCTGTGTGTGTGTGTGTGTGTGTGTGTTACAGAAAAGGAAAATATCTCAGATTTTTCAAGTGGAAAAACTGAACTTCTGCATGTACTCATAGCCTATAGCAAAAGTGATTTTTTTCCCGGTTTTAATACATATGACTTTCCAACTAGGATTTACCTGCATGTGAGCAGGCGATTATGCACAGAATGTGAGGTCGGGTGGCCTGAAACAAATGGGGTGCGGGATGATTGATTCCACCCTTCAACTTCCACCCAACTGATATTGGTTCTGTGAAACTTAAGAAGTTCTTGGAAGGCATCGTGTTTGGTCACCATCTCTCCTACGGTCACCTTCATTGGATGCTCAGTAAATGACTTTTAAGTCTCACTGTCTCCACTGTGACCTGGGTCACTGGCCTCCATGAAGGAAACAGTCCCTTGAGTTCTCTGGGTTAGCCACGTGGTGCAGCGGGGTCTGCCACCAGGGACGCCCCAGGTGATTTCAGAGGCACATCACGGAATCACAAAATGAAACCTTATTCCTTTCTCAGTGCTTTTCAAGCCTTCCCAAACACCAAAGTCTCAGCTAGCTGCTGCATGTCTACAAGAGCTCTCCTCTGTAACCCATGCCAAGGCCCCTCTTTCCCTGCGGAGGGTGGCCTTAGGCCCTAGCCTTATTTCACTTATTTATTTTAATGATGATCATCTGTTTGTATCAAGTGACACTGGTTTTCTACGTGAGGAGGTCGCACAGTCTCCTTTTAAAATAAGTTTGGTTTAGTATAAAAAATTAGGGGCTATTATGTAAACAATGCAGGTGGTACACAGATATGAAGAAGACAAGACAGGTGGTGTACAAATGACTAGAATCTGGGAAACACTGATCCAACGCCAAGTACACCTCAGGAGTCACAAGACCTATGTTTAGTTCTAACTGCCATCCAATAGCAATAATGACTAATTTTATTGTCTTGTAAACAGTTCTCTCATGGAAGGTAGTAGTTCTGGTCAGAAGGTTGCAGCTCAAAGAGTAATAAAAATTTAGCAAAATGGCTTTGTAATCCGAATCCTATCTTGTTCTTAACAGAGATGTCTGTGATAAATATTAAACATTTATACAGCATTTATGCCGTAGGATGAAAATATGGCATAATAAACTATGAAGGGGGAGGAAAATAACTAAACGCTGCTCTCTTCATCAGGTCTGACAAGAGGGCCTTCAGTAGTCCCTGTAACGTGAGGAGAAAAACCTTCCCTCAATCACGTAAGATTCACTGACCATATTCCAGGTCCATCCAGGCAGAATAAATTACAAAAGCACTCTGTCATGGTACGTGAATCCTTCTGATGTTTGGTTAAAGTACTGTGTATTCTGTGGTGCTGATCAGGGAAGGCATGGTCAATGGTCCCTTCCTACAAGGACTGAAAAGCTCTTAAGGCATTTTACTTCAGCCCTGTTTTGTTTCAAGTCAGCCAAAACCCCAAATTCTAGCCTCTTGAAAGATTTACATTTCTGTTCACGTTCCTTTCAAGTCAAGACCTCAGGAAACATTAAATCAACAAAGGCATGGTGCCTTTTTTCTTCTTACTATCACGAGCATGAGAAAGCGGAGTGTTGGGACGTGCTCACGCCCACTTGTGCATACACCTGCACAGACACTTGCCCCCACCTGCAAATTCACCCTGGGGGTAGAGGGGAAACTAACGCTGCCCGGATCATTCCAGAAAGAGGTGTTTGAAACAAAGTGTGCTGTCCTTCTGAGCCCTTATTTGCACTTGTACTTTGCTAAATATCACACATCAGCAGACATTCTGGAGCTGAGGCCCCTTCTCTATGCACTGTCTGCTGTTTACTTGTTTTAAAAATATTTCTACAATGCATCTATTGTTCTCCATTCACCATATAATTGTATGATACACTGGCAAACGACCGTTCCTCGATGAATAAAAGCGTGTTTACCAAAGAATAATTGGAGTTACTTGGCACAGGGACCAGACTTTGCCCAGCACCAGCTGATGTATGTTGCAAACACGGAGCCCTCAGCCTTCTGCCCCTGCTGGATGTGTAAGTGGCCAGTACTTGTTAATCCTGGGAACTCAGTTTCAGCCATGTAAGATAAAGGAATGCTATTTTACGCTGTATGATTTCGTTTGTAGAATTTTTTAAATTACTCAGTTGCTAGAATTATAGGAAATAAACAGACTTTAATTTTACTTAAATCCTAAAATTTAGATTCAAACAAAATGTTTTAAAACATGCCATAATAGATAGTAGCTTATTTGGGGGGGAGGGGTAAGGGGGAGGTTCCTATAACAGCATTTAGACTTATAAATGTACATATAGTGAATAGAGGGCAATACAGATACTGCTATGCTCCTTATTCTAACAGAACCCAGTTTTGTAAAGAGACTTGTTTGAGGACACAGAGCAAATACAGTTTTGTGTTTCAGGTCTCCCAAAATCGTATCTGTACCATACATGTTTCTGGGTGTCTGCCCCATCCTTGTCCTGTTCTCTGGGAATCTGTCCCGCCAGTGGCTCAGCAGCAAATCATGTGGCCATAGCTAGTCCGGCAGCATATGACTGGACAGAAGTGTACAAGTGAAATTACTGAATATCAAAGAAAAAAAGGAGCTCCCAGAGCAAATGCTAAAGGGACGAAAGTAAGAATCATCAACTGAGGATTTGATGCTCTCAGAGGAAGAGACCTTTCTGATGGCACTTCCGCATGCTGGTGGTAAGGAA
The DNA here is from genome assembly GCA_028534135.1 of Potos flavus. Classification (NCBI taxonomy): domain Eukaryota; kingdom Metazoa; phylum Chordata; class Mammalia; order Carnivora; family Procyonidae; genus Potos; species Potos flavus. The sequence continues at coordinate 44,327,945 of CM052886.1, read as the reverse complement.
GACTCATAAATGCCCCAGCAGATCCCAAGTGATTACCTCATAGTGCACACCAGTGGTTACCCGTGAAGTTTCCAGACAAGAACAAGAAGGTTGTAACTCAAGTGCCAGAGAGAAATGTGCACATATGAGTCCTACCCAAAGTCACAACCGCTGCTTCGCTGTGACTCTCCTCTACAGTAATTTTTAAACGTTGTGGCAAGACACCAATGATTACCTAATCAGACAATACAAATATATTTACTTCAAATTTCTAGGAGGCAAAAGAAATGTCTGATCCTGATGCTTTATACATGCTCAAGGCCAGCTTATAAAACACTCCATTCAGTGATAACATAAATTTGCAACAATGAAAAGAAACTGGCAAAATCCACCTCTTGCCATTCGAGTGAAGGAGGCCCACCCACAAATGCTGGCTAGGAACCTTCAAGCTGTACAGCTTGCTTAAAAAGATAAGTTAAGCCAATCAGATTGCTCTGCCAGGAATTTGGAACTAGAAAGTGGAGAAGCTGTTACTGGTTAGCTGTGGGCTGCTAAGTTGACAGATCATTCCAGTCGCAAGGCTTCAATCTCTTTTAATTTTGGGGAGGGGAGTAATAAATAGAAGTGGCTAGATGAAGTATCCACAAAGTTTTTTCCGCCCCAGAAAACATTTGGGGTCGAAAAAAGTTCTGAATCCCTGCTCTTTAAATACAATTAATAATTATTCACCCAGGGAGAACATTTGAGAAGGCAGAAGAGCGTGTACATAATTCCGTGGTGAGCCGGGCAGAAAGCAGGGGCTACTGTTCGGTCCATCTGATGCATAAAGTCTCGCAGGCCAACAGCTGCCGGCTCTCCAGGCATCGCAGGGGACAAGTCAAGCGGCAGCCTTGAAATCAGAACACAAAGCAGAAACATATGTGCCCGCTCCCGGGGAACCTGTCTGAGGACCCTCTGCGCCCCAGGCCCCAGCCCGGTGTGCGGAAGGTGCTCAAACATGTCTGCGGAACTGCGTGGGACTGAACCTGGCCCAAGAGCAGCCTTGAGTGGACGTCGGACAGGCTTCGGGTGAAACCGGCGAGAGTGAAGAACGGGGAGGCTGCTATCAGCACTGTGTCTGAGTGAATGAAGGGCGTTCTGAAGAAGAGACCAGGGGCTGCCCGGGCGAGAGGGGAGGGTGCCACGGCCTCGCAGAGGAGGCCGGGCAGATGGGTGATCCTTCAGGGGAGCGAACAGAAATGCCCAGAGCAAAACCTCGAGACTCCGTCCTCTAAATGGATGTGTTAATGGCTCCCATGGCGCGGGTGGAAGAGGCCCGAGTACATATGCCTGCGTCTACTGTACTGGCTGAAAATAAGCCATGTGCCTGTCGGCGCCATCTGCGTCGTGTGCACTTTGTGGAACTGTGTGAGGAGAGAAGAGTGTCTGGGGCCAAATGTCTAGAAATACTTGTTGTATACTTAGAAACCAAATGTGCTTACACAGCTAAATTATTACATTTCCTTTAAAGTGGGTAATTAATTTAAAATGCTCCCCCTTTTTAATAAGGGGGGCAATCCTGGATAGTAGGAGGCCACACAGCTTTGAAAGGTCAGCTAGTAGGTCGCAGGCACAGAACGAGGCTGGAGGCAAGTTATCCTACTACTACAGTTAATCAATCTTGAGTCAGTCGTATTTAACCAGTCTTAACCACAAACTCCCCATCTATAAAAGAAGGGTGTCACTCGTCTTCCTCAGAGTGGTATTTTGAGGAATAATTAGTTCCTTAGATAAAAGATATTCTGAACATACAGCACGTTTTTATGGAGACAGTCATGCCCTTTATAAAATACTTAGTCTACATCATACATGATCACTGCCCTCAGATACACATTGAGTTTTGCTTATTGTTCATTATTTTTAGTTCCTCCAAATTATATAAATAATGCAACTAATTCACTCATGGAGCAATTATTTACTGAGCACTCAATATGTTTTAGACCAATGGAATGATTTAAATCAGAAGTAAGACACCTACAATTATGTTCTAAAATCACAGACTTAGTATGTTGCAGTAATTTCCAAAATACACAGTTGGATTTGTGTTTTCAAAATTAAACAGTTTACCAAATTTAACAGTGGGGTATTTTCCCACTTCTGTATTTGTGATGATCTAAAGTTCAGTGATTTCAAAGAGTTCAAAGAACTCCCTCATCTAACCTGGATGGCCTTTTTCCCCAGGACGAATATAGCAGCAATTTAGGTAGATACTATTAAACACTCCCAGACAACCCAATGATTTCCTGGAAAAGTCTACAATATAGCATGAACACCTGGTTTATGAAATGCAAACCTGAAAGAATAATCATACTGTGTTAGACTGATTTACAAACTATATCCCACCTTAACAGAATCCCCAGAGATAATGTAGGTCAAATCCTGAGAAAATGAATTCCAAGGATTGCTCAAATACTTTCTATGGAGCTGAACTTGGGCTCTATCAGAATTTGCTTAGAGGAAGGAAGAGGTAGTGAGTGCAGTAGTTGGAGCTAGCGCTTTGCACTCAAAGTCCCACACCACGATGTATCAGCCATGGTCTTAAATCAGCTACTTTAGATTTTGTCCTTGGTTTTGTCATCTACAAAATGGAGATGATAATACCACCTATCTCAGAGGATTTCTAAGTGAAACAGTAAAAGTCTTAGCATATGGGAAGTACTCAGTAAATATTAGCTAATACAGAGATCTTCACTGTGTGGAAACAGAATTGGCATGGAAGCCAGAGGGTCATCAAAGTGTTACTGAAACTGGAAAGTGGGTCGAGGAGGGGGAGACCCTGCTCCTTCTATGTTCCCATTGGCAGCTCTGTCGCCCTTGCTAGGCAGAAAGCACAGAGGTGCCAAGGAACTCGAGGGAGATGGATCATCCTTCTAGTCTGTCTCGGCAAGACTTGAGCTGAAGGAGAGAGTACAGGCCACTCTGGAAGCAGCGCAAGTGAACCTTGATTTCACATCATGTCCAACACGGGAGTGCCTCAGTACCATCTTGATTTATGTTAATTCCATAAAGAGAAAGCACAGTATGTGCTCTGGACGAGTTTTTAAACTAAAGGGGAAAATCCCACACTCACAATGCATTTTAACACTGTTCTTATTAAAATACTTTAAAAACAGGTCAAAATGGTGGAGAGAAAACGAATCCTAACCACTGGGTTAGTTTCAGAAGTAGCTTTGGTTTTACAAACTAAGTTTTGATTCTAAAGACAAAAGTGCAGAGGAGAATGATAAAACCACAACCCTCTGACTAGGTCCCAGATTCTCACCAAAAACAGAACGAAATAAAAGCCTAAAGCATGAAAAGATCTTTTTCTGCAAGCTTTTGGAATTTCCTAGGAGAAGGATAAAGATAGACCTAGAGCTGTGAATTTAACGCAGGTAAGTTTTGATCTTCCCTTTTGCCAAAAGGTTGGAAATAATTAAGAACCTGAGATGTAAACAGGTTTATGCACAAATTCGTAATGCGTGGTACATAAAATGTATACTATGTGTAGAATCAAGCAAATATATACCTAAATTATGAATTTCATACAGTATGTAATGTATGAATTTCATACAGTGACAGTGACAAGGATACAATGACAAGGATATTTTCAAGGACTATTCCTAAACAAAATATTTTTAAAACATCTATTTGGCTTAGACCTTTGAAACAACCCCATACTTGTTACAGAAAAAAAAAAGGAAAATGGCAGTAAAATTAAGACGATTTTTCAACTAAAATAAATTCACATGGAAATCCTAGGAGGGCAGAAATAAAAGCCAGGACTTGGCTGTGGAACACATAAGCATGAGTACATAGAATATTTGAGTTCCCTCCTTTCAGAAAATTTATGAAATGTAATTCCTGGATAATCTCAACATGCAAGGCAGATAAACTGGTGAGTTCACAGTTGTGTGTGCGTGTGTGTGTGTGTGTGTGTGCGCGCGCGCGCGCTTTATTTTTATTTTTAATTTTATTTTTTCAGTGTTCCAAGATTCATTGTGCATGCACCACACCCAGTGCTGCATGCAGTATGTGCCCTCCTCAATACCCATCACCAGGCTACCCAACCCCCCACCACCTCCCCTCCAAAACCCTCAATTTGTTTTTCAGTGTGTGTGCTTTAAAAAAGATACACAACAAGGCTTCTTTGAAGAATTGGCTTCAAAGGAATTTGAAGACCTTAAAAGAAATGTGATAACAAAAACTTAATTCTGATACTATAGTAACACAATTATCTCATGAAATCCACCTCAGCCACATGGGATGAGACACAGAGAGCTGAGAAAGATTCAGTCCACATTTGGTCAGTGCAAGATCGCCTCGCTGTTCTCCTGGAGCGGAAGCAGTGTAGACTGGCTACAGCCTCGGCCTTCTACAGTCTGTAAACTGTTTAAACATCTTCAGAAATAAGAGGGAAAAATGGCCACGTTATTTGATTGCATAAGAAGAAGATCTGAATGATGAATTCAGAGGAATTGCAATGTTTATAGTTTTAATTGTCCAAAATGTCTTTCGATTATACTTAATCCTCACTCTAATAAAAAAATGTGTTGGGACGCCTGGGTGGCTCAGTTGGTTAAGCAGCTGCCTTCGGCTCAGGTCATGATCCCAGGGTCCTGGGATCGAGTCCCACATCGGGCTCCTTGCTCTGCAGGGAGCCTGCTTCTCTCTCTGCCTCTGCCTGCCACTCTGCCTGCTTGCCTATTTGTCTCTCTCTCTGACAAATAAATAAATAAAATCTTAAAAAAAAAAAAATGTGTTACAAGTAAATAGCAACACAAACAAAATTCTCAATTAAACCGCACTTAAAAAAAAAAAAAAAAATCAATCTGGGTAACCACTCCCTCCTATTGCTGAAAATTTAAGTATAAGCATTTGCTGAAATTCAAAATCTTGTACAATTTTAGTATAGTCCCACTTTTGTAAAACAGGTTATCTAGAGAAAAAAAGGACTGAAATGAAACACCCCCAAACCAGAAACACTGGTCTTCTCTGCCTGGTGGAATTTCAGTAAAGGGATTATATTCTTTTCTGAGTGTTTCTAATTTTGCTAAAATTTCCTACAATACAAAAGTAATAATCACTGAGCATGTATTAGAGGCCAGGCAGCATCCAAGATGCTTTCTGCATCTCACGGAGTGCTCACATCTGCACGAGGTGGGTATTATTATCTCTGCAGATGCGGATGCAGAAGCCCAGGCAACCAACACTGGAGGGGTGGGGACTGGAACCCAGACATGCCTGTCTCATAATCGTTCTGCTGCAAACTGAATCTCATTTGTGGCCAGAAAACAAACAAACTTAAGAGTAAATTTAAGTGCTACAAAGGCAGGTAAAGGGTGAATGGAGACAATATACTTCTAGGCTTTTGTGTTTACGATTTTTATTAGGTACTCCTTAAATTTAGTGATTATGATTTTTTTTTGTTGATATTTTCAAAAGTATGGTATCTATTTGAAAACAAAAGAAAATTAATGAAATCTTACATAATGCTAAAACAAATGAACTGGATTTCGATCAGTTATCATGTCTATATAACATCTTTTCAGTGAGGATTCTACTACCTAAAATAGACAACTTTCTCACTGATTCTAACCTGACTCTGAAGAAAAGAGTAAAAAAAAGTCTTCCCTTTTAAGATGTATAGAGATAGGACTCACAGAAAATGGTACTCCATAGACCACGTATGGAGGCCATGATTTCTTGGTGGCTAAAGCTCCCATCCAAGCACAACAGAAATCAAAGAAATAGAGGTTAAAACAGTGGAGCCTCATTTTCACCTGTCACATTGACAAAGACGATAACCAATGAAAAGTATTATCATAAGAGTATTGAAAAATTGGCACCATTGTAAACTTTTAGTAGAGAGTGGGTAGGCAATAAATACGGATCAAACTTCAAAATGTGTAAACCACTGACCAGGCAATTCTCCTCTAGGGACTTATTCTAAGGAGAAAATTAGGTTATGTATGCAAAGGTAAATGTGGCAGTAATCACTGTTCATTGCAGTAGTGCTTACAACACAGAAAAACCAGTGATAACTAAAATATCCTCTGATAGGGGAGCTTGCTGCTTATTCCCAGAATTTAGCAGTGTCTACTTGTAGAAGTAAAAATAAGTATCCGTGAATGAATAAATTAACAGGACACAGCTATACAACTGAATTTTATGCTGGCATTAACATTCCTGATGTAAAGCTATATTCAACCTAGAAAGGAGTCCGCAACATTTTCTTAAGTGATCAAAACAGATTATAGACTAGCCTATGTAGTAACTGATCCCCCTTAGAAAAAATCCTATGCATGTCTGCCTATCTATAAATGTGCAGAATGGCTATAAGTATAGGTGGGATTTGTGAAATTTTCATTTTTTTAAATACTTTTCTGTATTATTTGGATTTCTTTTACAACAGTAGCTACATATTTTCTATTTAGCTGAGAAGGATCCTATTCTTTGAATTCTTATCCCAACCACTCAAACTCTGGAGAAGGATAATCCTACTAACAGATAACATCCAGAGGATATAAGACAGTTCCTTTTCCCTTGATTTCTCAAATGTTGCTGTGCTAGTTCTCTTTTCTGCAACTTACTCCTGTAACAGGCCTGAAGCAGAATGATCACAAGGCACATCTGTTTTAAAACAGTTGCAATCGACGTCCTGGTAACCATTACACTGAAGAGAAAATCTAATGCATGATATTTCACTATTTTGACTTTCTCTGTCCACAACCCTTCCGAACTCACCCTTGTAAACTTTCTGGCCGACCCTCAACGCCCAAGGGTGCTCTGTTGTGCATTCAACTGTATTCACCATCAATGGACTTCATCTGTCAGCTCTACGCACAAAGACCTTCAAGTTATTTGGCAAAGAGACACTGCTTTTCTTGAATGCTGGATTGAGTTTAAAAGTGGACAGTTTGTATTAATAACTAATGGCTTCTGGTAATTTTTTTTTTTTTCGGTCCAGGAGAAAATACAAGCATTTCTGATAAACAAATGACAAAGTGTCTCTCTTTGGATTCAAATGAGAGCAACGTGATTCCTCCACTGGGGCACTGTCTGCGATTCTGGCCAGCCTCTGAAAACAGAAGTCAGGGCCAACAGACACGGCGTCTGTGCACATGTGCCCCAAAGAATCAGCCAACTGTGAGAGGGGCAGAGAGAACACATGAGCTGATGACTGATACATTGCCTCTTCTGGTTGCCACTTATCTGAAAGTATAGAAGTTTGCTGATGAAACGTGCCATGCCAACGCCTGGGTTCATCAGGTCAAGAATAAGCTACATATTCTGGTCCTGTCGCATCTTCTTCCAAATAATCAAGCCCAGAGAAAGAGCGAGATGGAGGGCTGAGAGAACAGAGATAGAATGCTGGAAGACAACGCACATCTCTGTTCCTCCCTGCAGTTCCTGGGTGTGCTACCATTCCAGGTGGATGTTGGGGACAGCAACAGCAGATACCCAACGTGAAAAGCATTCTAAACCCCGGGCAGGAGAGTGGCTGGCTTGATCTGATCAGGTAGATTATGGATTTAATGTTGCAAATCCTCTTTTCTTAAAAAGGTTCCACTGTATATGAAGACGAGCCTAGTGGCATGAGCTCTGAGTACAGGTTCAGTGGTGGTGACAGTTTGTAATCACACCTGTTAGATGCTAGTACCACTCATGTACAAGACGCTTAGACAGCCTGGGGGCCGGTGCTGTTCAACGCCCTGGGGCCTCCTGGGAAAGGAGCCCCGACTGCGGGCCGCCTCGGGAGCCGGGCTCCATCACGGTGACAGGTGCTGGATCTTTCACCTGGCTGTTGGTGCGGACTGGTTTTCTCTGATGCTGCTGTCATGTGCCCTGTCTACTCTGACCTGTCAGCTTCGGAGCCACAGCTACTTCCTGAGGGATATAAAACTCAACAAATGGCAAAGAAACAATACAAAACATGATTTCATGCTGTCGTGCTGCTGTTTCTCCAGTCTGTAGCACTGTGGCAGCTCCCTGATTTACAAGTATCATTTGACACTCACTTTTCCCTTCCAGTTACTTCTTTTTCCTGCTTTTACCCTTAGTCCATCAGCAACCTCTATCGCCTATACCCTTCCCCTGCCCCACACCCAGTACCCTGGCTCTCAAGGTCACCAGGCTACAAAAAGCGTTCTTGTAAAGTTCACCAGCAAGTTAACCTATGTTGTTCTCAAGAGTTTAACATTGTCTGTGTGTGTGTGTGTGGCTTTTGCTGCCAGTGTTGGCTATGCCTGATCATCTTCTCTGCCCAAATCCGCTCTATGCGCTCACTTCAGTCAGAGGCAGACATCCTCCCGGGCTGGGAAACTCAGTCTTGTCTCTTTCCCCTTATCTCAGCCCCTATATCCAGGCAGTCTGCTTCCATCAAACCTCGAGATTCAGTCTTCAAAAGGCTTGCAATTCATCAAGATTTAATATAAATTTAATAAAATAACATTCCTAAAAGGAGTCTATAAACCATAGTATGATATACACATACGAGGTATCAGTTATGGGCATAATCATCTTACTTCAATTATGTTTCCTGTTGAAGTCATTCAAAGTCTTATTCCAGTATTTAAATCCTTCTGTAATCTGGACTCACTTTAAATCTCCAACTAAATCATGATTATTGTTTTACGACAGACCCTGGAAATGGAATATATCCTTTCCTCTAAAAACCTTTCTTTAAAAACGCAGCACTTGAACTGCCTTCTCCAAGACCTTGACCCAGATTAAATTGAGTTTTAGCCACTCTAGTAACCCCTTAGGCAGAATTTTAATTAGTTCAACAGACATATGTGCATTGCAGAAGTCTTTATGTGGTTTCCATTTTCCTGCTTCTTTATTTTTTAATTTGTGTTTACTTATTTCCCAAATCAGCACAAGCAGGGATCATGTCTTAATATGGACTATTAGTGACCAACAGACTTCAGTTCACTACTGAGGACAGATTAGTCCCACCTCCCTGTTTGTTTATTTAAGATTTTATTTATTTATTTGACAGAGGGAGAGACAGCAAGAGTGGAAACATAAGCAGGGGGAGTGGGAGAGGGAGAAGTAGGCTTCCCACTGAGCAGGGAGCCCGATGTGGGGCTCGATCCCAGGACCCTGGTATCATGACCTGAGCCGAAGGCAGACACTTAACGACTGAGCCACCCAGGTGCCCCACCTCCTTCACTTTTTAAAATACATAAATATTAAAATATTATTCCTATACACTCACCCTTGGTGTCTCCTCCAGAGGGTCCAGTGATGAGAGAGTTACTAAGAGTATTTAAAAGCCTCATTTCAACTCAGGAGCAAGAAATTCATCCACCCTTGACAAAAACAGCTTAAGAATAAATTCCAAATACCCAAGTGTTATTTTCTTCACCCCACAAACCCATGAACATTATGCGACCATGACACAAGCTTGGACAACATCCCATGGCGATCAGATGATAGATGTTTTCATTGGTTTCTCCTTAAGTCAGGGCTATTAACAGCAGCATGATACTGAATGAAAACCCTCAGCAAAAGAGCTCAAATTGTATCTGACAAGGCTCACTTTATAAACCTCAACTATTTTCCTACTGAAGAGATGTTGTATTAAGTCAACTCTGTTTATATAACCATTATGTATTTATGTTCTCTTTAAAGATAAATGATACTTTTATGAAGAATGAATTGCACACAAAATACTATCTGCCTTGGAAAGATGCCAACATACACAAAACAAAACAACCAGCTACCAATACTTCTTTGAAACAAAACAAGTAGTGTGCAGAATTCTCTTTTGCATAGTAGGGTGATCTTAATGAGGGAAGCTAAATTAATGCTATTGATAGAAAATGACCTGAGAAATAGATTAACTGTACCTTATGAAAATTGCATTAATATACTTACTATAGAGCTTAGGATATTTTAATTTGAATTTAAACTATAATATTATATATAAATTAGAATGATCAAATTGAATGGGCAAAAGTACCAACTTCACTCACTCACTAAATATTTATGGACAGGTGCTTTGATAGGGGAATATGAAAAGACACTGTCCCTACCATCTCAGAGTCTTAGAGAAAACAGATACAGGACTATAAAAACAACCATATGTTAACTACTATAATTATTCAACCCAGCTTTGCTTGGAAACACCCACATTTAAGAAGTTGGTAAATCATAAAATGGGTATGATGGAGATCTATTTATCCTGACCGATGTCATCTCCAAATCAAAAAGCAGTATGTATAAAATTATCCCATTCATGTAGAACAACAAACAAACAAGATTACATGGAAAGGGTCAGGAAAAGAGACACATTTGCCTCTGGGATGAGGGTGGGTGGATAAAAAGGATAAAAAAAATCTTTTTACTTTACATACTTCTGTTATTGTCTGAATTTTTAAAGTCACCTATATGTTCATGTAATACTTGACTACTGAGGAAATAAGTGATTGAAGCAAATAGCACAGGAGAAGCCAGCAAAGAAGACTGAGATGAGCTTCCAGTAGAAGAAAATCCAGAAGAGGGAAGAGTCATCAAAGCCAGTGGAGGACAGTGTGGAGAGAGAGGGCTGGTCAACCAGATCGCCAGCCTGCATAACAGATGTGGAGGAGGACAAAGACTCAAGAAAGGACATGCTACTAAGGAGGACTCTCTAATTTGGGATACGGCTATTTCACTGGAACAGCAGCAGTGGAAATAAGAGAGCAGCAGGGTGAAGATGGGATGGGAGGGTGGGATGAGCAGCAGTGGGAGATCAAATGCCCCGCAGGATAGGTCACAGGCAGGAATGAAGTGAACTGGGAGCAAGCTGCTCACTCTGTCTCTTCCATGTTGCCAAATGGGTACAAAAAAATACTTGTCCGTTTTCTGAAAATCAACAGTGCAAATGTGATCATGAATGGCAACTAACCCTATGGCCACAGACTTCAGGGGTGGGGACCCACCAAGAACCTGGCAAACTGCCTAGGAACAATTGATGGGGCGGCCGCTGTGCAGCTCCTTCTCCAGTTAATGGCTGCCAAATGGCGATACTCGCCCAATGTTGCCGATCATCTTATTTTTAAAGAGAAGCCATAAATCTGGATTTTTTTTTTTTTTTTAATGTGAAGTTTCTTGACTTTTAAGTGCTGGCTCAAATTAAACAAAACAAAACAAAAACACTGGACTAGGCAAAATATGCCTGTGGGTCACCTCTACCATTTTGACCCTTTCAAGTTTGGCACTGAAGAGAAAATGTCAGGTAAAAATTTAATCTTTTTCCTTCATGTATGTATGTATGTATTTTTTAAAGAATGAGAGCTTTTCACATGTTGCTAGGCCAAGAGTAAAGACCTAATAGATAAAAACCATCATCTCCTTTTTTTCAGTACTTAGACAAAAAAGGGCTCACTTTGCTTGCCTTTAAGAGTCTATATACTCATGGGGCACCTGGGTGGCTCAGTCTGCCTTTGGCTCAGGGCATGATCTTGGGGTCCCAGGATTGAGCCCCGCATCTGGCTCCATGCTCAGCAGGGAGTCTGATTCTCTTTCTCCCTCTGCCCCTCCCCCCTGGTCCTTCTCTTTCTCAAATAAGTAAATAAAATCTTAAAAAAAAAAAAGAGCCCACACACTCACATACTCTACTGGTAAACATTTAATCCATACTCTTGTACCATGCTAACATAACAGAGCTCAGCTAACTATTTATTAAAAGTGTTAAAATATGTGTTTGGGGGACGCCTGGGTGGCTCAGTTGGTTAAGCGGCTGCCTTCGGCTCAGGTCATGATCCCAGGGTCCTGGGATCGAGTCCCACATCGGGCTCCTTGCTCGGCAGGGAGCCTGCTTCCCTCTGCCTCTGCCTGCCTCTCTGCCTACTTGTGATCTCTCTCTCACTCTCTCTCTGACAAATAAATAAATAAATTCTTTAAAAAAAAAAAAAAATACGTGTTTGGGTGGGAAGCACAAATTAACCGGTAATTTTTGAAAGGAAAACATGAGGAAGGACCCAAAATTCTCATAGAAAATATATAAACACTCAAGTGGACTTCCAGTTTATCAAATTTCCTCAGGAAAGAACTTCCCATTTGCAGCTGACTTATATTACAACAACACACCCAACAATTTCATTAGAATGTTATTTTTAATCAGTTCATCATATCGCTTTGCCTCAGGAACTGGAAGCAAGGAGTACATAAAGTCACCAACTATGGATACAGAACATTCAGAGTTCAAATAGCATTTTTAACTGGGAAAATAGTTAGAAAAGCACAGCATTGCCACAAAAGAAAAGGTATCGACAGTTGATACTCTCACATGAGTACATAGTCTTTAAAAAAAAAATCTTCATCGCAAACTTTTGAAAACTGAAAAACATTTATTGCAAGATTTGAAGAATCTATTTGGTCATGACTCATCTGTGATAACATCATTGGTTGGGTCATTGCCATAGAATCTATTTTAAGCTCATTTCACTTTGCTCTAGTTCTCCTAGTTTATTAAGGGGCAATTTGGATGATGATAAATATTAGTGCCTCTACTTTCAAATGATTTTTCTCCTGACCCGACAAATACAATCTCAGGCCTGTGGAAAGAGAACTCAAGTGAAAGCCTTCCTGTATACCAGGCTGAACTTTCTCCTGAAACTTAGGGGAAGCCTGACTACCACCCCCACCCCTCTATTTAGCATCTTTAACACTGGGTGACATTCTTGCCTGTGGCTCTGTGTCTTTGTCTTTCCATCTACAGTACATTTCTCTGTCTTGCGTCCTTCGTCTTCAGCTCATGTGTAGCTCTGCTCTAGCTTGTCTTACCCTGTTCACTCTGTCTCATCTGTTTTGCCTTAAGTGCTCTCATTCATTATTTTGTATTTGTATTTGTTTAGGTTTAGCTATTTTGCTTCTCTGGTCTCTTACCCCTGAGCTTCTTATTTGTGAATTTATCAAGTTCACAAAGCCACATGCTGAACCAGTGTGTCTGTCAGAAAATATATTTTATACTTGTGACAAAGGACCTGCTCAAAATTTCCTGTGTTTTTGAAAGCTCCTTCCAGCTCCCATTTCTGTGCACTACAGGCATCTCCTTAGGCTGTCACGCCCAACATTAGCAGGTTGTAAAACCTGCTAGAAAACTGAGTCAGGAAGTGATGGCCTTGGATGTGTGGGACCAGTGGTCCACAGAACTTACTGGGCTCTCTCTGGGCTGTGGGCAGAGAGGCCCAGACCATTCTATTTCCAAACAAGACAAAGATTCCACTCCACTTTGGGGGAACATCCTCTTCTCCAGTTAGCTCCTATGCTTTCAAAATCTTTGCTGAAAACAGATTTAACTGCCTCAAACAAACACCAAAGACTTAGTTTTGTACTTGCGCTCCCACCCAAACAAATCTGCAACTGAAATAACATGGAGTCTCTGGGATTTACATTACTTAGAGGCAGCGCCACATAGGACCAAGAGCACAGTTTTTATAACCAGACAGAACTGGGCTCAAATCCTAGCATTCTCTACATAGCATACCAGGCAAGTTACTTGACTTCTCGGGCTTAGTTTATTTCAGCAGCAAAATGAAGATATCAATATCTACCACATAGGATTTCTGTGAGGTGTAAATTACGTCAGGCGCTATAGAGGAATGACTAACGCAGCAGTGAACAGTGGTGTGAGGGGAACAGAAATCAAGAACGCCTCCTTTCAGGCTCTCTTCCCCCCAGTTCCCCCCAGCCCCAAATGTGGATTCTGACTTGGCTTTGCTGGTTCTTCCCCTTCACCTACCCTTCTGGGAAAGTCTTGATCCTGGCCTCTCTGGGGGGTATCTTATGATGCAGAATAAGAAGGGAAGGTGGAAAATCAAGTGGGTCATGGTTAGGAAAAGTCTGTAAGTGTACAAGTGCTGTAGAGTGTGAAGAAATCTAGTGGGAGAACGAGGGACTTGAGGTATTGCTGTAGATTCTCTATCCCCACCGGCGCACTGACAAATACAAATAAAGAATTTGCTCTTTGAAATTGTCACCACTGGACTGCATCTGTTTGACTCTAACATCATCCCGAAGCTGGACTGTGTGGCTCTGGATGCGTAAGGGTTAGAGTATTAAACCAGTCTTATTATTATTTAATTATCCAGACTTGGGAGTGGAGGGAAGCAAATTCATAAGCAAAAGGGAAGGGGAAGTCAAAACAATCAAGCTGCCTGCCTCCTTGTAAAAGGAATGAGGGAGGCACTGGAGGCGGGTGACTGATGGTCCAAGGGCCCAAGCCACGTCCTATTACCCATCCCTGATTCACTCGGGTTCTGGTGAGTCATTAGCATTTCTGTGTTCCAGTTCTTCCCCTGGAAAATGGCAGGATGGGAGGGCTGTATTATTATGGCCCAACAGCTGACCTTTTAAAAGTTTGCAGGGAGATACGCCAGCAGCTCGGTTCACCCAACTCTGGCTTGTAGTGGTCCTTAAACAGAAGTACGTGTGTGTGCGCATGCATGTGTAAACACCTATCTATACATGTGTGCATGTGTGCCCCCCCACACACACACACACTGGCCTGTGCCAGTTTTCAATTTCACACAAATTCTGGAGCTATCCCTGCACAAAAAAACTAAATCACTGGAAAAGAAAAGCTTCAAATGGATCATCTGGTTAATCCTGCCACATCCAAACAAGAATATCCCTGAATCTAAAAAGATGAGTAGAATTTTCTTTTCCTAAAATCTCCAAGGGAGAGGTTTATAGCTTCCGATTAACGATGTACTTGATTTTCTAACAACTCTCATAATGGAAAAGTTCCTCTTTGCTACATTTTTTAAATTGCACCCCTGCCTGCGTTCTCCATCCCTCTTACCACACTATTTTGTTCTTGGACAGAACCTATCACCTTCTAACAACTATATAATTTACTTGTGCATTAACATTTACTGCCTACTGTCTCATTTCCTTTCACCCAGCTAAAATAAGCTACCTCGTTCAGGGATTTACCCCAAGCACCTATAACAGTGCCTAGCTCATAAAAGGCACTTGATAAACATTTGTAATTTGAAGCTGAATTCTTTTTGTGTTTCATCTTTGATAAACATCATCCATCTAGAGAGCTGGAAGGAACCTCGGCAAAGGACTGGCGGCGATGAGAAAGCCGTGGCCCGGTGAGGGGAAGCAGATGGCCCCAGGTCGTAGGGTTTCGTCAGGGCTCCTTCCACTTCGCCTCAGGACCTCCACATGGAACTGCCATCCCAGGGGAACAGCATGGCTGGAAGCCGGCCAAGGAGCGAGGCCAAGTCGGAACTCATTTAAAGCAAAGGAGTCCGAGAGAATAAGCTATAGTATTTATTTACAGAACACAAAGTCTCCTATAATGATAATAATTTGTACATCAGTAGCTGCTTTCATGTAAGGATCTCAGAGAGCTGGTGAAATTCTCAGCCCGCGGTGCCAGCTATCATTACCTGCTCTGGGGCAAGGGCGCGAAGATGGCGGCGGCCGCGCGGCCTTCCTGCCGGGGGCTTCGAGCTCTCTGCAGCTACAGGTCCACTCCGCAGTTTCATCTTCTCTCCATGTCCTCATCCTTATCAACACCACGAACAGCCTGACAGAGCTCCAGCAGCTCTACTAACCTCCCGGTCTGCTCTCTTTCAGGAGCCCCTAAGACCACTCAGGCCCGTGCCAGTTTTCAAACCAGTGTAGACAGAAACAACACTGAGCGTGTGGAGCGTTTGATCATGTAGTATCTCCTTCAAGTCACCAAGGACTGGGCCCTCCTGAGCTTGTCCGGGAGAGAGGCCGACCACAGGGACCGCTCCAACGGCTTTTGGGGTTGGGACTTTTCTTCTTTCCTCACTTTACTGCCTTTGCCCCACATACCCCTTTTCCCATCTGTGGAAAGCAGATCAACTCGGATGGCATTTCTATCTACCCACACAATGATAGTATTTACAACTACCCCTCAATTATTTAGGAACCACATTAAGGGCCAGTTAGATGGAGTCAACACAAGTCCCGTGGAGGAGCCCTTGTATACACGGTTTTGACCAGGTGGCATTCCTTCCTCCTTGGGCAATGAGGGAAACGGTGGCTTCTGTACTCCAACACTTCTCACCACAAAGCCGTCCCCTGGCCCCTTCCTGCGCGTAGGCAGGGGGTGGCTCTGTTGAACGAAGGCACGAGCCTAACAGTGCCGCCTACGTGACATCGGCGCCACGGCAGCCGCTTGGCCGGTGCCAAGTTCACAGCGTCAGTTCCAGGCGGAGGAACCCGTGCTGCAGTCTGTTATGTATCCTGTGAGTTTCCTCCGCTTCTGCAGTTCCGGGGACCACCCTGCTGACTTCGCCCGTGGGCTGGTGGCTTTGGGGCTGAAAGGCCCGGCCAGCATCCTGAGGTTTGCAGGCTCCTTGGAACAGGAGGAAATCCTTGGCACAAGCGGAAATAATCCTAGGCTCAGGATTTCCCAGTGTTTTCTGGGAGGCCCGGGTTCTGGGGGATACTCAAAGGTACAATGCGGAAAAAGAATTCTGTGGTCAAATGAATCTGTGAAACTTGGGTAGAAAAATATGTTAAACAATGGTGGTTGCATAAAAAACTAAAAACAGAATTACCATATGATTCGGTCATTTCAGTTCTGGGTATATATCCAAAAGAACAGAAAGTAAATTTTTTTTTTTTTTTTTTTTTTTTTTTTTTTTTTAAGACAGGGAGAGCGTGGGGGCAGGGTGGGGAGGAAGAAAGAACCTTAAGCAGGCTCCATGCCCAGTGTGGAGCCGGATGGCGGGCTTGATCTCACGACCCTGGGATCGTGACCTGAGCCAAAATCAAGAGTCAGACACTTAATGAACTGAGCCACCCAGGCACCCCGAAAGTAAATTCTTGAAGAGATATTTGTACACTCATGTTTGTAGCAATATTATTTCCAGTAGCCAGAAGGTGGAAGCAACTTAAGTGTCAACTTGTGTTAGATGGATAAACAAACATGGAATATCCATACAATGGAGTATTACTCAGCCTTAAAAAGGAAGGAAGTTCTGACACGTGCTACAACACGAATCGGTCTCGACAACATGTTGCTAAGTGAAATAAGCCAGCCATAAAAAGACAATCCTGTATGATTCCATTTATGAGAGGTACCCAAGAGTAGTCAAATTCATAGCAATAGACAGTAGAATGCAGTGGCCAGGGGCTGGGGGAGGGGAGAATGGAGAGTTACTTAAGGGGTGCAGAGTTTCAGCTTTGCAAGATGAAAAGAGTTCTGGAGACTAGTTGAACAACAAAGTGAATATACTTAACACCACTAACTGTTCAATGAAAAATGGCTAAGATGGTAAATTTTGTCATGTGTGTTTTACTGATTTTTTAAAAAAGTACATTCAAAAGTCATCTTTGCAATAGGACTTGTCAGAACCTTTAAATGCTAATATGCATGGGGAATCCTCAAGAGGAGCATATAGCAAGCAGCTTTGCCCAGCTTATCTGGCCATGCAACCCATTTTTCACTGAGTATCTGGCGGGACCATCGTGCTTCAGAACACACTTTAGAAAATGAGCCACTAAACTAGAAACTGTTAGCAAATAGGAAATCCTAACGTTTTTATATTTACATCAAGGAAGGAAGGATTCCAGAGTCCAAAGCCAGATTTTCAAAACAGTTTTAACTTGCTATCATCCTCTAGCTGAGGAGAACCAGGCTCTAACCTCAACTGTGTCACTTATTAGCCACATGGTCTCAGTCTTGAATAAGTCACTACTTTTATCTCTTCTGATGTGTGAGAATAATACCGGCTCAACCTATCTTGCTGGTTTGTGGTGAAATCTAATGGAAAAACAAATGTGAAAGAACCTGAAAAGTACCAAGTGCTATTCAAAATGTAACATAATTGTTAAGTACTTATGCTTATTAAAGTGCAACAGGTAACTTAAGGCAGCATATCCATGGGTCCCAAACAGGTACTAATAAGCATAGAGATGAAGAAAGGGAAAAAGGAAGAATGGTGAGTGGAGCACTTGTAGTGTAGCAAAGAGAGAGACTGGGAGTCAGAAAACACAGGTTCAAAAGCTGATTTTATTGCTGTCTGACCATGGACGGGTCACTTAACCTCCCTGACTCTCAGCTTGCCCAGCTGTCAAATGAGGTGGCTGGAGATCATGTGAGAGGTCTTCCAGCCCTGAAACTATCAAATACTGAGAGAGATGAACCATGGCACCTCCACACCTCCATTATCAGACACTTGGGCCCACCCTGGCCTCGTGCTAGCACACAGAGATGAGCAGACCATGGGCCGTGCTCCCTGGTGAGTGAGCAGGGGCCGCCAGCCTGAAGACCAGCAGAGGAAGGTAAGAGGGTGCATGTGGGGGAAGGCATGGATTTATTTGCTTCATACCATTCTCCTACTCCCTTGCCCCCATGCTTTTTCTTTCTTTCTTTCTTTCTTTTTTAATCAACATATACTGTATTATTTGCTTCAGGTGTACAGGTCTGTGAATCATCAGGCTTACACATTTCACAGCACTCACCATAGCACATACCCTCCCCAATGTCCATCACCCAGCCACCCCATCCCCTCCCCTCCAGCAACCCTCAGTTTATTTCCTGAGATTAAGCGTCTCTTATGGTTTGTCTCCATCTCTGGTTTCGTCTTGTTTCATTTTTCCCTTCCTTCCTCTATTATCCTCTGTCTTATTTCTCAAATTCCTCATATCAGTGAGATATGATAATTGTCTCTGATTGACTTATTTCACTTAGCATAATACCCTCTAGTTCTATCCACGTGGTTGCAAATGGCAAGATTTCATTTTTCTGATGGCTGCATTGTATTCCATTGTATATATACCACCACATCTTTATCCATTCATCTGTTGATGGACATCTAGGTTCTTTCCATAGTTTGGCTATTGTGGACATTGCTGCTATAAACATTGTGGTGCAGGTGCCCCTTTGGATCACTACATTTGTATCTTTGGGGTAAATACCCAGTAGTGCAATTGCTGGGTTGTAGGATAGCTCTATTTTTAACTCTTTAAGGAACCTCCATACTGTTTTCCAGAGTGGCTGCACCAGCTTGCATTCTCACCAACAGTGTAGAAGGCCCCCATGCTTTTTTAAAAAAGGTATTTCCAAAGTATCTTTACTGCAGTAATGACTCAATTGAGCTAGATGGTAGGGAAAAGTTGCGAAATGAACAGAAGTACAGACTTCCACAGAAGTAAGGCTGCCCAGACCTGGGGACCCATCTTCCTGCGGGGTTCAGTGACTTTTCACAGAAAACATGAGATGCCCAACCACTGCCTATCAGCAGACTGATCATCTGTCCTAGGCACTATCTTGGAGGGGCAGAGTTATTGGCAGTGCAGGAAAATGGGAGAGGGGTGGCTGGATAGGGACAGGCAAGGAGCTTGGGGGAAAGAGGCTCTAGGGGAAATGGGAGGAGGAGAACCGGCCCCCACAGTGAAGGAGCTGGTGGTTTTTAACGTCCTGTGTGCCGTGATAGAGAACCCCCAAAGGTGTCCAAGAAGGTAGGGGGTAAGGTAAAACTGTGCCTGTGTGAGGCAGGCCACACACAAGGAAGACAGAGTCCCAAATGAGGCTGGGACCATTTAAAGGACAAATGTTTGAGGCTTGTAGTAGGGTGGTGTTGATAAATGACAGAAGGGATGAAAGCCGTGGGAAGAACATATGACAAAAAGGTTATCAATATATGAGCTACATGGAGTAAGTGCACTTGTTCCAGCTTTTGGGGAGACAGGGCAGAGGGAGAAGCTGGTGACCACCTGTAAGGACTGAAGAAATTGATGAAATGAGCTAGAGATCAGTAGTGGTCGAAAAGGGATCTCTATTTCTGTCACATTTAGACTGAACTAACTGGTAATGGTGACTTTGAGTAAAAATGTCTATGGAGAAAAGGTATAAATGAAAATGAATTTGCAGACATGGGCAGTGGAGAGCCTAGACATAGGGGATGTGCAAAACAGAAGGGGCTATTTGTACAATTTGCATTTAGAGCAAGGATTCACATCTTTGGGTCCATGAAGAGACATTCAGAAAGTCAGTCCATAGACCTCCTGAGGTAGCATACCATATTTGTGTTTCCGTGTATGTGTGCACACGTTTTTCTTGATGGAGGACTTCCCTAGCTTTCATCTGGTCCTTTAAAGGCCCCCAACCAGTGGTTTAGTTGGTATTAAGATCCTCAATATTTGATGGAAATTTCTCTCCTATCTGTTTGACAAATCTACAATGCCAGAGGACATTAAGAATACAGTATTAAAATTGCACTTATTACCAAATTTAAGAACCAAGGAATAGTCACTCTCCTATCATCTTATCAAAATTAAGGTACATTATAACACTCCAAAGACTATCGACACTGGCAAACATATTTAAAAATTTTAAATTAAATATGTTAAAAGTATATTTAGAATTTTGCAAGTGCAATTTCCTTGCAAAAGGTTTACTATGTGTGGTATTTTAATATAAAAGTAACTGGATCTGTTAATATTCACAGCTAGATTCAAAGACCTGCCAAAAACTGTTATTGGAACTACTTTTAATAGTCATGACCCCTTTTCCCCCAAAAGGATGTTATCAAGTACACTGTGCAGTAATGACTATAAATACATGACATGTCTGTTACTATAAATAAATATTGCACATTCTCCCAACCCATTTAATTACCATTCACCCAAAGCAGTGCAATTAAGAAACTGTCTGTTGAATTCTGAAAATGGGAAAAGCCCTCGTGTCTCTCTTAGGTAGTTTTACAATCCTAACAATAGACTTAATGAAGCCTTTTAAAACAAGGACGATTACATTAAAATGACCGGGGCATATAAAATTCATTACATAGACCCTCCTGCTGTCTGGTGGATTAAATGCCTCATCACACCCTAGAGAGAAGTAAGAACAAAGAATAAAGAAAAATCACAACTTTCTGAGTGAATATTTTACGCATGAGATTTAATTTGGCCCCGTAAACCACTCAGGACTTCACTCTATACCCAAAGTGCAAAGGAGGTAAGCTTGGTATCAGGTAAATCATGAAATGGCCCTAGGAGTGCTGCATGGCTTGCTGAATACAAAGCGACATTACAATCCACATCTCGATGATGCTAAACAGTTTTGCAAGTTGATACAGATTTTCCCCTTGAGAAATGATAAGGGCTACAAAAACCAAGTCCACTCCCTGGAGAACTGTCTGGGATCATTAGCACCCTTTACCTTTAAATGCCCTCAGAGACTGCACCAATTGATAGTTTTGTTACATTTATTTTTAAGTGTTTTATGTTTTTCTGTTGCTGTTATACACAGAGTTATTTCTTAGCTTCATTTCCCACCTATTAGCTGCTAATATATAGAAATACAATTGATTTCTGTATATCGACCTCATATCCTATGACTTTACTAAGTTCATTTATTAGTTCTCTCTAGAAGTGGTTTTATACATTCCTTAGGATTTGTCTACGTAAACAAGTCATGTCACCTGCAAGTAGAGAGAACTGCACTTCTTCCCATCCAGTCTGTATGCCCTTTATTTCTTGTTCCTGCTCGATTCTCCTTCTTAAAGGGCTATAGCAGCTTGTTTCACCAGCGAGAAATCTCCTGCCACTGCATTCCAGTTGGCCTCATGCCATCTTTGACCTTCGCAGGCCCAAGAAGGCCATGCATGGGGAACTGTGGCCTTCACAGAAAGATCTTGATCCCACCAAGCCATCCACAGAAGGCAGGGGGTCTGATTCAGAGCCTCAAACTTGAATGAACAAGAATTTATAGTTGATTTCCTATAGTTTAATGACTTGTATCTCTCAAGACGCTGACATGTAGAAGAAGAAGGAGAAAGAAGAAGGAGAAGAAGAAAGAAAATAGCCAAAGGAATTAATGAATTTTGGACTTTGGACCCAGAAGAGTACTTAGAGTTTAAACCTCTCTTGTTGTAAGCTCAGCATGTCCAGTGACTTATATAAAGCCAGCTGGAGGCAGAGGGAGAGTCTGCTATTCTAAACAGGACATGAACTGGGAGTACACAGACCTGGATCCTAGCCTTCAGTAGATCAGGAATGTACTCCTGTCTTCAGACTCTAAGAGTCTAGGGGAGATCTCAGATACTCTGAGAATTGGTCCAAGGAGATGGGATGACTCAGGCCCTGTGCATATGGGCATCTTTCTTTGAGCCTTTGCTAAGGATGTACCCTAAACCAGGGCAAGATAACATTTTCCAGCATCTGGTCCATCTATAGCTGGCTAGTACTCTTAAGAAATAAGTTCTCAGGGTGCCTGGCTGGCTCAGTCAACAGAGCACGTGACTCTTGATCTCAGGGTTGTGATTTCAAGCCCCACATCGGGTGTAGGGATTAGTTAAAAATAAAATCTCTAAAAAAGAAAAGGAAAAAGAAATGAGTTTTCCTCTCCTCGCCTGAATAAACTGACCCTGAAATAAGTTACAACTAGGATCTCACTGAGCATCTCTGGCCTTGTTTAGACCCACTGCTGAACACGACCATCTCCTACCATCAGGAAGCACGGTTAACATCTTAGGGCTCATTCACAGCCCCTGGGGATCCTGCTAAATCTTCTCTTATACATTATTTGTATTTTTCTCTTAGAAGAACTTGACAGAGCCAAGAAAATCACTGGCCTGTTTAGCAAGCATATAACAGGTTCTCTCCTTGTTAGCCAAGGGATGTTAAGATGTCCTCAAATAAGCAAGCATGTTTCTGTCAATCCCATATATATATATATGAACAGCTGAAATTCTCGAACTTTTAGGAAGTCCAGTTCCTCAAATTTCCCCTCCTGTCACATAAGGCCAAACATTCTTACCAATCACTTCTCTAAAATAACCATCAGTTGTCACTGCTAAAACAGAAGTTCCAAGAGGTCAAAGTGTTTACTGACATCAGAGTGAGGTCCCAACCGCACAAAATAGAAACCAGATAATAAAAGAGCATCACTCATGGCTGTTGGGCGTGTACTGGGCAAAGCCTGTTTCACAAGAGAAGGGGAAGCTGCGGAGGAGAGGAATCGCCATACTAGCTACTTGCACCAGGGGCGGGGTGCTTGGGAATATTACCCGACTAGCAACAACCCTATGGGGGGTAGATATAACATCCTGAATTCCTGAGGAAGCCGGTTAAGTAGCTTGCCCAAGGTCAAACAGCTGGTTAATGGTAGAGTGGCAATTTGAATCCAGATTGATCTCTCTTAAGTCCAGCCTTTTAATTAATTTTATTATAAAAGTAATACAACCACATTAACAAACACTGAGACAAAAATCCCTGTAATCTCATAACCCAAATACAATACTGTTAGCATTTTGGTATAATTTTGGTAGGTTTTTCCTAGGTATGCAAAATTACGATCATATTCCACAATTTGGTATCCTGCTTTTTTTCTACTTAACAAACTAAACATTTGTCTAACTTATTTAACAATTTTCCTAATCATTTTAATTAACAGATTACATTCCAAGAGTAGACATGGCATAGTTTACATAATGAGACCTCAAACTGTGGAACACTGAGGTTCTTTTCAGTTTTGGGGGCAAAGCATGGTGTTTTTTTTTTGTTTTTTTGTTTTTTTTGTTTTTATGTTCAGTTAACCACTAGATAGTACATCATTAGTTTCTGATGTAGTGTTCAGTGATTCATTAGTTGCATATAACAGCCAGTGCTCATCTTGAGTATAACATGCTGCCTTCCCAAATATATACTGTCACCACTGAAACCCTCAAATAGACAATACTAATCAACAGATTATAAAAAAAAAAAACTATGATGAAAATATTTTGAAAATGCCACCATCCCTGAGCTCTTACACCTAGAAGCAAATAAATCCGATGCATACTACTAATGAAGGGTCACCCCAAAATAACAAGTTCAAAAAGGCTGCACCTGAGACTCCAGACAGCATGTGCTGGGAATGGTTCAGTGCTCTTCCTTTCAGTTTCCTAGGAATGCCAACAAAGGAAGTTCTCCTCACTAAAATCTAGATTTGGAAGAATAGAAATTCTTTGAAAAGAAAACAAATCCTATCCGCTTTTGTGTTAGAGTGGTCAGAACTTACAAAAATGAGGCCAATATGCTCACCCAGGACTGTGTCATGTTTCGTAGTTAATTTCCTATTCAAAATACCGTGCGCCCGTTTTTCTCAGGTCAAGTGACTGAGCAATAGCAGTGCAGCTCTGGGTTTTTGGCAAATAACGCTATGACGTGAAAGAGTCAGCACTATTGAATCTTGTGTGAGTTGACTGAATTTATAAAGTATAAAGCATGGCTATCAGAAAAATCTCCTACATTTTGGAGGAGAGTAATATCTAAAATACCTGTGTGCCTCTGTCTGTTTTGAAAACTTTATTAGAATCCATGCCACCATCAGTGTGATGTGGAAACAGTATACCTCAATGCCCGGAAGCATCTATCTAGAGCACTAAAGATTCCTGCTGATCAGGGAGAATGGAGTAAAAACGGGGACAAATGGGGAATTCATTCCTACAGAGATGGAAATATGACACTTAATGACAACTTGACTACAGTCCATGCAAGATAACCTTTCGCCCTATCCACAATGCCTGTTTAAAACCCCAATCTTTTTCGTCATATCCCCAGCTCTCTCTACCCCACACTTTTATGGGGAGTTGTACTTCATCAGACCCTAATGATATCCTTTTCCTCTCCAACGTTTAGCTTATTCTGCACTTTGGACTTCCCCCTTCTCTTAAAAAATAATATGTTTACTCATGGGAATGTGAAATGGAATGTCCAAATATAACCACTTTGGAAAAACAATTTGGTATTATCCAGTAAAGTTGAAGATGCACATACTCTAAGACTCCAAAATTCTTCTCTTAGGCACCTGTCCTAAGAGTTTGTTTGCAGCAGGATGCACATACAAGAATGGTCACAGCAGCACTGTTTAAAATGGCACAACATTGGAAATGACCCAAATGTCCATTGAGAGGAGACTGGATAAATAAACTGTGGTATGTTCACATGCTACAAAACCATATAGCAGTGGAGATAAGTGAATTTCGTGTATGTCATTTCATGCATCAACAGGGATGAATCTTAAACGGTTGATTAAAAAAAAGCAAATGGTACAATACTATATGTTTATATACCCATATCTATAAATGCCCATGGAAATCAAAACTTAATAATAGATTACATAGAAAAGCCGTGGGGAAACATACTTAAACAGACAAGCCAGGAAACGACCAACACAAAATTATTCAGCAGTGGTACCAGGAGAGAGGAGTATGGCCAGGGAGAAACACATAAGGACTCCCAAAGTACTGGTGATATTCTAGTTCTTATGTTGCAGGATGGGTACAGGGGGTTGTATTTTTTACCCTCTTTTTCCCTCCACTCCCTTCTCTGTGTATGTATATATGTAATATATGTATATAACTGATGCATATGCACACTTCTTTGTAAGAATATAAATATAATAATATAGAATATTATACATATATAATATAAAATTACAGTAATATAATCTATAATAATAAATATAAATAAATAAATAATCTATCTATCTACATACACACACACCTTTGCAGACATCCTCCTCCTCCTCATTTTCCATGTCACTCCCCACCCTGGACCTGCCTCTCTTAGCCCCTCCTTCCAGGCATTCTGACTCATGTGGAGCCCTAGTTCAGACCTTTGTCTCAGACTTGAGTGCTTGCTTGTCCAACTCCCTCCTCTAAACATGATGACCACTGAAGACCCAACATGATGTCCTTTATTCTCTACACAGACTTATGTGGAACACTCATCTAGGCCATCATTGATGGGAAGGTAAACTTTGTGGTGAGCTCTCATTCAGAAGGTGGTACCAACTGCACTGCAAGGGAACCTGAAATGCCACTCAGAGTGCAATGGCTGTTTGCTAAATTATACCAAGTTGCTGCAGGCAGCAATGTTGCCCTTGATCTCCCAACCTGACCCAACCACATGGTGTCCTGTGCTCCTGAGAAGCTTGTCAAGTTTGCTCCATTGCATTACTGCTGCCTGGCCTGACTTCCCAAATTAGCCTTTCTTTCTTCCTACAAAATAATCTTTTTTTTTTTTTAATTTTATTTATTATTTGACAGAGAGAGACACAGCGAGAGAGGGAACACAAGCAGGGGGAGTGGGAGAAGAAGAAGCAGGCTTCCCGCTGAGCAAGGAGCCCAACGTGGGGCTCAATCCCAGGACTCTGGGATCATGACCTGGGCCGAAGGCAGACACTTAACTGACTGAGCCACACAGGCACCCCAATTCTTCATCTTTTTACCTCTTTCAAGGGTAAGCTCTGAGATTACTTTTCTGCTCCAACCTCAGGCTTTCTCAGGAGTCCCTGATCATGGTACCACAGCCATAATTTAGACAAAATAAGAATTCTTATTAAATTTGTTCCATTTCAGTAATGTTTATTCTAAAAGCTTTTATTTCCTACTCAAAAATTAAAATTGATAAAAAATTATTTCAAAAACAAATGAATTTGAGAAGGTTTTTTACACTGGGTTTTCTCTCCTATTTAGTAGACTGCTTGGTGAAAAAATACATAAACTGTAACCACCATCCTAGAGATCTGAGTTTAGGGAATTTGATTTTCTTCAAAAAAAAAAAAAAAAAGATCAGTTTCCCAAAAGTTCGGGGTGAGGGAAGGATGGACAAGCAGAGCAGAGGACTATTAGGGCAGCGAAAATACTCTATATAATAGCATAATGGTGGACACACATGGTTGTACTTTGATACAGCACATAATACCAAGAGTGAACGCTAATGTAAACTATGGATTTTGGGTGTTACTGCTGTGTCAAGTTAGGTTCATCAATTTTAATGACTGTACAACTCAGGCGAGGGTGTTGATAATGGGGGACACTATGCATATGGGGGGACATGGATATTTGGGAAATCTCTGTACTTTCCCCTTAATTTTGCTATGATTTGCTCTAAAAAATAAAGCCTATGGAAAAAAAAAAACTTGAAAAAAAAAAAGAAACCAAACAAGTGCTTTTCCCGCCCTGAGACATCTTGCTCCACTGGCTCTGAAATTGTTTCTGAAGCTTTTTACTTTTTCCTTCAAAAAACATTACATGGCATCTTGTTGTTGGTGTATTTACTACCTAGAAAAAGGAAAAGCCTAATTATATTTTCCTCTAAGCCACTGTAAAAATAGAATAATAATAAAGTTACGTGATTGGGTAGTGTCCAGTATTTACATTAAAAAATATAACTGAATATGAGAAAAAACAGTAGATATTATGGTAATTGTCAACATTTTTTTGTTCCTCCAGTTCATGGGTTATACACGAAAGAAGTGCTCCTGATGCGCCAGTGAGGCCTTTCCCATACCTAAAATTTCACTGTGGATCACTGTGAGGACTTCCAAACTTCGTGAGTAGGTTTGAGAAGTTATTTCATTTCAATACCTAAGGGCTGTTCAAACTTGTGACCCCATTATCAAATTTACTTTTTTACAATAAGCATCACCTTGACACACGGGTCAAGCTCTCTGGTAAAGGAAAAAAGTTTTTCCCCTTATTTGATAACCGTATAATAGGCAAAGTGACTGTTACTTTGTTTTTTAAACTACTGCTTCCCATACCACCAGTTAGGACTGCTTTTCAGAATATTCTTCCAAAGATGAAACAAAATCTCCCTCCACAACACACACACACACACACACAGGTTCTGCTTGTTTTAAATTACTATGGCATTAAATCTTGATGAAGAGCAACAGAAAAAATAAAGTCATAGAAAGGAAATGTTCCCCCGCCCATTCTTCTAGCCCAAGTATGGATCTGCTTCCCGTCACACTTGGAAGTTATCCAGCCCTTAGCCAGTACTGCCCAAGGAAAGAGGGAACAAGAAACAGAAGTTGCGAGCTCCTCCCCGGGATCCTCCGGTATCATCTTCCCAGCCCCCTGCACGTCCCCTCACTCACCACTGCGGCCGTTCTTCATCTGATCTCTGCTTCCCCCACGGCCAACATCACACAGCTCTTTGGTGGCACAGCAGGACCTAGTCAAGCCCCTGAGGCCCACACACTGTTTCCACTACATCACGCCGCCTCGTGACTGACCCTGAAACCACCTCGCTTAATCTTGGCAGTGTTATTTGGAAGGACTATGCAAATGAATGAATTGTTGTTTTACCCCCTTCTTTCGTTAACATAAATGATCCACACAGCATCTCACTTCCTTTCCTTCACTTTACACGCTGACTACATTTAGTAGTGGCACATTTCACAACTTCATGAACACCCCTACATCTTCCAAGAAGCGGCCTTACGCACCCAACAGTGAGGTCGGCTCTTCAGAGACCACATGTAATCTGCAAAGGAGGATGTCTTTAGTAATGGTGAACCCTAGAAACAATGATTAGGACTCTTCATCTGAATGTGGGCTTCTAGTCTCACCTTAAAAATCACCCACGGCTAACACCCACAAGTATGTTACAGGAAGTGGGGCTTCGGATTGAAACCCACGGACATCAGTGAGAACAACCAGGGGGACCTCTGCCCTCACAGCAGTGCCTAACCAAGCATGCTACTAACTCTCCCTTCCTGGGGCACTGCCCTCATCAAGGGCATTTTCATAGGACTATCAGAGTGGTACATTATAGACACAGAGCGCCTGATCTCAGCAAAGCATCTGTCGCTCAAAGCATAGCTGCGCAAGATGGGAAGCCCTGGGCTAAGTGACGATTCAGTTTGAAGGCCCCAGAGGTGATGAGCCACCATACCCAGGGGTGCTAACATCACCGAGGAGCAACACTGACCTGGAGGGAGGTCCCTGCACAGCGGGGCTTTATAGGTTCATCCCTGGTAAGGTTTTCATTAAGATGTGCTTAGGGATATCACAAATAATTCACAACTGAGGGGATAGTCAATCAGAGGAAAGAATAGAGATCTTAAAACATTTCGGCCAGCTGGAATGACTGATGGAACGGACCAAAAAAGAACCCAAAGAATTAACAAAAATAAAACCCTGCCTTTAACGGTAAAAAAAACCAATTTTGTATATATAGGAGGGTGTCATTGCCTACCCTACACCCTGCCCTACACCCTCCAATCTGCTCAGCTGGGACAGCTCAGCTGTGTTCACGAGTTCTGCCATGTGACTCGGACCCCAGGCTCTGAGCAGGTGAGGCTCCATGCCACGGACCCACAGCACCTCAGGGTTGTGACTGTGATGTCATGCCTGGGGCTTCTTCCTCTTACTCCCTGGGCTCAAGCTCCTATCTTGGGCCCTCCTGTTTTGGCAGTTGGTTCTAACTCGTTATTCAGGACTCATCTCTTTTCATCAGCTTCCTGTCTGAGTCTTGTCCCTTCCATCAGTGCTCCTCCTGTCTGCCCCTTGGCCCACTCAGCCGGACAATTCTGCTGCCAACACCTGTCCATCCAGGCGGCCACCTATGGAGGGCTTTCTCCAGTTCTGTGCCTCACCAGATTGCCCTAAGTGCCTCCTGTTTACTGTCTGCTGCTGGTACCATCCCTACGAGCACGCCCCAGCTCATGGATGTGTCTCTTCTTTGGCCCCCTGTCTGGACACTTTCTGGGTCCCAAGCTGATCCCATCCTCCTACTGACAGAAACCTGGCTTTTCTATCTGGCAGCACGAAGGGGATAGGCTTAAAGCAATTTGTATTTTAAAGTCTTAAGGATTTTTACTGAACCCAAGTTCAATGCAAGGCAAAAGTGTGACAGGGTGGCTAAGTAGAGATGTGACCTTGGTTCTTCTAAGTGTGGCACATAATGATGCAGAAAACAGGTGCGTCTCACAAGATCTAACAGTTCCAGGAGTAGAGTTCTTACCCTACATGGGGCAAGTCGTCACAGAAGTACTCTTCATGTCTGAGTGCCATGTTCTTAAAGAGACAGTGACACCAAGGGAACACACCTGGGGGATGTAACCAGAATGGCAGAGTTCCTGATACCAGGTAATGTAAGAATATTTGTAAGAACAGGTCTGTTGGCCCAGGAAAGGGGGATTTGCAGGGACGGGGTTCTCCAGTGCTAAAGAGCTGTCACGTGAAGGATGACATGGAGACTTACATGACGAGAGGACTCACACAGGGTCACACACACGGACACAGTGGAAGAAGTGGGCTGAAGCAGGAAGTGCTGGTCCCACCTCTGCTTCTGCCTCAGCTGACCCTGCATCCCTGGCCTCAGTTTCCCCTTAAGACTGGGAGACTATGATTTTGAAGGCCCCTCCCTGCTCTCAGAGCCCTTGATTCCTCATCCTCACATTAACCTCAACCTAAGAAAGAAGACAGTCATGGCCTTGCCTGTTCTGTGGCCTGGGAGACCAGATGGGCTCTTAGGTCTCCCAAGAGTCCCTTGTAGGAAAAATCAAACTCACTCAAGTAATGCCTGAAACCAGTGGTCATAAGCCTTATGTTTCAGGAAGTGAAAAATGTGGAAATTCTCAAAAGAGAAGGTATGGGAGGCAGAAAAATGTCTACCCCCTCCACAAGATATTCACTTCTTACTCCCTGCAATCTGTGACTGTCAGCTCCTACATGATAGGGTCTAATAAAGTGAAGGATCTCGGGAGGAGGGGCTTATCCTGGATTATCCAGCAGGTTCTGAAAGCCATCACGGGCATCCTTACGAGAGGGATGCACAGGAGATCTGATAGAGACACACAGGGGAGAGAAGAGGATCTGAAGGCAGAGGCAGAGGCTGGAGTGATATGGCCACAAGTCAAAGCAACGCCTGTAGCCACCAGGAGCTGGCTTTCCCCCAAAGCCTCTGGAGGGGAAGCACTCCTGACATCCTGCTGTGGGCTCTGACCTCCAAAACTGGGAGAGAAGAAATCTGTTGTTTTCGGTCAGTCCAGTGTGCGGTCGCTTGCTATGGCAGCCACTGCAAACGAATACGATTTTCTGCTTAAACTTTTGTGTAGCCCCAAAGTGGGCAGTAATAACCTTCGTTAGGGGAAAAGCTGGAATTTTCACGTATTTTTAGGTCTCTTCCCCATACACACGGCAGCTCAGAGCAAGTGCAGCTCTGCTTTTAAAAGTGCTTTGGGGCAGTGACAAAAGTATCTTCTAAGTCATTCTTTACACATATTTTACTAATAATCTCTCCTTCACATGTGATTTCAGCAGACAATAAATCTAGTAGGCCAGGCAGACGACCGAGGGATTCCAAGCTCTCCCCAACAGGCCTGGCTGCAGTGGAAGAAATTATGCAGCAATGCACGGCTACAGGAGAAAGCCTGCAGAGTAGGTGGGAGCTTGTCTTGCTTCTCCATTGTGACGTGGGCTGAGTTTCTCCCCACTCTCTCCTGGCAGCATCCAGCTCTCTTCTTGTAGAATGATGAGTGCTACCGAGAGGAGGACAATGAGATGATTCCGAGCCCAGGAACTGGCCTCCCCGGACTCCCACTCCTGCAGAATGCCATCCCCAAAAGTCATTCTCACGTTGTCACCCCCAAGGGACCACCCGGTGGGGCCAGGTCAGGTTCAAAGAGATGGTTCCCCTTTAAGTTTCTAATTTCTCTTTGATGAAAACATCATTATAGTTTTTAAAGCCACAAATAAGGGTGAAAGTCTTAAATTCAGGGAAAAGAAAATGAAAGATGCATATAAAATTACCAGTTAAACTGCACGAGGCTGATGATGGTTCATTTGTCTTCTTCTCTTTTGAGCTTCAGTACAAGAGAACATCTACTGTAGAGTGGAAACAGAAGGGTATTCCAAGTCCGAGAGCTATTTTTGGATCTTGTCACTTCCCTGATGTAAGTCCTTGGGCAAATCATTTCACTTCTGTTGGGCTTCATTTCCCTCACATGTAAAACCGGGCTACTGAATAAGATAGCATGTGGCCTAGGACGGTGGTTAGCCCACAGGCGTTTGTTAATGTTCAAGGAACAGATGAATTATGTGTTCTGCATCCAAGACTAGACAATTCATAACTCTTTCCTAAATTTTGTTATCTGTAGTTCTTCCAATGGTCACCGACATCTGCCTGAGTTTATAATGTCTAGGAAGAGGGACTCTTTTATTATCTTAGAAATTTGAATTGGCAGAGGACATGTTTTTTTCTTCTCCAGCAGCACTTAGGTTTATAATGCAGAGATTTATATAAAAGAAAGTTGATCAGTTATTATGGGTGATGTATAACCACTGTCTTTGATGCAGGACTAAAACTGTTTGCTCTTCAACCTAAAGCAGAACTCTATGCAAGTTCCTCCCAAACAACCCCTCCCACCCAAACCATTCCCTAGTCACCAGGAAAGCAGACTGTAGGAAGCCCAGCCTTTACTCAGTGATAAAGAGGCTGGTCTTTCCCCAAGCCCAGTCTCCAAGAGAATGGGTCAATCTATGTGGAGGCTGAGGCAGGGCATGGAGAATGGGAGACAAGTCGGCATCCTATAGGCCCTGGGGTTGACAGCCCTAAGCATGTGGATCAGAGAAGGCCTGGGGGGCAGTCCCATGTGCACACCAGGGCTGCCTTCTCCATTCCCCACAGCCACCTAGTGAGACCTCCACTCCATTCAGGAAGCAGTGGCTTCTACAGAGGGCAGGGAGTTCTGCTTACGGGTGTTCTTCCCTCCTCCTCCTCACACCTACTTACACAAACCAGCATACACGGGGAAACACTGCACCCTGACACCGTCCCCCACCCCATACAGACACATTCTCACTGAAGACACATCCTCATGCCTTTGGACTCCCCCAGAAAGCAGTGCGGACCTTCTGACTCCTGGAAATCCTATTCCCCCTACTAAAGAAAAATCTTACATGAATTAATTTTTCTACCTCTCAACCAGCTATGTAGGAATCCAATATACATGCCTTAAAGCTTGGTTCCGGATGCAGTCTCAAACTTCGGACCAATTGTTTAGAACGACTTTTTTTTTTTTTTTTTTTTTACAAAAACTATTAGCCTCACATTAAAAACTAGGATATTGTTATCACTTCTCTCGGAACTTATTAAAACAGAAGAAATTAGAAAATGGAGCAACTTCTGTGTACATTCTACATTTATGGATGAACACATTTTAAGGAATTCACTGGGAAAAAGGAAACATTCTAAAGCATTCTGTTTACTTTTCTTTTGAATGACAAGTTTTATTTGGGGTGGCCTCTGAATCTATCAAACAGACAGTAGGATCTGTGGCCATATTTGTGGCCTGAAGGCAGCCATCTAAACCCTGCAAACAGAATAGCAACACAGGGATTCTTTTCTCACTGAAACTACAAAAATAATGGGTCTCTCTCAAGGCAAGTGCCGAATGCTTTCAATCATGCTAGACAAAGGCCATGCAGGATGCATGAAAATCATGTGGGATACATGGATATCAAACTTCCCTCCTTAGCTCTTTGGAAGTCGTTACAACCAAAGTAGATATTATTTTAACCAAACCCATTCGAATCATGATTTAAATTACCAAATAGGATAACCCAATTCAATCAGTTTTATTTTTTTAAAGTACATTTTTGTCCTTCTGAAATAACCTGATTACATATTCTTTAAAATTCAGTTGAGTATGGGTTTTACTTTTAGGATATACACTGTATATATTTAAATCAGTGATTTATGTAAACCATACTCAGAAGTGTATCCCTTAATAATTCAAAAAGATTCTGTGAAAAAACAAAACAAAGCAGTATTAATGTCTCCCTCGTGCTCTTATTGCTCCTCCCTCTTTTATCCTTAGACTTTCCTTGCTTCCACGGATTACTTCATTCTTAAGAATTATCTACTCATTTGTCTGCTTGAAACTTTGTACGTTTGAAGAGGAAGCCAAGGAGTGATTATCTTATCTCCATATAAAGCATTATATTAACTAGCATGGTTTCCACAGATAAAACCTATAGATGGAGAAGAGAAACATGATTTCTGGAGTACAGTTAGATTTTTTACCTTGCCACTTACCAAAGTGACTTTCATGGACTCTCATTATCCCCTAATTTGGTCATGTGCCATTCTCTCATGCCTGTAGTCAACATTTTAAGAGGGTATTCTAGAAATCAGGCCCTAGGCTTAGCACGTGTTAAGGATTCAGATCTGACAAAGCTTACAGTTCAAGAGGGAACAGATACTAGATGGCTATTGCACAAATAACTATACAAGAATGGTAGCTTTGAAGAAGGGCATGGTGGCAGGGCAACCCCATCCAGATTGTGAGGAAGTGTCAACGAAGACCTCTCTAGAAAGTAACACTGCTTTTTTAAATCACTCATAAAACTTTTTAGAAAGAAATCACACAAATATATTGTCCCAAATATTGTATCAATTTTAAGGTAATGTACAGCATGAGAAAGAGAAGGCTCTAGACCCAGACAGATATAATTAGAATCTTTGCTATTACTGTGGTGCCTCAAGCAACTCATGGTAAGGGACATGGTTCCCTCACAAGACGGTTGTAATGGTCAAGTGTGACACACAGAAAGCACTCAGTATGTAGTATAAGCTCAATAAACTATAGATAATAATTAATAATTACAGAATGTAGTTGATTTATCTTTGAGCGTTCACATGTCGAGATAAGGCTAATTTTCCATAATTCTATCTTTACAAGAATGTTCAACTGATAGAGAAAACTCAAAAATCCACTTAGGAAAAAACACTCCATGACTTCTGTGATTTTTCTTCACTTGGGTTGGCCAACGGGTATCATTTAATTATACAATGGAGGCACACTCTATTCTAGATTCTTCTTGGCAGATATATAAATACAGGTGAAGAGAACAATTTATACATCTGTGCTCAACAGCATTCTATCAGCATTAGAAAAAATCTTGGAATTGGAGCTTTTGAATTAGAACTTTTAAAATAGTGAACTCCCCTAGGGCGGTTAAGTATTTTCCAGGTCATTAACTATGGGACCAAGAGGGTGCAGCAGGCACAGTCCTTTGCAGGCGGCTCAAATTCACGCAGCCCAAGAAGCATTTCCCGCCGCACTTTCAGCGTCTTTTATTCTGAATTCCCCTGAGGACTTACAAATACCCGACCCAGGGGCGCCTGGGTGGCTCAGTGGGTTAAAGCCTCTGCCTTCGGCTCAGGTCATAATCCCAGGGTCCTGGGATCGAGCCCCGCATTGGGCTCTCTGCTCAGCAGGGAGCCTACTTCCCCCTCTCTCTCTGCCTGCCTCTCTGCCTACTTGTGATCTCTCTCTCTGTCAAATAAATAAATAAAATCTTTAAAAAAAAAAAGTTAAAAAAGAAAAACAACAAAAAAACCCAAATACCCGACCCACACGACAGGGTTGGTCACAGTAGTCATTCCCTCATTAGACGCTCCCTGCTGCCAGTGCTGTACCCAAGGGTACGTACAACAGACAGGCTGTTCCTGCAAGGAGCTCCCAACCTCTGGTGGGCCTTAGTAAGCATCCTCACACTTGTGGCCAACAGCCCTTTCTCCTTTTTGGTACAAAGCCCAAGTCAGAAAACAAAGAAATATGTGTAGTTTGTGTTTTGAAGTTAAAAAATGAAGAATTTTACTTGATCCTGGAAAAGGGACCACGTTACTGATGAGAAAAATGAGGCTTGCACAAGAGAAAAGATTTGCCCAAGGTCTTAGAACAAGTGAACAGCAGAGCTGAAGCAAGACTCTAATTCATTCCACTCAGGGCTTCCCACCCCATTTCCTGAGCCCTCTTGTCTGCCTGGCATTAGGTTGTACTGAGAACACAATGAACAGACCCGCCTCCTCCATAAACTGGACCTCCCCATTTCACAGTTGTAGGATTCACCTCGCACAAGGCAGGGCAAGCCCTGCAACCTGGAACAGCTCCAGGCATTTCCTAAACCGTCCCGCCAGGGTTCTGGCTATTCCGGCTCTTCTGCACTACACCGTCCTGAGGTGGTTCCTGGCACCCAAAGAATCTTCTAGCCTGCTGTGGGGCCAGCCTGGCCAGGAGGGCCACAGTACTGATCCTTCCCCCAACCCCCCATAGGGAGTATCTTTGCCAGCCTTTGGCTTCTACAGCCAAAACCTAAGCACGTCAGGATTTCAAAAAGGCTCCCCTCCAGTCTAGCCCCGACTAGAGCCTGAGTTACCTTGGTTTGCATGAGCTGAAAAGGCCACGACTGAAAGCAGATCACAGGGCATTCTGCAGAAGCTAGGGGGCTGCATGGGTCAAAGGTCAGGGGTTGCTCATAATCATTCTAGAAGGAAGTTTTGGATAGTATCCTTCCTCAACTTAAAGGTACACTAACTGAATAAAGAATGGCTCTAGTTCAGGGAGAAGAACCTGTCTTACATACAAATTCAAAACGAGAAATAACCCCAAGTCATTCTTAGATGAAGAAGTGGAGCCCCTGAGTGGCCAGGGAATGGAGGATTGCAACTCTGAACTGCTGAAAAATTATCTCCAAGGCAATGTGATTGGGCAGTGGAGACTAGGGCAGAACAGGACCCCATGGGTGGCTAGCGAGACATGTTTAAGTCCCGCCTTTCGTGGGAACCTGGGGCACCTGAGAGATAAGAGAAGTACGGGCAGAGAAGACTCAGCAAACGTTTGCAGAAGCAATGGATGCATGGTTCCTTCACACATGCTCTCCATCAGGGAGCTTTTCTGGACAGTCTAGCCTCAGTCTGAGCTTCCAGAGCCCCCTCTGCACACTTCTATCACATTCTATAATCACTGCCTGTGTACTTGTCGGTCACATTCATTTTTGTCTCAACAGATTCCAGCATGGTGCTTCACACCCAGTGAGCATCAAAAAATGTTCAGTGAATGAAAAAATGACCTGTGACACAGTGACTACAATTTGAAGGTACAACTAGGGCAGAGGTAAGCAGTAGTCATCTCAGAGTAGAGAAAAAACAAAAACGGATGGACTGAAGGGGACCTTCCTTAAACCAGTCTGAAGACAGAGTGCTACCCACCCCTCAGCAGCCCCTGAAGGCTCATCAGCCAGAGGACAGCTGTCCCATTCTACTTCTGGGGTAAGAAGACACATCGTATAGCTAAAACATATGTTTCCCCAAATTATCAAAACCAAGTGTTACAACTAAGAGAAGGGGGAAAATGGTAGATTCACCTAAGTGAGGGAGAACTTTCTATTCAGGTACCAGCTCCATCTCCGACTCAATGTCTCTCTTAGACACGTACAGACTCAGAGTCACAATCCCAAGTTCAAAGTGGACCAAGTCCTGGGTCCCAATGGGACACCGTTCCTAACTCACAAGGCATGTGCTCTCAGTGCAAAACTGTCAACTTACTTTTTCCACGTCTAGATTGGCATCCTGCTTCTTCAAAAAACTGTAGAAGAAGAAAAAAAAATAGACATCAAAAGAGAACTGAACACTCTTTGCCTGTAAACCTCCCACAAAGTAGCACCATAGAATTTCCATTTGCTGTAGACAATCAGCTTGCTCACAACTTTTTTCTCAGTCACACAATTGTTGCTAAGGCACAGTTGCCACAAACACCTGCCTGCAACTGCAAAGACTTGCCCCTGTACCATCAAAGGAAGCCAACATGAGATTTTGAGTTTCTGGAGTCAGAAAAGATAAAGATGGAGGTCTTACACTTACACACACACACACACACACACACACACACACTTTCTTCTGAGTGCCTACAAGTCATCCACAGTTGGGACACATTAAAAAAAGATGAGTCTTCCAAGGTCTTATTCAACTCACCTCTTGGCCTAGATCTTCCCTTAGCCCCCAATCCGTATGTGCCCCACTTCCTGTCTGACTGTGGGTGGGCCTTGCTGTCAAAACAGCTTTCTCAGGATGGCCCCTCTCTCCCATCAGCTGGAGTTCCCCTCTCCGGGAGGTGTGCCAACCCACCAGCCTGCACCAACTCGCCCACAGAGCTCGAGCCCCAGGATTACCTTAGAACCTTGTGCCAACCCCCTGGCAGAGCTGAGTGCTGATTCTGTGGCACCCCTGCCCTTTTCACATTAATCTTTAAAGTGCCAGGAGCAGACAGCAGCTTTCCAGTTTGCTCATGCGCTCTGTCTACAACCTGCCAATATTATGGTGCCTCATTTGTTATTTGAACAAAGCTTCAGTTGTAATAAGATGTCTAAAGAATAAAAATGGCTGACTGGAATTATGTTGACAACGTTGGGGAAGAAAGCAAAAGGTTTGAAGAATGTGAATAAAAAAGCAGAAACAATTTTTCCTATCTTAGTAGAGACTCAAAGTTTTTTTCATTATGAGTCTTAGCATCCTAGTCCATGGTTTAAAATACTGCCATCACAAATCACTATCCCCATCAAAACCATCCCCACAAACACACACAAAAGAATTTTTGCACTGTTTGAAAGGGTGCATAATTAACAGTAACATCTTTGTTTTGTTTAATCAAAGATGACTCAGAATGAAGGAAAGAAAAAAAATGACCATGGGGAAGAGAATTAGAAACTCATATATTGTCTTCTGCAGATGGGTATTCAAATCATGAACTGACTGCAGACGTGCAAGAGAAGCAGCATGAGGTTGGAGGGAGAGAATGTGCTAATAAGCATGCTACTACAGCCAGCACCTTAGCGACCCACATCACCCCAGCTCTTTCTTGCTTCTGACATGCTGTCCAGTTCTAACTGAGGAGATGCCACCAGGAAGAATATGCCTTTGCTTCTGGCTAGCCCACTGGGGATGCAGACCTTGCCAAGCTGGAAAAGAATGGGAATCCCCATTGTCCAAAATTTTTAACTAGCCTCCCTATAACCAGGAAAGAGTAATTCAGTACCATGAAAACTTTTCACCAGGGGTGCCTTCGTGGCACAGTTGGTTAAGCGACCGACTCTTGGTTTTGGCTCAGGTTGTGATCTCAGGGTCATAAGTTCGAACCCTGCATTGGGCTCCACGCTCAGCGCAGAGTCTGCTTAGGTTTCTCTCTCTCCCTCTCCCTCTGCCCCTCCCTGCCTCTAAAACAAATAAATAAATCTTTAAAAACAACAACAACAACAAAAAACAAAAACAACTTTTCACCAAAGGGAACATATATATAGTGGAAGACTGACTTCCACTTGAATGCTTTCCAAAGAGGTTTAGGAAGGCGGTCATTCTGATTTACAGAATGGAATTTTCTATTTGCAAGGTGAAAGATTCCTTTATCTGCCACAGAAAGCACACTTGGAGAATCACTACCTTTTCTAAAGCAGTAAGGAAACTCAGCCTCTCTCATGCAGACAGCACAGGGGCAAGTGCGCGGGATGCCAGGTTCAACAGCAGAGTCTTGAAGAATGAGCCTTAGCTCCATAGCACTTCAGCAACTGGTAGCAAAAAGAAAACTGAAAACCTGTTTGGAGCTGTTGGCTGACTACTGCAGAAGGAATATTATCCATCCGTACATATATGCAGCTTCATCCAATCTCTTTTTCAGGCTTACAAAACAGATGGAGTTAATTAACAAAGACAATACATATATGCATCATCCTGCGGCCATAAAGCAGAAGGATGCCACGGCTTTAACTTCAAAGACTCCCAGCAAGCACAGCCCAAGATATTTTTAGGCATCAGCTCCATTGTTTCAAAGAGGATATGGTTTGGTGAAATAAAATTGCCATGAAGTAAAATTCATAGGACAACCCTGTCTAGTATGAAGAGTGGCATCTGTTTTTAAAACCAGGTATCTCTGTCTTAACTAAAGGGTGTGTTTCTGAAAAGTTGAGAAAAGATTTTGTCATCAAATGTTTATATGAAACAGAAGTATCTTTTATTTGGGATGCCTAGGTGGCACAGTTGGTTGAACATCCAACTCTTGGCTTTGGCTCGTGTTGTGATCTCCGGGTCATGAGACTTCTTTCAGCTCTAGCCCCCTGCCCTTCCCCCCCTAGACCTCTCCCTTGTGTGCAGGTGTATGCACACGTGCTCTCTCTCTCTCAAATAAATCTTTAAAAAAAAAAGAAAAAAGAAGTACCTCTTATATTTAAAAAATAATTCTTTAAAAATTGACCAATTATCTCATTTTATTTTTAT
The DNA here is from genome assembly GCA_028534135.1 of Potos flavus. Lineage (NCBI taxonomy): Eukaryota > Metazoa > Chordata > Mammalia > Carnivora > Procyonidae > Potos > Potos flavus. Next base: position 44,288,126 of record CM052886.1, on the reverse strand, counting down.
TCTAAATCTAAATTTTTGGAATATCCAAGTTTTAAGTTTCCAAGGCTTAAGGCAAGGTAGACCTCCCCTTCCCCATGCGTGTGTTTTTGTACAGACAAAGATGTGCATATGTAGTTACACAGACACTTTCAATAGTTGACTCTGTATTCAACTGTGGGCTTGCGGGCATTAGGGCACTTTCCATGCTTTTATTCTTCCTGCTGAAGTAGTGCTAATGTTTTGTTTGAGAAACATGACTGAAGTGACCCAGATTCCCCAGTGGAAAAGGCTGATCCATGAATGTTGCAAATGTGTGACTGCCTGCAGGAATAGAAGCCAGAGGATAAGGCCCTGGCCAAAAACGAGCTACTCCCAACTATTGAGATCGGATCAAATCCTCTATCTTAGGGAGAATACACAGAGATCTTTGTTTTTAGAGAAAACTCTAAAAATAAAACTGAGAAGCCTTCAACTGTGGGTTCTCTCTTGATGCAGCCATCCTCATAGCCCCACCACTCTCCTATTTCCAACCGCCTGGGGGACGTCTCCCACGGCACCCACCACAGGCACTATTCCAGGGCAGAGGAATAAACAGACACAGTCAACGGGGTGTCAGCCACATGTTCAGAGAATGACAAGAGGCTTGGCAGGACTACAGGGCAGAGAGGGAGTTAAGAGGACGGTGGTAGGCTGGTGGGAGAAAGATGCAAAACCGAAGCATAGGCCAGCTAACAAGTCAGCCAGTTAAAGGCACATTCCTGGGGTTACCAGTGTCTTTTCTACTTGCCTCTATCCCAGGAAGGGGCAGAAAAATAGATAGAGCCTCCAGCATATTCCTGACTCGGGACAAAGTATCGTCACTCCAATCTCACCAACTCTGCTGGGTTCAGGATAGTGTTCCCCTAATTAGCTGTCACTGTCGGGGCCCAGGACAAAAATCACCTCTTCACTCCTGTTTTCCTTTGGTCCTGCTTCTGTGCAGAACTAGATTTCCTCTCCTCGGTGTTCTTACAGCACTTTAGTCAGTACCTGTCTCCTGGTCTCCCCTGCTCGGACCCAGCTCATCTGTGGCCAGGGCCGTGCTGAGCACAACAGGGCTTGTGGTGGCTCTACTGATGGAGGGGTGAAGGGTGACGAGAGGCGATGACAGAGTGAGTAATGAAGAACTGACCGATGGGGATGAAGGAAATGAAGCTGCTCTGACTCAAGCTGCAAGTACGGTGGGGTGGGGGGGGGGAGTGCTGGGGGGTGGTAGAGGAGACGAATCCAGGGTTTGCTCACATACCACGCATAGCTTATAGAGAACCAGAAGATGACCTTTCCTTCCACTTAGTCCGTGTCTTCAGCTATAAATAAGTGACAAAGATCCAATCTGGAGATTCCACTGTTATTTTAAATATTAGCCAGTGTTTTCTTCTTACTTAAAAAAATGTGACTGAGAAACTGAGGTTCAATACATAAGAGTCATAATCACAACTCCCATGTGAAGAAGGAAATGTAAGGGATATGACAAATCCAAGATCTGAATCCTGGTTCTGGCTTTTGTTTGAGTATTTTAAGAAAAGGAAGATTGAGAGAGAAATGAAATACACTTTTCTCTTGCCACAGAATCTTCTCTATTTCCAATTCAACCCTTTTTACTTCTTGAAAAAGATTTAAAATATTCATCAACCTGCCAAAAAACATCTGCATGTTACTAGACATGTCTATTCACATCTGAATGGCTGCTTTCTGCTCCAACGATCATAGCTCTATTCAATCAAAACTAAAGTGAGAACCTCAGAACTGTACGTGGTGCGATGTCAATGGCAACGAGGATAAAATGGCTATTGGACAGCAACTTCCATATCAAGTATGTCAACAGGGGCACTGTTCCTTCAGTTACTAACCTAGGATCCAAGGCACAAAAAAGACCAGGCAGGGCCAGACTCTGCCACAATTCCAAAGAAAGCTGAGACACATACAGAGCATACACAGAAGCTCCTCAATGTTCCCTGGTGAAGGGGCGGCCCCTGGCTCCCTGCCTAAAGCCTGGGAACAGGCCCACTCTCTCAGTGGGCTTCCTGAGGCTTCACAGCTGCACACAGACACGCGGCGCAGTGTTTGGGACCATCCACGTTCAAGGTCACCACAGTCTCCTGTGTGCTCAACAACTGGGGCAGGCCCCAGAGACAGGAGCCAACTCAGACAAGGCCCTTTGTTGTGGGGTATTCCTCATTGCCTGGTTTCCCCAGGAAAAATGTATTTTCCTTTAGCTATTCACTCTGGCCCCAGACTAGCTCATTCTCCTGTATCCTCCTCCACATATGAACCTTCTAACAAGGTTCAAGACGGCAGCAACCACAACCTCTTCTCCCATCTTACCCATGCCCCCCACCCAGCCCCTGCCAAAGGTGCAGTGACCGGTCCAGGTTCACAATGGTGAAGGGCACAGGGCTTTGGTAACAAGTCAAGACTCCTGAAGGAGTTTGAAGGAAAGGGTCTAGTCTGGGAGAGGATAGCAAAGGTGCTGGGGATTGCCTTTGAGGATTCTAGGCTGGGAAGATGTGATGGGGCTCCGCCAATGTCCTATATCCTTTGTTCTACTACGTCATTCTTATTGCTTCTATATAAACATTTATTTACCTCACTGAAAATCCGAAGCCCCTGTTATGATGTTGGAGCTTTCCCATTCTGGCCAGTTTATCGATGCTGATGGAACTGTTACCCTCTAGTACCGCACCTCCATCTTGCATGTCACAACTCATAGCTCGTACAACTTACTTCCGGTAGCGGCAAATGGGGAAGTACCCCAATATGGACCAAGTAGCTAGTACAATTAACTGCAGGGTCTATTTCAAGTGTTAAGGTGCAAAACAGAGGCTGTATCACCTACTGATGCCTCTCACCACTGACCTGTGTCTTACTCTAAAACAGAATTTTGGTCCACAGCGAGGGAGGAAGCAGTTGGACCCTGCTCTGTCCCTAGTTCTGCTATTTCTTTGTTCTGTGACTGGGTGAGGGAAAGGGTGCACATAACCCACAGGGCCAGGCAGGTACAACAAGTGAACGAAGCAGGTGAGGTGGGTTCGGGAAGCTGAAGAGCCCTGCCCCCACCCAGGAGGACAGCTGCTGCCCAGCCGAGGCAGGCTGCCGTCCTGGGAGAAGGCAGGCTCAGTTTGCCGGACCTTCCAATTCTTTTCAAAAGAAACAGAGAATCTCCGTTTTTATACAAAACTGCCCAATTTTAAAATGTTAGTTTAATTTTTTTAAATGCGTCATGTTGCCTAACAAAATATAATTATCGAGGGTATAATCCAGCCCATGGACTGGTTGGCTATCTTTCTGAGTCATAAGATCTAGCCCTTGGTTTCTCTTAATATTAAATAGGAAATTGGCTGCTATCTGCCCCTTGGGGTTATTTAAGAGCACAGAGGGGGTTTTTATTATCATGTAACAAAATAACCCAAGCACATTCAGATGCACAAAGCAGAGTAACATGATCCCTGAAGTTTCTGTAAATGTTAGTACTGTGGGGCTTCATGTTTTGTAGAATTATTTGAAATGTATAGTTACATGGTAGCTTCTAAATAAACAAAAGAGGTAACTGTAATAGCCTGAGAGGATGAAGTTGTAACCAACTAACTGGATCAAGCGGTGGGGTGGAAGCCTGAGTGGCAAGGTGCAGAGACAAACCCCATGCAGAGACAGGTGGTGTAGACAACCCTCTCAGGACACACAGCAATAAAGGCAGCAGAGCAGTGAGGTGGCTGCTACGCGAGAACACGAGGTGAAGATAAAGTATCTTAAAGATAGATGAGGGGTGCCTGGGTGGCTCAGTGGGTTAAAGCCTCTGCCTTCGGCTCGGGTCATGATCTCAGGGTCCTGGGATCGAGCCCCGCATCGGGCTCTCTGCTCAGCGGGGAGCCTGCTTCCCCCTCTTTTACTGCCTACTTGTGATCTCTCTCTGTCAAATAAAATAAATAAAATCTTAAAAAAAAAAAAGATAGATGAAATCACAAATGTCTGTACGATGATGGAATGAGCATCATGTCGAAGTAAACAAAAAACCCCCAAGTACCAAGTAAGGGAATCATGTCGGCAAAATACTAGACAGTACTGGGTGCAGTAAAAATTTTATTAGTAGGAGTTAATAAGCCAAGATCTAGTTATACAGGTTTTCCTAAACAAGAAGTCAGGAAAAAAAAAAAATCTTTACTACAACACACATTGCCCCACATTTTACACTGTGCCATTTCTGTATTTGTCCTTTTTAGCCTACTTCTAACAGTCTCTCTTTGCTAAAATACATTAGTTACCATGGAAACGATGTCATAGTGTGTAAAACCATTTACTGTCCTTGGAAAGGCATTCATGATAAAAACTGAACAGTAGCATGTTTTAGAAAGAGATCCAATAGAGAGCAGTTGTGTAAGAACACCACAAGATCTCAAAATTGTGACTTCAAAGTATTCTGCCACCACCATCACATGTCTCAGTTCCCCCCAAGTCAACCGGAGAGGCACCTTTCCTCCTCTCATTCACCAGGAGTACTTGAAACAAAATCTCTGATCTAATGTTGGTGAAAACAATAGACTCCCTGTAATGCACACTCACTTGCCTGGGTGGGGTGGGGCTGGGAGACTGCAGAATCAGAATGGTTTGTAGGCATCATAACACCTCTGCTAATGGGAAGGATTTAGTCCTAGGATACCTTCTGCTGTCCAACTTTGTTATGAGAGAGAGAAAAACAATATTTAGGACATAGAGATTTAGACTTGCTTTCCTTATTGCCACAGATTAGCAAGACACTCCCACTTTTTTCCTTTCATTAACTCAAAGTGGACCATATTTATTCCTCTGAGGTAAGATATTAAGGAGCTCTCATGTGCTACATTGGCAAAGAAAGCGGACGAGGTATGGGTCCCCTGGAAGCTTAAAATCTGATGGGGCCAGTTGGGTGAGGGTGGGAGCATGAAAGGCCTCCTGGACTCTGGGGAAGAGCTGGATTTTATTCTAACTGCAACAGGGAGACAACTGAGTGGTGTTACCCAGCAATGTGATCTCCCATAGATTTTTAAAAGCTCACTCAGCTGCTGTGGGAAGTGGAATTGGAAGTCAACAGCAGCGGAGCATAGAGCAGTAACATTATCAGAATAGTCCCAACAAGAGAGGACAGTACAAAGCAGATGGAGAAATAGGATCTCTAACTAGGGTGACTTTATACCTTGGCTCCTCTGTGAAAGTGTTAGATTACACCTACTGTCTTGGGAGCGATTAAACATCTGTACAGATGTTTCATTTTTAAACCAGGTATTATGAATAGTTGCATCAAAATGTACCACGATAGAATTTGGTAAACTCTGCTTTGCCTTTCCAAATTCTGCCATAGTCTTGCCTGCCAGTGGGTGAGATGACCCCATGGTGAAGACAGTTTTCACCCTAATGTGATTAAGTCTGAAAGGTGACCAATAACAAGCCATCTCTTTTCCTGTTCTTTTCCAATCCTGGCCTAAGTAAGCACCTCCCTTTCAAGGAAAACATGCAGGATGCTTATAAAATAAAGAACACTTGGATATGAGCAGCTAAGGGCAGCTTACTCCTCCCAGTCTCAATGGGTGGGAACCCTACCAGACACTGGATGCGATGACGAGTTGTGCTGTGGCCAGAATTGCACAAGACATCTGTTAGAAGGGTCGACGGGAAACAGAAAATTACAGGTTAGGTGTACATGAAATATTTTCAGGAAATGATCCTTCTCAAGAATGGTCTAAATGCTTGCGTTACAGTGTTTTCGTCATTTACTGATGGCTATTTCACTTTGCAATACTCCTTTCAGCAGTAATGAGATAAAAATGAAAAATGAGTATGGGGCGCCTGGGTGGCTCAGTGGGTTAAGCCTCTGCCTTCGGCTCAAATCATGATCTCAGGGTCCTGGGATCGAGCCCCACATTGGGCTCTCTGCTCAGCAGGGAGCCTGCTTCCCTCTCTCCCTCTACCTCCCTCTCTGCCTACTTGTGATCTCTCTCTCTCTCTCTGTCAAATAAATAAATAAAATCTTTAAAAAAAAATGAAAAATGAGTGAAAAGTTAAGCACTAAATTTTTCAAGAAAGCTGATGATGAAACGTTAACTCACACAAAATGTTTGTTGAGATTTGCTCTCCACTATGGGAGCCACAGTGATATCCTTCACTACATGAACCACAGCCACAGATCTGCAGAAGCAGAAATCAGCAACTACTTCAAATGCGAACCATTACTGTTACAAGGCTGTGCCCGAGGACAACTTAACACGTGCAGCCACGGAAAAAGATTCACTAACACAGCACTCTAGGAAGCATGACCTTTCTTTTAGGTCAAAAGATTGCCAAGAGATTGCCCCGCATTGGGCTCCCTGCTCAGTGGGAAGTCTGCTTCTCCCTCTCCCTCTGCTGCTCCCCCTGCTTGTGCTGTCTCGCTCCTGCGCTTGCGCTCTCTCTCAAGTAAATAGATAAAATCCTAAAAAAAAAAAAAAAGATTGCTCCTCTAACTTGATTCTGATTATTTCTGAGTTCAGGTTTTCTGGGCATATATGAAAAGTAAAGTGATAGCTTTTAATGTGTTGGGTTCATTAGCAGAAGAAAAAAATTTAACAGCTAAATGATTCCAGTTTTATGTTAGTATTAACAGGTGTTTTAAACAGAAAAATCAATTAATTCCAATAGTGGTTTGATTTTTTTTCCCCATCTATTTCCTGGGATCAAACAAAGCTTGTGAAGTTCATTCAGTCAGTGGTGAAACATCTGTTATTGTGAACGCTACCGTAAATTGTAAAAAGTTTAACATGAGAGATGAAATTGTTCAAATTTTATGATGCTAAAACAACTGTCCATACTAAATCAAGAAACCTATGGAGCAGAGGAAGTCCCTTGGAATTGTGGATGGCATATGCATAATTCATAACTGCCAATTCAAATAAGTGGCTATATCCTACCAAATGCAAAAGAAAATATAGATGTAGAAATTGACAAATAGGAAAACCGAAGTACAAAAATACTACAAACACGTCGGCACTGTAATAGGTGCTTTCTATTTTGCCACCTGTCATCAGCAACCAAGTTTTAGAAATGTTTGAGAAACGACTCTCTAAATCAACCTAGTTGTTTCATAATGCTATGATAGATGAATCCTGTAAAGTTTGGGTGCGTTCTGTTCCAAAACAGTTGGAAATCTTTCATCAAAGCAGTCAGTGAAGCGCCAAAACACTTCAGCTTTTAAAGCCTTTAGCCAATTGCAGTTCTTGAAAACAGGGCTTGCGAAAAGAAGATGCTGAAACTTATCCCAACAAAGCAAAGGAGCAACTAAACACAGTGTCCAAGAGTTAATTCTGAAATTATCTTATGATGTTTTGAAGGAACTCGACTTGAGGTGATCTTTTGATAGTGCTCCTAATTTTAACTAGATACATTGATATTATGAAGAGGAATGCAGTGAAATTATGAAGATCTATGATTTGTGTCATCTAAATGTGATTAGCCATGCAAAAGGACCACAGTGGATTTTATTTTTATGAATTTTATAAAAATATTTATTTTTTAAAGATTTACTTATTTGAGAGAGAGAGGTGTGTGAGTGCAAGCAGGGGGAGGGGCAGAGGGAGAGGGAGAGGATCTTGAGCAGACTCCCTGCTAAGTGCAGAGCACGACTGGGGCTCAATCTCATGACCCTGAGATCATGACCTGGGCCAAAATCAAGAGTCAGATACTCAATCAACTGAGCCACCCAAGTGCCCCTGTAAAAATATTTATTAATGATAAAAATCCTGAATGGGGGTAAAATGGGTATGAAAATATTTGGGCTAAAATATTAACACATTTCTTTGTGAAAAAAATTAGTCTGAGAAAAGCCTCCATTTAGCAGAATTTGCACTGAGCTTATTTGCATCTGTAGAAAGAGCTATTTTCTCAGTAAAAAATATTTTGATATATACATAAATGCCAACTGAAGATTGTGACAATTTCAAATACTGACTATAAGACACAACTTTGAAAGAGACTGCAGGCAAATCTACGAGAAAGTTTAAAACAGTTCATTTTTCATAAAAAATATGTGACATGAGTATTAGAGACATATGGCTAAAAATTGATTAGAGTGAATATATACCCGAAATAATTATGGTCTTATGCTCTTTCAAATGCTTAATCAGTATAGAAAGGGGTGTTTTTGGTCTCATGTATATGGACACGTCTTTAATTTTTAGAAATTTTATTTTTGAGATTTTGAATAGAACTGTTTCCAAGGTCCAAAATATTATTGAAATGATGCCAGTTAATAAATCGACTTTTTAAAATTCTATAATACTATTTCAGTCACTCCTCTCAATATTGTTATGATCCCACATCTCTAGCTCTCTTGGCTCCCACTGACAGATGTGGGAAAATATGAGATGCATTTATGTTTTGAGAAGATACACTCAAAGCGTCACAGTAATTTTCTAGTAGAAAAATACATAAGCAATATCCTAACCACACCACCAAGCCTACACTTTTTAAAGCAAGACAAAAAACAAAAAGACTAAAGATTTCCCTTCCCAAATTCTAGGCATTTCAAGAAACAGCAGGTTTTACAACACCTTCCTAAATGCAGCATCATCATCCTTGTATGAATGTCAAAGAGAGATGAAACATAATTAAAAAGAGCTAACTGGTTTGTTTCCCCCACCCCTCATTTAGTGTTCTGGTAACTACTTATGAATTATACCTGAAAATGAATCCCTTCATAAACTCATTCTTTATTTAGCACATGAGGATGGAAGAAAAATGAAGAGCTTCTCCCCTTACAGACTATAACCTCTAGTACTCACCCTGATACCTTTAAAATATGGAACTGAAGGATCACACCCAGTAAAAATTCTTTTCTAGTCTCCAGCATCACAGTAGATTCATTAAAGAAAGGCCTGAAATTCTAATACTTTCCACTGACCTGAGGCTCGATGGCAACTGAAATCCTTCCTTCCAGGGCATAGGGAAGAACTGCCACAAGCTAAACAATGGGAAGCCCCAAATCCCACTTCACTTCGGAATATCTGGTACACAACTCTGCTCCTCAAAAGAGCAGATCTTCCACTTCTTGCTCAAAAAGAACCTAGCACAGTATGTTAAGGCATGACTTACTCAAAAGAAAGAGCGTACTTTAAGAATATAAGCAAGTGAATAGGCTGCCATCATTGTTATCATCATCATCAAAATAAAATACAGCTCAGACACTGTGGCAGGATTGAAATTTAAGCCTAATACACAGCTGTAGACAAAAATGTTACTTCAGGGGTACCTGGCTGGCTCAGTAGGTGGAGCATGTGACTCTTGATCTCAGGGTCATGAGTTTAAGCCGCACGTTGGGCATAGAGCTTGCTTGCTTGCATGCATACATCAATAAATAAGAAATAACTAACCAACTAACTAACTAACTAAATAAATAAATATTTTTTAAAAAGATTTTATTTATTTGACAGAGAGAGAAAGAGAGAGAGTGCACAAGCAGGGGGAGCGGCAGGCAGGGGGGAGAGGGAGAAGCAGGCTTCCTGTTGAGCAAGGAGCCAGACTTGGGGGTCAATCCCAGGACCCCGGGACCATGACCTGAGCCGAAGGCAGACACTTAACCGAATGAACCACCCAGGTGCCCAATAAATAAATTTTTAAAGAATGTTACTTCATTTCTCCATAGTTGAATTCAATTTGATCATGACCATTGCATTTCTTATTATGGCAGAAAAAACAATCCTGCCACTTCAAGATAACGTAATCTCTTCAGATTTAAAATTTTTAGTTGCCTCAGAGCATTAGTCAAGTTAAACCTACCTCAAGCTTCTTCTCTGAGGCTATATTCCTTTCCCCTGCCCTTCTCCCAGCACACCCCCGCCCTTTTAGTTGACAGACCACCATAGGATGGGTGAGGACCCAGTCCAGGCGCTGCCCTCCACACCCTCACTGGCCTCCCTAGGATATTTCTTCCCTTTGTCGCCTGGTTCTGCTGATGAGACTGGTAGATCGAACCCAACCAGTCTCCAGGAGTGAGACTGCATAGTTCGTTCTGTGCCGCCTTCATTCTGCCTCCGAGCCTTTCACACCCAACTCTCTCTGCACCTCCACGTGTGCCCAAGAGGGCCTGCAGGCCTTTGGGATCTCTCCTATGCCACATGCACACCTTGGGCAACTGGGAGGGGACAGCACTTCAGGGCTGGTTTCTGCCTAAACATGGGCCGCTGCAGGGCACCCTACAGGTGGTTTCCTTCCAGGGCTCCAGGCAGGAGGCAGATTCTCCCCCACCCTCCTGAAGTAGGGGATCTCGGTGACCCATTCACTTCTCTCCAGTCTCCTCTAATCTCTAAAGGCTCCGTGCTCCATCCAGAAAGGTATTTCCTCCTTCCTGCAGCCTCCTTCCTGCATGGCTTACTGTACCATATATGCCAGGCCTTCTGAGATTTGCCTCCTTGGAATCCACAATCATTTTTCTTCTAACAAAATCCTGTCTCTTTTGAGTGAAGGCCTGGACTAGTTCTGGTCTTTGAGACATGCTTTAAGGGCCTGTTTTGAAAGTCAAAAGCTGAACAATGTCTTCTTTGTCCAAGACCATATTCTGTCCTCCCCCTGAAGTAATGGAATCCTTAGCCTCAATGGGGGAGAATCCCAGGGCAACAAGAATTAGAAGGGAAAGTAAATTGAATACTAGCCTAAGATATTATCACCACTAAAGCAGTTCATCATAATGCAAGGTTTCAGAGATCCCAGAACACACATCCAGGATTTTTTTATTTTCTTAAAGTAAATTCCACACCCAACATGGGGCTAGAACTCACAACCCCAAGATCAAGAGTTGCACCCTCTGCTGACTGAGCCAGCCAGGCGCCCCATCATTCAGGATTTTTAAAAAAGTGCAACGTATGGACATGTCATTCTTCTAGAAGACATAATTTACAGTCAACCCTTGAACAACATGGATTTGAACTGTATAGGTCCACTTATACATCGGGGTTTTTTTTATAAATACTGTATAGTACTGTAAATGTATTTTCTCTTATGGTTGATTTTCTTAATATTTTCTCTAGCTTACTTTGTTGCAAGAATACGGTATATATTATCCATATAACACACGAATTATGTTAACTGACTGCTGATGATCAGTGAGGCTTCCAGTCAACAGACAGCTACTAATAGTTACGTTTTGGGTAAGACAAAAGTTATACATGGATTTCTGACTGCCCAAGAGGTCAGCACCCCTAACCTTTATGTTGTTCAAGGGTCAACTACATACACATTGAACCAAGAGCAAAAGAGACCTATGGCTTTGGTTTCTTGAAATATTTATATCTAATGTTCTTAATTGCTATCCTAGAGTTGAGTGGAGATCCATTCAACAGGAAGCCACCCTTGTTCAGCATCATTTTGGAACTCTTCACTCCCCTTAATTTCCTCTTCCTAAGACCTTCCTGCCTTTGGTTCCCCTTCTCCATACCTGCTCTGTTCACTCCTCACACCCCTAAAACCTCAGATCCTTCCTTCTGTATCCACCAGCTCAATTCCAGCTTGCTCCCCTACCCAGCCTGAATCCTACTTGCAGCTGATTCAATTAATATTTTCTTTAGTATCTTAGAACGCCCTCCTCACCTGACTGTTCGAATCAATTCTCAACACTAGGTCACCACAGGTAAGATTTTCCATTCCAAAGAAACAAGTACTACCAGGCAAAAATCACAAAACTGGCCTAAAGGAAACCATTAAAAAGACCTACAAATTCCGAAGGGGCCTCACTATTTCTCTGTAATACTTTTCCTTTTTTTTTTTTAAAGATTTTATTTTTAAGTAATTTCTACACCTAGCATGGGGCTCGAACCCACAACCCCAAGACCAAAAACACATGCTTCACTGACCAAGCCAGCCAGGCACCCTCTCTGTAATACTTTTTATCTACCTATTTTTAACATGTTACCCTATATTTTCATGGTTATTTCGACTTTTTCTAGATTCTCCAAGCCCCACTCTCATATCCAAACCTTCCAACCTTGGATGATGGCTCAGTCTCCAATTTTACTGAACAGCTTCAAGACACTCCATGTGTCAATATCTTTATCCTTGCAGTAATAGTTAGAAATCACACATGCAGGGGCGCCTGGGTGGCTCAGTGGGTTAAAGCCTCTGCCTTCGGCTCAGGTCATGATCTCAGGGTCCTGGGATCGAGCCCCACATCAGGCTCTCTGCTCAGCAGGGAGCCGGCTTTCCCCTCTCTCTCTGCATGCCTCTCTGCCTACTCGTGATCTCTCTCTCTCTCTGTCAAATAAATAAATAAAAATCTTTAAAAAAAAAAAAAAGAAATCACACATGCAAAATACTGTGCCTTCCCCTCAGTAGGCATTCAAATTTGCAAAGACCTTTCCATGTGGTCTTTCTCATTTCGAGTTACTGCTAATTTTTATCCCTTTGAGAGCTATAGTGGGTTCCCATTATAAAATATGCCCATCTGGAATCTGTGAATGTGACCTCATAGGGAAAAAGGGTCTCTGAAGATATAGCTAAGGATCTTAAGATGAGATCATCTTGGATTAGATTGGCCTCTAAATCCAGTGACAAGAGTCCTTATAAGAGAAGGCCACGCAAAGACACTCAGAGGAGAAACTCATGTATATTGGATGCAGACACTGTAGTGATGGGTCTAAAAGCCAAGGGACACCAAGGGCTGCCAGCAGCCACCAGAAGCTAGGAAGGAAGCATGGGACAGAATATCCCTCAGAACCTCCAGAAATAGCCAACTCCAGTGACACCTTAATTTCAAGACTTTTGGACTCCAGAACTATAAGAAAAAATTCTCTGTTGTTTTAAGTCACCTACTTTGGGGTAATTTGTTGCAGCCACAGAAGACTAATACAAGGGCTCCTTCTATACTGGTACATCATGATCTTGCCCCTGCCAACTCTTTGCTGATCCATTATCCCCTCTCTCTCCAGTCTCATCAACATCACACTCATTAGTGGATCATTTCTGTGTGTTGTAGCTCATGTAGGAGGTTCTGAAAGCCCAGCTGAGCATCCTGGTGGAGAGCACAGAGCAGGCCTCTTCCCACGTGGCAGTTCTGAATCTCAAGTTCATGGGAGCATTACTGTGGAAGTGAAGGCCAGGGTACTTCATCCCCTACAAACAGAACCTCTGTCACAGCTAGGGACAGGAGACAGGGAAGGCAGTGCAGTTTGCCTTGGGCACCCTAGATCAGGAACTCTTAACACCTTCCCATGCTGGAGTCTTTCTCATATGGCTACTTGGGCCAACGTACAATCAAAGAATGTTTGTGGCTGCAGTTTTCCAAGCGCCAATCCTCCTTGTGTCGCACTTAGGTATAAACTAACCAGAGCCTCCCTGGAACTACTGGCACCCACAGACACATCTGGCTCTGCTCATTATACTGTAGTCCTTCTAGGCCCTTCCCAGCCACACATCGCTGGCCTTCACTGAGCAATTCTTGGCCTCTTAGAGAACTACCTCCAACTCTTAGCAGTCTGAACTCAAGAATCTGTTGGACAATGACTACAGGAGAGTGGGAATTATATGGGCAACCACACTTACATGAAAAGAAGGGTGCGGTATGGCACACTATCTACCTATGCTTTGGACAGGATTTGGAAGTTGGCATCACCGCATTTTCAACCAAGGAGGTAGAACATAAGGTGGAATCTAAAACACTGTGCAACCAAAATCTGGATTCTAATCATGACTCTGAGGATCTACCAATGCAGAGGACCTAAGGTACTACGTACAAGAAAAAAATTTATTCAAGAGGCATCTCCTTCTAGAAGTACTGAAAACATTTGTAAGACCTCCCAGCTTGGAAGCCTAGAATCATAATCAGCAAGCATTTAATAAACGTATAGTTCAGTGTAGTACTACATAGCACAAAGCAAATTAAATGAGGTGGGGCTTTCAGCCTTCTGGAAGCATGCTGCTGAAAATGGACAACATTGACAATGCCATGTACAAAAGTGACTGAACATGAGCAAACTGGACAAATACATGATGTGGTGACATCACATGCCAGCTCAGGAGAAAGTGCATTTTGACAGCGGTGTGTGATCTCCCACATTGAAGGAGGTGGCTGTGGTAGTGGGGGTGGAAGGTGTGCTCAAATCATCGACCATGTATGGTTAAGGACGGAAAAAAGTTCACTACCACTTTCCAAAGCCCATAACAGCATTTCAAACCACCATGCAGCACCGGGTGACCCTCCTTCCCCATCTTGGCTGCAGCAGTTGTCTCCATCCATAGAACGTGTTCCGATTGTTCTCCGTCCCTCAGATACATTAAACCTGGCACCCAGGTGAGGGCCAGGCAGGCAGACACATCAACGAGGAATCACAGAGAACTTTTCAAAGGAAGCTGAGAAGACTCTTAATAAGTGGCTGACAAACACTGACTGTTGTGCTGTTGTGCATTTTGTTACAGAAATGACTCGAGTAGTGACCCTAACCGTGGAAAACATTTTATTAGGTTTATTTTTAGTCATTCTTTTGAAGGATATATAGAGGCTCGGTTGGGATACAGTGTTAGTCATTACTTTGTAGGATATTAAGCCCATGGAAACCTCCTCCCCTACTAAGGAGATTTTTCAGACGGTGATGCTACCTAGTGAACAAAATTAACACATGGAGAGGAAGGCACCCCCACAGCCACAGCTGGGTGTCATGTGGCTGAGGGACTCAGGTAAATGCTGCTTTGACAGGTGAAGGAATGGGTGGGCATTGACCTTCACTAGTCCTCACAGGCTTCCAGGCACAACACTGGTGGCCACTCTGTACTCATCTCACTTCCACCACCCACTACTATATTCTCCCAGTTTCCTCCTGGTGTTGAAACATTCTGCGTTTCCCCTGGTCTTGGATGTCATTGCACCACTGGTAAATCCCTATGGTTTTGGTGAAAATATTATTGGTGACAGCCTATTGGCAGAGGACAAAGAAGTAACTATTTCCCTGACCGCTCTAAATTTTTAAAAAATATTTGCGTGTGTGTGTGTGTGTGTGTGTGTGTGTGAGAGTGAGTACGCACGTGCGTGCACACACATGAGGGGTGGGGAGGAAGGACAGAGGGAGAGAGAATCTCCAGAATCTCTGAGTGCAGAGCCTGAAGCAGGGCTTGATCCCACAACCCTGAAATAGTGACCTGAACCAAAATCAAGAGTTGGATGCTTAACCGACTGAGTCACCCAGGTGCACCCCTCTTTCTCTGACCACTTTGAATTTTTAACAAAAAGCTCAAGATTATGAAGAAAAGCTCTTTAAACATACACCATTCTCAAAATATGATGGTGGTTCCTGAAACAGTCTGGGACAATTATTGACCCTAAACCATGTGGGCTGGTAGAGAGTGAATCTGGTGCCATCAGAAACTACAGAAGCTCAATGTCCAAGGAGATGCCAGCCTAGCCCCACAGATGGCCGGGAAACTACATATTCCAGTGCCTTGATTCAGGGCCTGTCTGGATAAACATCCACTGAGTATCAGCACTATGAATGACATTGTGCTACGTGTTATAGGGGGACAAAAGGGGGGGGGATGGGCAGAAAACAACACTTTTGCACACATGGGGCCAACAGTTTCTTGAGAAAACAGGACCCATACACACAGATTTCTCAGAGACCTGGATTCTAAACTAAATTACTGGATGGATGTCTATGGGCAAGTCACAAAATTCCTCTGCACCTTGGATTCCTCATATGAGAATTTAATAACATAAGGCATCATTTATTAGGAGACAACTGCTCACAAATGTTCAATGCAAGAGGATGAGGAGATTAGGGGATTCTTCCCAGAGCTGAGATTCCAGCTGGGCCTTGAAAAATGGGTAGAATTCTGAGGGGAAAGGATTAAGAGATTCCAAAAAAGGAAAACAAAGGCCAGAACACATACTTCATATTAATGAGACAGTAGACTGACATCTGGCTAATCAAGTCTTAGTGTAGCGGTGAATGAAGTGAGCCAGGTATGACCAAGGATGTGGAGATGGTGGAAGGTGTTGAGTGCCAGCCTAAGGAATGTGGCCTTTCTCCTATTCACTGGGTTGTTAGTAAAGGGATGAGGCAAGAGAACCAGTGTCTACAACAGCCAGCACATCCATTTTATATGGATCAACATCTCCTCACTCAATTTAGAAGGTAGAGGAGTGAAGCAACTGCAGTCATGATTTGCAAACCATGGGAGAGCCTAAAGGACATAACAAATTAAGAGAATATAGATTGGGCAAAGGTATATATAAAGGACAGCCACACAATTGACATTTTCAAGTAACAGACAACGATAAAAGATAATGACAGAATGTTCGTGTTCACTGATAACTCAGCTGTTACATCTGAAAACAATGAGGTGCTCTGTTTTTATTTATAGGTTGGACAATAAACTCCACAATGAAAGGTGAAAGCCTCCAGACTCTGAGAGCAAGTAAAAGAAACCTTTAACAGAAATCAGCACTTTTCAAGTATCTTTGTGTGCATGTGCCTAGTTATAGGCAACGTATCACACAGTTCCGGAATAAAATGAAAATTGAAATGAAAACCAAATTTTACAAATGACAATATTTGAAACCATTATTGCTTTTAAATAGATATGACAATGTGTGGAAATGAAGAAACCTGTCAGTGTTTATTTGCCTTTTCAGTAGAATTTAAATTGAAGTGGGGGGAGGATCTCATAGAAATACAGATTCAGTAACTTTTTCTGGGGATTAAAAGAAGAAAGGATTGGGAAAAGTGCCCTGGGCTTTGTTGTGGGAAAGGCGATCTGGCTCATTTTTAATTTTCCATTAAAGCCCTACTTTTTGGTATAAAGCAGATGGAATCCTTATACAACTCCACGAAAAGCCTACTATTTTTGGGAACCTCAAAGATGGAAGCTCTAAAAAAAATGAAAGTGTTTAAATTCATCAGATAAAATCCCACCAGCACATTCAAAAGAAGCAGGTACTTAGAAATCTTAAAAATACAAAGCGAGTGGTCTTCCTGTGATTGATTTCTGATCCCCAGCCTCCCCTGGGCAGCTGCTCGCTCTGGCTGATTGGTGATTTTCTACCACTTCACGGCCTGCTCTCATTAATGTGGCCAAGACTCACTATGCTTGCTTCATTCCTTGTCTTTCAGAAGCTAGCTACCTCCCTGATGGTTCATTCCCCACTGCCATTCTCCTATCCAGAAGAGATTTCAGTGTTCAACCCTGCCTGCCCCAGACTACTGTGTCAGCAGAGGGCCTGGGAATATGCACTCTAGAAGATCCTCAGAGAATATTCATGTAATCATGGCTCTAAAGCTCTCTCCTTATTATTACTATGAGCTAAGACCTAGTTCAAATTTTGTCTGTTGTTCTGCCAGGATGGATGGAAGAACAAGAGGGCTGATGTTTACTGGGCGTGGACTGTGAAGGCACTGGGCTAGGAGGTGATATGCGCTGTCTCCATCCTTACAGTTTACAATCTCATTTGAGAGATGGAACAAATTCTGGAGTCAGACTGACTGCCTGGGTTCAGATTCCAGCTCTGCTGCTGACTCGTCGGGTGAGCCTGACTAAATCACCTCCTATACATCAGTTTCCCCCTCTGTTAAGTGGGAATAATAATGATAGCACATCATGGAACAATGCTGGGTGTTGTGCTGACCAACCAATCATGAATGGGATATAGTCCCTGGATTCCAAAGAGCTCACAAGTCAATGAAAAAGACCAGTATCCACCCATTCTCTCACCCAGTTGACACTGTTTTGCTTAAAAGTCAGACTGTGATGAGGGTGATGATGAGGTGGTACCCAAGTGCCATGGGGGCCCAGAGAGAGGACCAAAGATGGGGCTCCCCAGAAGGTAAGTCTTGAATGGAGCAATGAAGGAGTGAGGTTTCCACTAGGGGGTAAAGGTGTCTTTATAGCCTCCAACACTTAACACAGAAGCAACTGCAAAGCAAAAGCAAGGACCTTAGAAAGTAGGCAGGGAACAAGGAACAACAGCTTAGGAGCCAGACAGCCCTGGCTTCTCTAGTAATTAGCTGTGTGACAATGCACAAGTTATTTTACCTTTCTGAGCCTCAGTCTTCCCATTTGATCAATGGGGATAATAACACCTGCCTCACAGGGTTGTTATAATTAAGTAAATTACTGTATGTAAAGAACTTAACAAGGCCTCCGGGGTGCAATAAAAGTGGTAGGTATTATTATTTTTATGGTGTATTTAAGGAGGGGTGAGTAGCTGTGGTGTGCTACATGCTTTTTTACATTATCACAAGGCCAGAAATAAGTAGCCCTCAGAAAAAGCCTCACAAATTAAAATAAGAAATGAGCTAAGACCGTCCCATACTGTATATTTTTCTCCCCCAAATTTATAGTTAATAGATGTTCAATACACATTTGCCCAAACGAACAGGGTGCTTGCTGCTTGAAGTCACAGGCCTACAAGGGCAGAGACATGTGATGATCTCTGCTTCCTAAAAACACCCAGGAAGGACCCAAGTCAGCTTCACATCTGAAGTGAGGCCTCCCGCAGGTCATCCTGAAAGCACTGAGACGAATGGGAAAACACTCTCCTCCAAACATTACGACAACTCAGAGCCTTACAAATGTTGTTAAAGTTTCATGAGTCAGTAAGCATTATCTTTTCTTCCCACGTTTTTATTAGACCATAAATCCAGTTCAATTTATATCCTTCTAGGATTACTGTGTTCTAATCAAGTCCAGAGTGCCACTTATGCCTAGGCTGTCTGTCCTGCATGTCACCCAAGTCCGTTCGGGTAATACTGTTTGGGCTACTCATGTGTTTTAGCAGCTAAAAATTAGATTTGCTCAACTAGAAACACTGGGGGGGGGGGGGGAGATTTCTCTAAATAATCCAAATCACCCTTTTCTCAGAGGAACCAAGTGCCTAAGAGTCATAGCCCATGTTTTCTCCTTCTACTCTGTAGTCTCTACCTTCAGGAAGTATGATGACATTCGAAGTCAAATTCAAGGGATTTACGTTGTAAATAGGTTAAAATTCTCATTATCTGACTAAAACCAAGAAACCCTTTCACAGGGCTCATTTCAAAGTGCTTTTATGTTTTCTATCCTCAAGAATAAAAAAGGCTCTGCATTTCTTAAGAAAACTTGCTAAATATGCTGTTTTCAATCATACTATATAAACTTTCCCACCTTTCCAGTAATTCTTGACCCAGACCTGACAATTACCAAATCTCTTTCTAAAATATTCAAAATTTCCTTTTATGAAGGCAATATATCTTTCCCTTCCCTAATGGATATACATGTTGTACGTATATATGTTACGTGTGTTTACGTGCACACGCAAACACACACACGAAACAGCAGCAGCAAACTCACAGATTTTCCCGTGTGGGGCCTATTCTGAGTGCTCTACATTTATTATCTCCCTGATTCCTCACAGCAAAGCTCTGGGGTAGGATCTGTTATCTCCCGTTTAAAAGTGAAAAAGGGAGGCACAGAGAGTTTAGGTAACTTGGCCCAGGTCACACTGCTGGAAGGGGAACCGGGACAACACCTGAGTCCATGCTCTCGACCACATCCCTCACCTGGGCTGAGAGGCTTGACACCTGGCTTTACAAGGTGATTCTGCCACCTTGGACAAGTCACTTAGCCTCCCAGGGCCTCATTTTTCCTCATAAGTAAAACGGACATGTTGGACTACATGATCTCCAGTCCCTTAAAGTTATATGTTCTGCGGTTCTGATACATGTTTTTACCTTGGTCTGGGGAGCAGCAGAGTTTTAAACTTCTACTCCTTAATCCCTTGATGCTGCTCTGGCCAGATTCCGAGATCTTTGGTGCTAAATCAAACTACACTTTCCATTCTTAACTTTGCTGAATCTCTGGGGCATAACCCTCCCCTCCTGGGGATCAGGGACACCTCTCTCCCTTGGGCCTGCTCAACACTCTGGCTGTACTGGTCCCATTCAGGTCCTGGCTCCTCTTCCTCCTTCATTCCAGAGCTCTACCTCAGCCCTGCCTACAAACTTCCTGAGTGATGCTGCCCACATCCATTGTTACAAGTAGTTTCTAATTTGCTACTAATAGACTTATATTTAAGTCCTGGTCTTCACTCCAAACCCATCTATTCAATCGCCTTCGACATATCTTGACCTGAAAGTCCAAAGTCCATGACAAAGTCATCATTTTACACCCTGCCCTCTCCTGTCTTACTCTATTACCTATCTGCATGTCTCTCTCCACCTAATTTCTCAGAACCCCTCTTCCGTGCCCCCCGCCCCCATATACTGTCTCACTCCTTCTTATTCTTTTTTATTCCATTCCTTCCATTCAGACCTTCATCTATTGCTCATCTGAGTTTCCATAACTACCTTCCCTGCATCGGTCTTGACTGCCTCTGGTCAACAGCCTACACAGTGGCCAGATGCTCTCTTATAAAATACAAATTAGATCAAAGCATCATTTCCACTTACAACTCTCACATGGCATTCTGCCATTCTGACCTTTGAACAACGCAGGGGTTAGGGGTACTGATCCTCATGCAATCTAAAATCTGTGTATAATTCTGACTCCCCCAAAACTTAACTACTAATAGCCTACTGTTGAGGGTACTGATAACATAAAGAGTTGATTAACAAATATTTTGTATTTGTTATCTATCTATCATATCTATCATATACTACATTCTCATAGTAAACCAAGCTGGAGAAAAAAGGTGAAGAAAATCATAAGGAAAATACATTTCTAAAACTGTACTGTATTTATCAAAGAAATGAGTGTAAGTGGACTGTGCAGTTCAAGCCCATGTTGGTCAAAGGTCAACTGTACGTACAAGAACATTCTCAATTTTTCCTCTAGCCCCATCTTCTTCCTCTGGCCATCTCTCCACAACCCCCATCTACTCTGAACTACTTGCAATTTCCCAAAAGGTCTGTACATCTGCCTTCTGGGCTGCTCCTTCTGGGGCAATGGCCTTCTGACAACACTACTAGCTGACTCCTACTCTTCATCTCAAAGACACCTCCTCCAACCTTTTCTGCCTGGCTGCCCCACTTTCCCACCTCTTTGCAGAGATCCTGCTCCCTTCTATATGTTGTCTTGCTCTTGTGAGGACCCTAGAATCACGGTAGTCAGAGACTTCCTTTATCCAGGTAAGCTCCTTCAGGTAGGATCACACCTCTGCGCCTGAAGCATCTAGTTCAATGTCTGGCATGGTGGATACAACCAATGAATGCTGCTGAAAGAGTAAATACATAAGACAATGCACAAACACAGACCCGTCTGTAGCCCACAGAAGGACCCAGCTTAAAATAGAAATCACAGAGAGTAGAAGTACTTACACTATGAACATGTCTTGCTTTCCCATTTTTAACTTTATTTAAATACGAAGTTGCTTTGCAACAACTAGAAGTATCAATTTTCAAAGCATTTAGTCATTCCCCCTTTGTGACATATTTTAATTTTAATTAATATCATTATATCCGTATATAGTATTTTTCATATTGCCTAATGGCTAAGAGCAAGGGCTCTGAAACCAAATAGGCCCGAATTGTGACTCTACCACCTGATAACTATATGATCTTGAGTTAGTTACTTAACCTCCCCTGTTTCAATTTCCCATCTGTAAAATGGAGATAACCAAAACCACTTCATATCGTTTAAGACTAGAACTTCAATACTGCTTGGCACATAGTAAATGCTCAATAAAAGTTAGCCATTATTTATTTACTTTTATCTCCTCTAGCAGACTGTGAGCCCCTGAAGAGCAAGGACAGCAGAAGCATTCATTTTCAAGACCCTATCTCCCAGTGCCTTGCACACAATAACACACTTGGCTAATGTTTGCAGATCAGATAAATATAATGAGCTGTTTGTAGCAAAAATATGTGCATTAAGTATGATGAATAGTATGGACTGCATTGCTCCAACAGTTTGGAGGCCTGTGGAGAACAGAGACTATCCAGAACACTAGCAGTTTGCCCTGCTCCTGGAGGTCTGGAGGCTCACTTACTCTCCATGGAATATGCAGGGTAGGGTTCAGTCCTCAAGTCAGGGTAGCTGTGTGGTGAAGGGGACCCAGCCAGGCAGGACGGGGCCTGTTGGGGCTCCCTTCCCATTAGCATGGCCCCCCAGGCAAGAAATTTCTCCTCCGCAATCTGCTTACTTTCCTCTTTCAATTAAGACAAGGTAGAACTGTGATCTCTAAGGACCCTCCTAGGCACTTTGGGAGTCTTTCAATCAGCAAATAAAAAAACCGGGCCACGAAAGATGCTCCTGGAGTAAAAGAATCATTTCAAAGTCAACACTGGAGGCCTAAGATCACTGTATTAAAAGTAATCACTGAGTGGGAACTAGCTATTTGAATGGACAAAAAGCAAAGTTTTTTGAAACATGTTTAAAATAAAAAGATCTGAACCCATGAAATCAAAAGAATAAAAGCAATGATGGTACAGGCTCCAGGTTTGCATATATTTTAATTCTCATCAGCCTGCAAACTCCTTGAGGGCAATGACCGTGCCTTGTTGAGTGGCATCTGGGCAAAGCTGGTGGCCCAAAATACATTTCTTCTTGACTTTTTTTCTTAGTCAAGTGGCCACCCTATATTTCCCAGGCTCCCCTGCAGTTAAACGTGGCCATATAACTAGCCCTTGTGTACAGGATGTGCATAGAAGCGATGGGTGTCATTTCCAGGCCAAGGCATTTAAAAAGTAGACTACTACATGAGGAATAATAAGTATCTATTCCTTTTGAGCCATTACATTTTTGCAGGCCTATTTGTTACAGCTGCTAACATTAGCTTAATGAATCCAGGTGCCTGGCACATACCAAAGACCTAACTCACATTTACTGAAACAGGATTAAGACCAGGTTCCTTCTCTCAGTGTGCTAACCGACTAATCATGGAAACAGACATGCCAAACATAATGCCTGCTGCTGAAGTCTGAAAACAAAATTGGAGGCGTGGCAATTTGTTTGGAGGGGAGGAGGATGGAGAAAGCATCAAAGAATTTTGAGCTGAGCCCTAAAGGTTAAATAGAACACAAGCTAATCAGATGGGATTGGAGAGTCCAGACCCAGCACAAAGCATAAAGTACAGAAAGCAGAGTGTGCATTTGTTCACATTCAACCTTATCATTAAGTCTCTTTAGCTTGGTCAACACAGTGTAAGCTTATTGTGCACTGACTTTCCTTCCTGGGTCTGGCATCAAACAAACAACCCTTTGTTTTTACAGTATGCTCATTAACCCTATTGCTTTTTTTTTTTTTAACATAAAAAGTTCCACGATGAATGTCCTTAGAAAGTGCAGAAGTAAATGTTTAATGAATCATAACTGTTTTCTAATAAAATTCTTGAAGAACAAACTTGAGGCAGATCTATTACAACCATCAAGGAGCCATGCTCTTAGGAATCAATGGGTTCAAAGTAAGTTTTCACATTATCAATTAAGCATGTAATAGTCGCTGGCTTACAAAATGGAACATTAAGCCCCTAGATTTACATTAACATTTCCTTTTTAAGAGGAACACCAAACAGATCGTTCAAAGTTCTGTCAAAAGATTCTCTACATCCTTTGCTCATAGTTAAGTGCCCCCAAACCTGAGATAGTTAACAAACCACTTCCTCCAAAAGCCTGTGGTCCCTTCATCTGCAAGCACAGTACCCACAGGACCAGGACTGGGGAGAAAGAGCACAAAGGGTGGAAAGTATTGCCATCGCTTAGGTGGTGAGAGGAAGGATGTGGGTGTCTGAAGGCTACCCTGAAGCGGAGAAGAAACATGGTCTCTAGTGGTCTTCCAAATACCAATTTATGCTAGTTTTGATGTCCCCAGAAACTTGTTTAAACATAAAGGTAAAACACCACCACTGGGCAGACAAAATTTCATTTCAAGATTTCAGCACTTCTTGGACTTCAGAGAAGAAGTCTGGCTGCCTCACTCTTACCAAACACCAATTTACTTATCTGATTCAGAAGCAAAATTCTTCTGCCCCCACGCCAATCTGTCCTCCCCCAGCTCTTTAGTACCTATCCCTAAAGAGAGGAGGTTAAAACAAGGCAGAGGAAGGCTACTTTGATAGTAAAGCAACCCTTAAGACTGCTGGAATCATTTCCCCCTTAAATCTAAGAAATACTGCAGCTGCCAGTCAACACTACTGGGTCCATGAATACAGCAAAATGACAGCACCTGCCACCCTGCAGCATCTGGGGCCTTTTATTTTTTTTGGTAAATGTGGCAGGAAAGACTCTCGGACAGAAAATCAACTGCTTTATCTGAGAGAAAGGGAAGCCCCAGTGAAGTGAAATAAGAATCATCGTGCCCATCCTTGGGTACTTTGTGCGTCTCCTCTCTGTGCACTGAAAGGCCTCTTTGTGTCACACACACACACACCCGGCGAGTCTCTGTGATTTATTAAGAGGAGGAGGGGCAAGAAGGGTGATTTTATTATCCCTCTTCTCACTGAGTCCCAGCAAATCTCCGCCTGGGCCCAACCTCCGTGGCCTCTTTCTGGCCCAGTCCCCTCCGCCTGTGGCCGCAGAGATAAGAGAGGGGAGACGACCAAACAAAAAACAGCCATCGATCTGGGGAAGTAGAGAGGAAATCCAACGAGCAAGGAAGGGAGGAGAAAGGAGCTTGAGGGAGCAGAAGGGGTGGGGAGGCAGAGGAAGAAGAGCAAAGGCTCCAGCACGAGGGACAGGGGAAGGTTGGGTGGGTGGTGGCACAGGAAGGGTGAAGGGGAGGATGGGGGAAGTGCTAGGGAGGTGCCAGAAATAGGCATGAGGATGCGCTGAGGAAAGCGACGACCGCAGGAGGAGGCCGAGAGGTGGAGGAGTGGGGCAGGGGTGGGGTGGGGTGGGGTGGGATGGGGTGGGGAGGGAAGCAGCACGGGGCATCAATTATTAAGTGATTACATCATCCTTGACATTAAAACAACACACACAGACCGAGTCCCCGCGGGGGGCCCCCAAAAGGAGGGCGAGGGTGGAGTCTGGGCCAGCCTCGCCCCCCAGCCAATTCCTATTCTCACCCCGCGCCCGCTCGCAGGCGAGGAAACGGGCCCCCATCCCTGCGCCACCTCAGGGCCGCACCCCGCAGAGGAGTCCTCCCGCGCGGCCGCGGGAAGACTTCGAGCGGGGCCAACTCCCCGGCAGCCCCACGGGGCGCCCCGGAGGCGGCGGCGGCCGGGAGACTGCAGCGCGGGGCCCAGCGGCGGGGGCGGCGCAGCGCGGGGGCGCGGGTGGCCGGCGTCTCCGCAGCATCCCCATGGCCCTCCCGTGGCGCATCCCCGGCCGCTTACCTGCGCGGCGCTCAGGCTCCGGAGCCCATTCACATGGTCTTCTCCCCGCCCTCCTCCGGCGCAGCCGAGGCGGCTCCGCTGGCTCGTCGGCGGGCCCGGGAGCCGGTGGGCCTTCCGAGAGCGCCGAGGGGGCGGCGCCGGGTGTCCCCGGCCCGGCGGCCGGATGCCTCCCTGGCGCGGTCGGCGGCCGCCCGGCGGTGCGGCGCGGCGGCGGCTTTGTGTGCGCCCGGAGAGCTCTCCGTGCGCTGGCTGAAGCGCCGCGCGCCCGGACGGAAGAGGACGCGCGGCTCGGAGGGTAGCCTGCCTCTGCTTTTGCGGCCGGCCGGCGGGCGGGTCTCGGCGGCCTTTGGTCACGACGACCCCTCCTCCTCTCCCGCGGCAGCCCCCTCCCCGCCGGCTCTGCTCCTGACAGATGGCGCAACTGCAACAACGGGCCGCCGCCACCGCGGCTGCTCGCAGCTACTCACGCTGATGCTTCGGCCCCTCCAGCCTCAGCCCCGAGTGAGGACGGGGCGGGACGCACGCTGAGAGTGGCAGGCCCCGCTGCCCTATCAACGCATCCGTCGGGAGCTTCGGGGGGCGACCATTGGTGTCTGGCTCAGGGGCGGGGCTGAAAGGGGTGGGGCCACTGAGTGGGTTGAGCGTTACTGTGGCAGCAGGCGTTCTGGCGTGCGTGCCGTGTGGCTTGTGAGAGTGGATGCGAGGTTGGAGTTGTGTGTGTGCTTTTAAGGATTGTGTGGACTTGCGAGGTAGTGGGTTTGGGCCGGGGGAGAAGGGAAGAGTGTGAGCTGCAGTTTCTGCTTTGCGGAAGGTTGCAGCTGCCCCTGAAGAAAGGCATCTGCCATTCCCCCCAAACCATGGGAACCTGCCTTGAGAAAAGGGCTATCTTGCCTTTCTGGTGTCTTTTCATTTGAAGATGGGAGGATAAATTGGGAAAGTGTCAAGTGGTGAAAACGTTTTTGCTGATCAAACTGAAGAGTGCGGAGCAAGGTAGAATTCCATCACAGAATTCCATCACAGAAACTTGGAAAAACTAGGAGAACCCTGGAAACTCACAACTAATATTAATAATAATAAAGAGAAGGAGGAAGGGGGAGAAAGAAGGAAATTAAGATTAATCTATTAGTCTCCTATTTTCGTGGACACACACATATTTATCTTCAAGCAGAAGCCTGGAAGAAGTATTACTGAAATAGGGGGAGGGGTAGAGAGGGCAGGTGGCCACTTAGGAATCTGAAATCACAGAGTAGAGATTTGTTGGTATAGATTTTCCCCAAATCATGTTTAATTGTAGCTATTGGTTGTCTTTGGTTTCTCGTGACATTCAGCCTTCTCATGCTTTTTTCCTTCACCAAATCTGAACTTTTGCTCAGATTTTCCTTGTTGAAATAATAGCTGGTTTCGTATACAGTCGGGAGTGCATCAGTCTTAATTTCCTATCCAACTTTTCTATGGCAGGATGTCACTTCATAAAAAGAAACACTTTGGCTTCCTGATTTTCTTTATAGTTAATTCCTGTTTACTGAAAATTCTCCTTTAAGGCATGCTCAGATTCATTCTCCTTAGTGATTTTGGCAAGAAACCTACCCTCCCCCCTCAGCATATCTAATGTTCTGAGAAATAGAAGTGAATTAGCTTCTGCTTCTGTGCTCAAAATCTATATTACCTTTCCTGTGCACTAATTTTTTTTAACCGTAGTTTAAAAATATCAGTCGCTTTTGCTGACTTCTTTTTGTACACAGTACTTTGGAGAAAGTTGCCTGGGGGGGCCTAGCTGGCTCGGTCAGAGAGCTTGTGACTCTTGATTTGGGGGTCATGAGTTTGAGCCCAATGTTGGGTGTAGAGATAAATAAATAAATAAATAAATAAATAAATAAATAAATAACTTTTTTTAGAAATCGGCAACATTTATTAAAGGATCCCCATTTTATGGATGAGGAAACTGAGGACAAGAGAACTTTGTAACTAAACTCAAGGTGATAGCATAGGGTAGTTACTGTGGGGTGCTGCTTCCTCCTTAAACAAAGTGATAAATGAAACCATGTTTAAATTACATGTCTTGTCATTCATTCCACAGTCCCAGGAAATGGAACCACAACAAGAACTAGAGGATTTCCATACAAGAGAATACCAGCTTCATCTAGCCAAGAATTGTTGATCTCAAGAGAAGGGGCTCCTCTTCCTTAGTACTAGCCTGACATGGCTGTCCTAGATTTGAATTGGGATGGAGAGGCAACTGTCTAGAGCAATGGTTCTCAAACCTTAGCATCTTTCAGAATTACCAGAAGGGACTTGTTAAAATACAGATTGGTGTTCCCCAATCCCACAGGGTCTGATTCAGTAGGTTTGGAATGGGGCCCAAGAATCTGTAGTTCTAACAGTTCCCTGGTGTTGTCAATGCTGCTGGTCTGGGTACCACGTCTTGAGAAACACTAGTCTGGAACCAGACTGTCCAGTGTGGCAACCCTAGCCACGGGTAGCTGTTAAGTACTTGAAATGCACTTGTGTATTTGAAATGTGGCTGGTGCGAATTAAGGTATGCTATAAATAGTAAAGACATGTTGGATTTCAAACACTTAGCATAAAAAATGTAAAGCATCTAATTAATTTTTATATTGATTACATGTTAAGATGATAATAGTCTGAATGTATTTTGCTCCATAAAGTATATGATTAAATTTTACTTCACGTATTTGTTTTTATTTTTAAATGTAGCTACTAAAGAATTTTTTTTAAAGATTTATGTTTTGTTTGAGAGAGAGAGAGCACGTGCAGAAGGAAGGGCAAAGGGAGAAGGAGAGAAAGTCTCAAGCAGACTCCCTGCAGAGTGCAGGGTATGGGGCTGGGCAGAGACCTGAGGTCAGAGGCCCTAGGCATGGGGGCCCAAGGTGGGGCCGCATCCCAGAACCCTGAGCTCATGACCTGAGCTGAAACCAAGAGTCAGACACTTAACTGACTGAGCCACCCAGGCACCCCACTACTAGAGAATTTTGAATAGCATATGTGGCTCACATTACATTTCTATCGGATAGCAGTGTTTCTGATTCCCGCTGGATAGCACACACTGTCAGCACCTTGATGAGGCAAGCCACTTAATTTTTGTGGACCTTTGTGTTCTCATTACATAAAATAGGGAAGTAGTAAAACTGATCTCATACTACTTTGTGAAGACGAAATGGGCATGGAAGCGGTTTATGCATACCATCTTCCTTTTTAAAGATAAATGGTCATATACTCTCAGGAAAACCACTCTTAAGAGAGGGACCTCCTTGGTATCCCACGTTGGATTCAACTTACCTTATGTGAAACCTGGAGTAGGTGGGCTAAGACTTCTCCTGGTTTAAGGTTTCTTCAAGAAGAGTCACTTTTTAGTATCTGACTCTAATAGCTTCTTGATCTAATTAGTGAACAAAAAGAAGAGACAATGCAATTAAAATGAAAGATTAACCTGCTTCATCCTGTTTTGTAATTCTTTCCTTGCCTACCTTTTTATCTGTTGCCCTTCTTAAAAGTCACTTTAAATGGATTTGGCCTCCTCAGGAGGATTTGCTAATGGCCTGAACAAGTATATAGAGTACTGAGAGGGATTTGGATACTATGCCCCATTTTGATCTACTGTGCGGGTGTCTGCAGACACTGTGATTAAAGGTCCCTGGCACTGTCCCTGGCCTACCTGTGATAAGTCTTATTGTTCTCTGCACCCCTGATTTTTTTTGTTTTCTTATGGATAGTTTGTATTATACAAATTAGAATGTAGGCACTGTTCTAGAATTTTGCTTTGATTTGTCTGGTACTACTTACTTTTATTTTACCCATTTTTATTTTTCTATTTCTTTATGTTAAAGTTTCCTATCGCTATCTGGGCTTTATTTAGTCTGACCTGAATTTCTTATCCTCTTGCTTTTAAAAGTAACATTTTCCTTATTTTTTATTTTATTAGTTAAAATATTTTCTCACCTTATTGTTACATTTAGTTTTAATCTTCTCTTAAATGTTATCTCAATAGCAACACATATGGCAAGGGTAAGAGTCCAGAATATAGAGTTCTTACAAGTGAACGAGAAAATAAACACTCCGGTTGAAAAACATAGGCAAAGGAAATGCATTTCAAAATGGCTGGTACACATGAAAAGAGATTCAACTCCACTTGTAGCCAAAGCAATGCAAAGATAGTTTTTTCTGCCTGCACAGTTGGCCAAAGACATAAACGGATATAGGGAAATGGATACTCACACCCTAATGTTCATTGGCATAGCATTTCTAGAAGACAGTTTACTATAATTTCTGAAAAGTATTTTGAAAAGTATATGCCTTTGACCCAGCAATTCTGCTTCTGGGAAAGAATGCAACAAGTTTGCAAAAATATACCTATGATGTGAGTAATTGGAACATTGTTTATAATACTGAACAACTGAGAAAAGTCCATTAGTAAGAGATAGGGTGTGTAAACTGTACTATAATAGAACACTGCATAGTCATGAAAATGATGACGATGCCATTTATTTTTTTATGCAGAAGGATTTTCAGAATAAATTATTATGTGTGTATATGTGTCTCTATATATGTATTTTTATGCAAACGTATTCCATTGTTCTAAAATTATACATGTAAATTTTCATAGAAAAGCATGCAAGTACATACACGGAAATTTTAAGAATGATTTTCTCCAAGTTATCAAATTATGGGTCATCATTATTTTTTATCTTTTTCTTAATTTTCTGAACTTTTTGTATTGGGCACCTATTATTTCACAGAAGAAACAATAAAACTTAAACTTTTTCCTGTCTTTGCTACTTTAATTTTCCCTTTTACCCTTCTACTTGCCCTGCTGATTTTCTGCCCCTTTGAAGGAGCCTTGCCACAAGGGTGGTATTCAGGAAAGGCTCCCTGCCAGGGCCGAGAGGGTTAGAGGCCTTCTGCTCCCACCTGCCCACACCCACCCTTCTAACTTCTGGTGGACCTCCTTGGCACTGATCAGAATGATTCTCAAAAAAACTTTACTTACTCTGAGAGCAGGAGGATACCGGGAAGCTAGTCCCAGGGCTAACCTCTCTGTACCTGGTACACCTGGTTTACTGTGAAATTCTTGCTTCTGACATCTCATCTTATCAAGTTCTTATAGCAAGAGCTACTTACTTTAAAATCCATGATGTTCAGAATATAGCCAATAGTAGGCGATAGTCCTGGGAAAATCTCATGTGGAATGGGAAGGACCCTCACTACTACCCCCCAGCCCGAGCTCAGGAAGGGGTAGGAATAGGTGATATCAGACCTGCCTTTGGAAGAAGCCCAGCCAAGCTGCTCACACTGGGATTCTGGTGGCACTTTATTCCATCTCTCTCAAGTTCAATTTTATCTAATCTGGATAGTTGCTCCTTTTGGCAGGTCACAGCAGAGCCTTCTTGATGTGTGGCTCCCCAGCTCCCTTCTCTCTTAAAAAGATGGAAACGGAGCTAAATAGACAGGAGTTATTATGAGTGAAGTTCTAGCACCCAAGTCCACTGACCTCTGCTCTTAAGGTCTCAGGGTTATTACTGGGCAAGCTGGGCCTGGTAGGAAGAAAGGATTTGGCTTACAGGAGAAGAGAGGCCATATCCCATCCAAACCACAGGGAGGGTGGGGAGGGTGGTGATGATTGAAGATGGTCTTCTTTGATTCTTTGCCTGGCTCCCCAAGGGAGGCCTGGATTATTGTCTGGAGATGGGACTAAGTCAACCTTGAAGGTCCCAATGGGAATACTTTTGATTTCACATATCTGTTTTCCAACAGATCTCCTACAGGAGCCCTCGTAGGAGTCTAACTAGAGAGGCTCTCTTGTCACAGGGTGTCTTTTACATCCTAACTAGCTGTGCCTCCCACTCTGACCAGGTTTGATGACTCACTTTTATCTATTTTCTGGCTGCACTCCATGTGGTGATGGTGCCTGAGGTTCCTCCTGTGTGGCTGAACCTCTCGGGCAGATAACTGGATTCAAAGCCTCAGACTTCCTTGTTTGCAGGCATAGGTTGGTTAGGCCTGATTGCTGGGTGAACTGAACCTGATTTACCATCCCTGGGGAGATATTCAAGACCTACACAGTGAGGCCTTGTGTGTGTGTGTGTGTGTGTGTGTGTGTGTGTGTGTGTGTGTGTGTGTTTGCTCGGGCAGAGCTCCTAGAGGTGCCCTTGATGATCCAGATATTTTTCTGGTCATAGCCTGATACAGCCCTAAAGGAAAGAAGATAATGTCTCAGCTTTCTAATTACTTTAGTGATCTACATCTGTATGAAATGTGGATTTTATAACATTTATCTTGCCACTTTCAAAAGTTCAAATAGTCTATGTGTCAGGTTGTCAAAGGAAAAGAATGAATAGAAAGAAGTAAATTATTTTATCAGTCAAGGTTCTTGGTTACAAGCATTAGAAACTCTGTCTAGTTTAAGCAGAAAAGGAGTTTGTTAGGAGAATATTGGGTATCTCATAGAATCAGTTCAAGGACTTGAAAAGTAGGCTCAGCAAATAAGCAGGAATTGGGAATCACCACCCAGGGGCGCATCTGAGGGCTGGTTAGGATGGTCTGTTGGGGCCCTCCCACAGCCAAGGACTTCTGCCACTCCTGGAGGTGGATTCTACACTGTCTCTTCTTTCTCATCTCACTCACTGAAGACTCAGATTCTCTGGTGATAGTATCCTGCAGGTGCGTCCTACTGTAGGTGTCATGGGGGTTGGAGAGAAGAAGGCAGAGGAGGGGAACAGGTATCTGGCTTTATTTAGCTGCTGTGGAAAATGGTAAGACTTTGCCCATGGCCAACTCAGATGATAGGACTCTTCCCAAAATAGAAGGGGAAGTGGGATATTGGGCCAGAATCTTAAAAACGATAATGCCCCTCCCCCTGTAATTGTTCAACCATATCTCTATGAACCTCAAATTTCCATAATTGAGTGCCATTGCTCATTAACAAAAATTTCTTCCTTTCCAGTTATGATTCTGTTTTCTGGCAAGAGGGTGACTGTCCCACACTGACATTTCTCCAGCAAGGTACACAGTATCTTCTTGAACACAACGTCTCACATGAATGATCTTTAACTTTCATTTATTCTACATTCACGTGGGAGAGTTAACTGTCTCTGAGAGTGAAGGATTTATGACAGGTCTTATAGGGATGTGAAGCTTCTGAAGAATGGGACTATGGGTAGAATTTTTACCCTGGCTCTTACCCTGAGAGGCAGCATAGGAAGCTCATAAGAGGTTCTGTCAGCTCTAGTCTCTTCCTGTTTATTATTGTCCTTCATGTAGGAGACATTCTTCTTGTAGTTTCCCAGCACATAGTGATTCCCACTTTT